>VDFB02086081.1:365099796-365509707 GCA_007258455.2 Sequoia sempervirens
ATTATATCGAGCTCCAATAGATATACCGAGTCATCACGTAGTCGTTCTGACTTATCCCTTTCGCCAGAAGGTCATGGCGAAACACTAAGGTTACATCGAAGTTCCCATATCTACCGAGCACCCAACGGAAGTCGGCAAGACTTCTCCTATCGCCAAGAGTTCATAGCGATATTCATATGCTACTCCGAAGTGTTCACCTGTCGCCAAAACATTTGTCCATCGCCGAGAGAACTTACCAATTTATATATGTTTCACCGAAGACTGACTGTCGCCAAGAGTTACCTCGATAGCCATCGGCTATCGGCAAGACAAATGCTTATTGCTCAGACCTCATAACGAAGTCTAAGAGTTATATCGATAACTCCCGAGTAGTCCCTGTTGGCATAGTTTTCTTCTATTGCTAAGACCTTCCTCGATAGCTTTGAGTTATACCGAAGATAACACTTAAGTCTTCCCGATGAAACAAAACAAGCAAACATTGTCGACATAACATTTGCTTTCGCGTTGACATCTTACCGAGTGATTATAGGTTATTCCGAAGACCTCAATACATACTCTGTCGGTGAGAGATAAACACTTCGCCGAGACATCTCTCTGAATGTTGAAGCCACTCCGAAACTCCAATCACCAAGAGTTACGTTGATAAACGAATGAATGGCCTTTTGGCCAAAGCTCTCCCGAGCGCTATGAGGTCATAGCGAATACACCAAGCTACAGCGATAGACTCCACAGTGGACCTTTCGGCAAGACAATACCTAGGTCACAACGACCTATTCAAAATTTGATAAAACAAACTGCTAGTCGGCCAAACAATCAGAATGTCACACCGACATTGCTCTAAAGGAGGTTTCAGCCTGTAATGTTTGAGGCACATATTTCCAACATTCTCAACCCCCCACACTTTTCAAAAGAACACAATGTTGCATTGAAATCACCCCCCAAAAATGCTACTAGCTTATGTAAAGAAGTCTTAGTGTTCCTTATCCTTTTATAGGTTTATGAGTAAGTAAATAATTCTACATAAAAAATCCAATAGTCGGTTAAATATCATTTGAAGTCTAAGGCCAAGGCTAGGGTTGATGCTAACGGTTATACTAGTTCTTAAGGATCTCAGAAGTGTGCAAGGTGAAAGTTCAAATGATGACAATGCTATTGTCTATAAAGACTATGATATCCCTAAAATTTATGACTTTTATTATATTCCTTTATTTCCTTTTTTGAGTGGTGGATCAAGAAGTCAATTAAGAAGTATAATTTAGGAGATGGATAAGAAATTTATTCACATCATTTAAGTTGAGGAGAAGATTAAGAGTATGATTAAGTGGTGTTTTAATGTTGTTGGTGTTTTTTATGGGTTAATGTAGTTATATTGTATGTTATATGGTGATATATTGAAGTATTTTTGTATTGGTGACAACTATTTTTTTCTCTATCTTTAAGTTTGAAGTGTTGTTTTCAACTCTTGGTGGTGACCTATATAGCTACGTATTTGGTCATATTTATCATTTTAGATGTATGGATTCTTTGTGAGCTATTTTTGTTCACTATCAAAATAAAATAAACTATTTTTTAATCCCTATTTTTGCTCATGGTTACTCTATATTTTTTAGTTTGAAGTAAAATTATGTTTTCATGATGCATTTGGGATGTGTATTAAATATAGGTTGTATCCACAAGGACAAGGTTGTCATTATTTTGGATTGCTATCCTTGATTACATTAGATTGTATTAGAGATAGTTTAATGCTACTTTGTGGGTGTGTATCAACCTATGCATGAATATAATTTAAGGGATTACAATATCAACCTCTATTATTAAGAGTTTCAACATACCTTCTAGACATGCATAATTTAATATTAGAGGAGTATTTTGTAAATATGTTTGAGATACTGAAAAATGTCTTCTAACAAGATAGTGATGGATGGAAGGCATGAAGAAAGAAGAAAAATATTTCGTTGAGTAAATAGTTGGGTGGAAATTTTTTCGAGTGTTCTTCATCTTCTAACAAAGAGTCTTGGGTAGAAGGTGTAAAGAAAGGAAAATCATCCTTCATTGAGTGAATAGGGGTAGAGGGTGTAAGAATTTTCTCCATCTACTTCATGTAGGTAGAGAAGAATGAGTTGAAGGATTGATTTGAGATAAAAACACGGTTTATCCAAAAGTTGTAAAGTGAAAATTTTGAGTGTTTAGTGTGAGTCAAGACACCTCTTAGAAGATGGATTAGAAGATGTAAGTAGGATTTGCTATTGTGGCAATAAGACAAGATGAAGTTATAAACATTGTAAGGGTTATGCAAGTGAAGTTCATTACTACTTATGGGTCAAGAGTTGGTGTGAGTAAAATAAATGATAAAGAGTTAGGATTAAAATATATACAAATAGTTCATACAAAGAAATTAGATGCAAGAGAAGCCAAGTATGAGCATATGAGCCATATTTTTATAGATATTAACATGTATGTTTTGACAACAAAAGAGAAGGAAGTGGACATCAATTCATTACTAGGATCAAGGAAAAAGGTGCCCCCTGAAAGGTGGAAATGAGGAGAAAGACCTTGAATGTTCAAGTGTAATAGCATAACAGATAAGAATGATTGAATCTTTATTTTATTTAGGTGAGAAGAAGGAACTAACATGCGAGCATTTTGAAGAAGAATAAATCTTTGTGGAAGAGGATATGAAGGTGTCAATTGTTGAGCCTAAGGAAGAGAACAATAGAACTATATTTTTTAAAGGGCATAAAAGTGAGGTCAATAAAGTGCAAAGAGGGTACCAAGTGAAGAAGGTAATAGTGTTGTACAACTAGTGAAAACAATAAATTGGTAGAAGAAAGAAGACCAAAAATGGATTGATGGTGTGCAAGTTCCATCAATACAGGTGAAAAAAGATTAGATTAATTAGTCTAAGGCACAAGAAGGGAGGAAGGGAACACTTAGATAATAAATTAAAAAATGAGGATTAGTAAAAATTGGGTTGACAAATATGGGTGGGTAAAAACACACATGAGGCCTGAGAGAGAAAAATAAGGAAAGAGAGGTAAAGGAAAATAATTTATAGCCTAGTAGGTGGTTGGAAAAAGAGAGAAGTAGAGACACAAGTACCTCACATGGTTGGAAGGGTACACCTCAAACTATTCAATGGGTCAAAATGATGATTCTAGCATCCAACTTAAATTTGTGAATACTATGCTCATAAACTCTTACTTAGCATGTATGATGCATGGATATCTTAGGGGCACTGCAACATCACATCACACGAAAGGAATTAGGTGCTTTAAAGGCACACGATAGATAAAATAAAATGAGCCTTCTTTGGTCAAAGGTCATATTGAACATAAATGAAGGCAGATAGTCATCACATAGAAGTGAAGACTCATCAAATGGAAGTGAATAATCACCATACGAGAACAAAGCATCATCATATGAAAGTAAAGAATTAGCTCCAATGTGAAGAGTTGACTCAAATATGAAGATACAAGAGAGGAAGTGTTGGGAAACTAGTCTTTAATTTATTTTTCAATATTGAAGAAGGGGGGCTCTTTGAGAGGACAATGAAGGGATGATTTTATTTTTGATAAAACAAGATTCTTGAATAAGGATGGAAAATTTAGCTTGAATTTTTGTAAAGAGAGATCAAGTGAATTATACAAATTTTTAAAATCTCATCATTAATTTTAAAATTTAAGTTATTGCTCATAATTCCTTTGTGCTTCTAAAAATAAAAATAAAAAATAATTATTTAAAAAATAGAAAATAAAAATTAAAAAAAAACTCTAAAAATGCAAATAAAATAAACAATAGAATAAATAAAATAATTTTAAAATATCAAAAAATAACTCTTTAATTAAATAAAATATCTCCAAACTATATCTCTTATAAATATATTTAAAATATTTATACTATTTACTTATACATTCTTAAAAATATAATAAAAAACAATATCTTTATTAATACTAAATTAAAATAAATAAATTGTCTTGAGAACATTAGGACTATAGATTTGAATTCTCTTAACATCGGTAAGCTACACATGCAAATTTATGATACATAATTGTTATTGCTAGCTTTGTTTTTAAAATTTCATGGGTTATCTGAATCTCAAAAAAAAAAAATTCTTCTAACCGATTGGAGGAAAACAATTGAAAAATATTCCTACTGTACTAGGTGTTATCAAACATAATTCAAAAATTCAAATACCTCTTGAAAAAGCAGATATACACCTGTACCGATCAGTTTTTTCCAACCGCCATATTTTTTAGGATATGCACTTGAAAAAGCCGATTACACCTGTACCGATCAGAGTACATTTACAACATTGTGGTTATTCATTCATGGCAGGCTTATTCATAATTTCATAATATGCCCAAAATGTGATAAGTGGAAAAAATTTAATTTCGTGATACCTGAACTTATCACAATGCGGTCCAATATCAAGTAATGGATTCATAACATTTCTATTCCAATGTAGTTTTCTCAATGCTTGTAGAAGGCTGAAGCCATATTCATACATGGCTCAGCTCTTTATCCTTTGCATTTTCTTGCCACACTAAGTTCTTCTTCCCCTGTTTTGCCCTGTCATTCCACTTGCCATAAAAATAAAAAAACATCTTTATGATTTCCCTTTTCTTGATTTCTTGTCTGTGGTGTGGAATTGGTTTTAGCTGTGGTAGACTTCAACATTGGACTACTCTCATATGTGGAAAATGAAAACTGAGGTCGAATTGTTCGGCTGTTTCAATCTTTACTGTTTCTATACCCTCTGTCTCTGTCTCCGTCTCTCTTCATCTACAATTTCGGATCGATAAAATTCAAGGAGTTCATAAATAAGCAGGTATGTAGCGTAATAACTAGTGGGGGTAACCTACAATCTACCTACTGACTTTTGTGCCAAATTCAATACAAATTCTGGCTTCAGGGTTGACAAGGAAAGAGGTTTCAATAATACTCAGCTTTAGCGTTTGCTTTCTGTTCGGTATCGATAATTGTTGGAGGTGAGAAATGGTACTGTTTGGTTTGAATACTTGTATTGCATTTCATTCTTTGGGTATTGTTGTATTGACAGGGCTGGGAATCTGAATGGCAGGATTAGACAAAGGTTGGGAGGTGAAGATGGGATACCCACTTGCACTTTCCCTATGTTGTTTGGGGTTGAAGACCTTCACCTTCAATATGCTGTAACTAATTGATCTTCAACTTCAACTTGTACTCTATATATAAACCCCATGTATGACATTGAATTCGTTTCTCTAATGCAATAATTGTTATGCCATTTGATTCTTTTCAATTGAAAGTGTGATGTGGGTGCTGGCTGATGTGTTTGCTGTGGTATTATGAATTATCATCGCATGTTCATAATACTGGGAATGAGATTGCTTCTGCATTTGGGTTTTACCATCCAAAGAAGACGCTAGGTGAACCTGATTCAAGATCCCAAATGCATGTGGATAAATATTAAATTTCATCAATTTTAACTATCCTTGCCAAATCCATTGTAAGCATCTACAAATGTCGAAGGTACGCGACCCCAAATTCTGCAGCACTTCAATAAATCTCTGCTAAATATTATCCAATTTCACGTCATTATTTTATGGTAAATTGTAGGGCACTCATCTCAAGCAATTGTAAGAGTTGCAAACAGAACCTAATATTTAGTGAACAATTTATTTGCTTAGGCATGTATGCTTTAACCTTCTGGGTGCCCTGCTATGTAATTCAATACAAATTCTGGCTTCAGGGTTGACAAGGAAAGAGGTATGAATAATACTCAGCTTTAGCACTTGCTTTATGTTGGGTATGAATAATTGTTGGAGGTGAGAAATGGTACTGTTTGGTTTGAATACTTGTATTGCATTTAATGCTTTGGGTATTGTTGTATTGACAGGGCTGGAAATCTGAATGGCAGGACTAGACAAAGGTTGGAAGGTGAAGATTGCACTTACTCTATGTTGTTTGGGGTTGAAGACCTTCACCTTCAATATGCATCTTCAAGTTCAAGTTCAAGTTCAAGTCTATATATAAACCCCATGTATGACAATGAATTCGTTTCTCTAATGCATTAATTGTTATGCCATTTAATTCTTTTGAATTGAAAGTGTGATGTGGGTACTGGCTGATGTGTTTGCTGTGGTATTATGAATTATCATAGCATGTTCATAATACTGTGAATGAGATTGCTTCTGCATTTGGGTTTTACCATCCAAATAAGACGCTTGGTGAACCTGATTCAAGAACCCAAATTCATCTTGATAAATATTAAATTTCATCAATTTTAACTGTCCTTGCCTAATCCAATGAATGCATCTACAAATGTCGAGGATTTATTAATAAGCAGGTACGCAGCCCCAAATTCTCCAGCACTTCAATAAATCTCTGCTAAATATTATCCAATTTCATGTCATTTTTTTGTGGTAAACTGTAGGGCACTCATCTCAAGCAATTGTAAACATAACTTAATATTTAGTGAACAATTTAGTTGCTTAGGCATGTATGCTTTAACCTTCTTGGTGCCACGCTATGTAATTTTCCACATATCTGGCAATAATCGCCATGTTTACTGGTAATTTAGGGCATTTTGTTTTGTTCCGTTTTGGTCTATTATGTTGCTATTACTGTGGCCGCAAATCTATAGCTACTGTTTTTCTATTAGCTGTTAGTGAAACAAAAACTTGTTTATATGCTTTTTTGTTTGTGTTTTTATGGCAATTTTTTAGTTTCTTATCAATCCATTGCGCTTTCCATCTTTTTTGATTTGCTGTTAGTAGTTTGGCTCAGGCCGCTGAATATACAGAACATAAAAGTTTTTCCATTATGATGCATAAAATTAATAGAACATATCTAGCCAAAAATCTCTCAACATAACCTTTTACCTTCGAAATACTACAAGCTTAAAAGAATATTTTGGAAATACTATAAACTTAAAAGAATATTTTGAATTAATCAATGAAGACATTAGCGCCTCTGATCATCTTTTGGCAGTCTCTCAAAACAATTTTGTCAACTCCTGCTCCAAAACTTTAGGTGTTTACTCCATGTGATTATGATGATTTTTGCCAGAATAAATCGGTACACCACAAAATATAACGAATCTCACATGAAAACAAAATGGGAAACTATTCCCACATAATGGAACGTCATTGCTGATTTTGAAGTTAAAGGTTGAAAATATGAAAGAAATATAATAGACTGTAGAGACTATTCTCTGCATAAAGTAGCTATGATGGACCATGCTGATTATATTTGGTCAAAGCATGTAAAACTTTTTAAGTTTGCCTAACTATGCCTTAAATGTTTTAGTGAGGAAGTCAATACAACTTGAGCAACTAATACATTTAATGACTCCTGAAGTTTAACATCTGCAACTGTCCAATGCTTTGGTTGGTGGTAAAGTCCTCAGAGCAATAATTGAAATAATTAAATCTGAATAAGATATAAAAGAATTTCATCTATTTCTTTTACTGCATTTTATTTCTGAGTTTTAATTTTACTTGTAATATTTTATTCTTAACATCATCTGTAGATCTATTAATCTTTTTAAAGTTTTTTTTTTAGAATTTTTTTTTAATTATTTAAATTCATTTGTGTAGTATAAAGATATTTAGAATATTTTAATTAGTTTTAGATGTTTCTTAAGTGTCAATGGTTATTTGACTACATTTGTGATTAATGCTGAAAGTTCAAACCCAACATTATTAAAGGGAAACTTGCATTTTGTGTTTAGTTTCAAATAACAACTGCAATAGGGGAGGAAATTCCAAAGATGAAGCATAAAGTATGCTGAAGAAAGTTGAGGAAAAGTAAGTGGAGTATTTTTCTCAATTGTTCATGTTTCTCTAAAAAAGATGAAGGTAATAAATTGAAATCAATGTAAAAATTTCTACATTTGCTGCCATTTCTGTCAAAAGCTGTACATTTTAAAGTTTTGCCATTGTCACTACAATTTTGTTGTCATTTTTTGCAGGGTATGCATTCATAGAGTCATGTACATTTCATTGTTACTACAATTTCTGCATACATTCTGCATGGTTTGTAGGGTAAACCTTAATCTACATTTCTACAAATTTCATAGAAATAGAGTGAATGCAAGGGTGATTGATGCTTAAGGAAGTTTTCAGGGTTTAATTTTCTGAATGATTTTATAGTTGTTTTTCGACATAAAATGAATTTGAGTTTTATTTCTTGGTTGATTCTCCAAGTTATATGAATTGCAAAATTAGCTTGCAAAGGGATCAATAGGAGGCAAGTATTTTTTATTTTGTTTAAAATGATTTTATTTTTTAATTTTTAAATCTTAATTGATAAGTTTTTTATTTATCTATAATTTTAAAATTGTTATTTTTCCTACAATTTCTTTGTCCTAAATTCATGAAACTCTAGCTATTTCATTAATTTTGCTTCAATTTTTTTTTCTTATTTTTTAAAACCTAAGTTGCTATGACTTTTGTTTATATAATTTTAAACTCTTAATCACTATTAGTATTTCCTATTTTAGTCTAGATGATTCTTTTCTTTAGTTATTCATTCATTGTGGTTAGAGTTTCCATAAGTGTTTTTCCTTATGAAACCCTATAGCTATATTATTCAAGTCTTTCAACAAAAGATTTTAATTCCCTTTTGGCATCCTTAAATATAATTACAAGCACATTAGATTAGGTTTACTCATAAAATTAAAATATATGTTTATGGAGATAGTAGATACTCAAACCATGTGATATAAAACATATTTCTCAAACTAATCTGGTTGACAAAATTACTATCAAACATAAGACTTTACCATTCAAAAATACTTTATAGGTTTCTCCCATCAATATGTTGAGAAGAAAGAAAGAAGATAGAGGTGAATTAGATGAGAAAAACCTATGTTTGTGAAAGTAACTAGACATAAACATACTGAAGCATATGCAAATAAATTAAAGCAAGGGGGGTGAACTAAAAATGGTTGAAACCCCCGATCCACAATGTTAAAATACAGTAGACTAAAAATGGTCAAAGATTGTTAACAAGCTCATTGAAACTTTGACCATCCTTAAGTTTGGGCCAAAGGCTAGAGAATTATGTCTAATCTAGTGCACTTTGACACTTTATAAAGGCTAGAGCATGACAACATCATTATGCTGAGAAGAAAGAAAGAAGATAGAGGTGAATTAGATGAGAAAAACCTATGTTTGTGAAAGTAACTAGACATAAACATACTGAAGCATATGCAAATAAATTAAAGCAAGGGGGTGAACTAAAAATGGTTGAAACCCCCGATCCACAATGTTAAAATACAGTAGACTAAAAATGGTCAAAGATGTTCACAAGCTCATTGAAACTTTGACCATCCTTAAGTTTGGGCCAAAGGCTAGAGAATTATGTCTAATCTAGTGCACTTTGACACTTTATAAAGGCTAGAGCATGACAACTTTCCTTAATGTTGCCAACACAACAAAAAAAAAGAGACTATCTAAAACACTTGTTAGAAAAAAAGAAAAAAATAAAATTTGGTGTTCATTGTGGAGAATTATTTTTCCATCTTCCAAATTTTCAGGGTTAATAAGATTGTTTATCTTTACTTAACATTTCCATGTATAATATGCTAGAAAATCATTTTCCCCCTTTTTAAGCAATATTCAAGGGTTATGTAACTTATTGTCAATTTACAAAATGACAAACTTAATTCTACTAAAAACTTCTAATTCTAATCATGATTAGTCATTGTAGATAATTTAGTTTAGGAATATATATAAATAATCGATTCTCTTGTTCTTTAGATACTTATTCCATTCTATGAGGCTAAATGGAACATTTTGAAGGGATGTTAATTTAGGAATATATATTAGTAATCTTATTGTTCTATAGGCATATATTCCATTCTCCTAGTATGAGGCTCTTGATTGAAAGAATTCAAAGGTGTTTCAAAGCAACATTTTTATTGCATATTACACTCTCACCAGCTAGCATTTTGGTGTCTATAAGTTTGAGTTTCTTCTAAATCTAACCTTGCAAAGGGTTGAATACTGAGTCTCCCTGATTTCTTCCACTCCAAATAATCATTTTCTCAACACATGAGTCTTCTTTAATAAGATATCCCAGTCAACAAATTAGCACTGCTCATTCTAACAAGTCTTTTGGCATGTCCATGATTCCTAGTTTTACCGAATCTACAATTGCTTGTCCTTTTCTGCAGCTACTGAGAAACAAACCTGTTTTAATTCCTCATAGATCAGTCATGTTTTGTCACCATTCTTATATGTTTTATGGGAAGGATTCGTTTCAATAAGGCCATAAGTATGGTGGCTTGCCTTAGAAGTTAGAACTATCATTTATTTGCTAAGCTCACTGTAATATCCCTTGTCAAACTGATGTGGATTTGCACTCAAGGAATATTGTCAAACAGTTTGCATACAAACTCTTTGCTTGCTGGTCTGAAGTTTCAGTCTAATTATGCTGCTGGGAGTGATGTCAAATGTGATCCAAATGCTTGCAAATGATTACTAAGATAGCTAAGTGAAGGACTAAATGTAAATGCAACTCTTTTTGACTCTTTTGAATGCATATGGGTGACTGAAACAACTTACAATATGCAGCTACAGCAACTAGGAATTATGTCAAACACTTTGATTGCAATCTAAGATGGCATATGTGCAATTAAGACCAAGTGACATTAACACAAACACTTGGTATGCAACCTAGAGTATGGGAAATGAAGCTACATATGCAACCTAGAGTATGGGAAATGAAGCTACAGCCATAGAAATTATATCAAACACTTGCTATGCAATGTTAAAGTAGACTTTAAGCTAGAGACATAAGACAAACAATTGCTTTGCAAACTGAAATGGAAACCACAACAAGTACACAAAGGCAAATGATGCGATGCAACCTTATGACTCCTTTATTGAATGATAATTTGAGTACAATGCTGATATGATAGCCAAAACACTTGGCTCCACAATGATAGTTCAATACAATGCCCAAATCTGATGAATGACAACCTACAGCAGCACCTAAACAATGAATTTTAACAATGCAAATAGACTTTGAGAACCTGGAATAAAATAACGATGGAGCTGAGATGAAGATCCACTGATGAAGCAATGGAAAATTCATCAAAATGCACAGGAATTGACCTTCTGAGAATGCCGCCCCTGTTGCTGATCAGAACTTCTGATAATAAATCATTCGCAGCTTCTTGACACTTTTAAATGCATCAAACATCATTGGCAAGATCTCATGGATGGAGCGCTCAAACCCTATGAAGAAATTGGTGCCAAAACAAACCTCCACAACCAAAATTGTGGCTCCCAGCTATGGCTGTCATAAAATATCATAATATAATATCTTGCAAAAATCATTCCTAAAGATGATGAAATGATAAACCACAATCAACAATTATTCTCCAAATCGAATCTCCACAAATTTGGCCCTTGGCCACAAATTCAATGCAATGAGAAGTCTGAAGTAACTCCTCCAATTTGCTGCAATAATTCAGATGATATTTCACACCTTCAAAATTGCATAACCAATGAAACTTTTCGTTCCCAATGGTTGGAAATGGCGGAAACCCTAGTTGGCTCCTTCACCAAACAAGTTCTTCAAATCAAATAACAATTTCTGGATGATGAGACAATGGCTGGCCTCACCTATTTATTCTTTTTCACCAAGAGGTCGGCACACAATTTAGAAGCTTCCAGAAATAATATAATATTATATTATATTTACACTTTATTATATTAGTATAAAATATAACTCATAAAGTGCAAATATGATATCTAACACAATATGTTATCTAGCGATATGTTTTCTAACACATTATGTTATCAAACAATGTGTTATCCAACATCCAAGATACCATAAGAATCATCAAATTAACTCCTAAATCCATGAAGTGAGCCAACCACAACTTAGGTAATTTCCAAAAGAAGACCCCCTAACCATGCTCTTTAGCCTATGAGGGTCAGGAATAGGCTAAATCCTCTAAATAGTGACGCTCATGAAAATGGGAACATTATAGTCCGCCCTCCCTGAAATTGCTTGTCCCCAAGCAATCTCAACAACAAAGTACAACTCTCCTCCATTTGGATCCCAAGGGAAGATTTGTCTAATGTCCCAAACATCACCAAATAGCTCCTGTAGCACTAGCACATCTTGCTGAATCAATTCAATCTCAATCTCTAAAATGCAACAAGTCTCCAAGTCATGAATCAAATGATAATCAACATGAGAGAGCAAGGTAGTAGACCTGCCAAACTCGAAATCACCATCTGAGGTTGGAAGCAAGTCATACCAGAGCTTACTAGAACACTCTTTATTCCACCCACCTCTCTGTGCCATCAAAGTCATTGTCAAATCCTATGCATGTGGGCTGAAGTTGAACTGATGAGCACATCTCAAGATGCAATCAAGGTGAAACTGTCTTGACTATGCTAACTGAGTACTCACCAAGGAACCCCTAATTCCCTCAAGCTCTTGAGAGAGCTTGTCAGCTTCCTCTTCTTTCCTCAACAAGGAATCTAAATAGATCCCAACTAGGCTAAGAAGGGTATCTCTGCAAAGAAGGTTCAAATAATTTGACTTCATTGTCAACATACCTTCTTTGACAACCTGCAATTCATCATAAGAAGATCCTGCTCCAATCCCCTCTTGTCTTCTCTTTAACTAGGCTGCCCAAAGATGCTCCTCGATCAATTTGTGCATCCTATCGTGATGAGATAATGCAGCAATAATCTCATCCTCCTTCACCTTCAACTTAGTCTCCAAGCTACGAACGACCTCTACACCACATGAAGAATCCACAAATTGTACTTCTTTCCTCATGTCTAGAATCTTCACCAAGTCCTTCGATTGACCAAGCTTATCAACCTCATCACCATCATTAGAACAAGGTGCATTTTCATATTCATCCTTCCTTTGAATGAGGAGTCTTCAAAGGTTATCTATCCCCTTTTGTCTAGCTATGTTAATGAGATTAACATTTTCTTTCACTTCTTGGAGATGTTGTCTTGCATTGGCAGCCACTAATCTAGCCTCTTTGGATTTTTGCAACCATTCTCTATTCATGTTTTCGGCCCCTTTTACCTCTTCGGTGCCAAAATACACAGAATCAGTCCTCTTATGCTTGATAACTTCATGCCTTCCAATGGTTGTAGGGCTGCCATCAAAGGATGATATCATATCATTGGCTTGTTTATGATCACAAGCTCCTATCTCATGAGAATGATGAGGCATAAAGTTGTCCTCAAACAAATCTGTGATGACATCATGCCATTGTAAAATTCCTCCTTCATCATGTGAAGACAAAACACTAGTGGTTGCTCCACTAAGTAAAGGATCAAATTTCATATCCTCCTTTATATCTTGGGCCTCCAATAAACTTTCATGTGAATGAACATCATTCATTGAACTACAATCATGATAGGAAGAAGGAATGCTAGACTCACCACAAGAAACCTTATCTTCATATAGCTGCTCCAATGCAACTGGTTTGTCTTCAAAGATCACTTGCTCCTCTCCAACTTTGAAGTCATCTTGAAGTGTCGTGTGCTTAACTTCTTCCTCTATGTTGGTCTGATTTTGTCCTCCCTAGGATTAGTTGTATGTTGGTCACCAACTACTGAAAAATCATTGTAGAGGTTTCTATATACCTCACTTGTAGAGACCTCTTGTTCCTCCTTTTCATTTTGTGATGTAGACTTCTTAGAAATGGAAGTCATATACTGAGATAATTTTTCTCTGGTTGTAGGGTCTGAAAGAAATTTATTCATTTCTTCCAATTCTTTCATAAACTTTTTCATACTCTTGTCCCACTGCTTTTGAGTACTTGAAGTAGCCATGATCAATGTCCAATCTTCCCAACAGGATGGTAGGAAACCGCTCTGATACCATTGTAATATCCCTTGTCAAACTGATGTGGATTTGCACTCAAGGAATATTGTCAAACAGTTTGCATACAAACTCTTTGCTTGTTGGTCTGAAGTTTCAGTCTAATAATGTTGTTGGGAGTGATGTCAAATGTGATCCAAATGCTTGCAAATGATTACTAAGATAGCTAAGTGAAGGACTAAATGTAAATGCAACTCTTTTTGACTCTTTTGAATGCATATGGGTGACTGAAACAACTTACAATATGCAGCTACAGCAACTAGGAATTACGTCAAACACTTTGATTGCAATCTAAGATGGCATATGTGCAATTAAGACCAAGTGACATTAACACAAACACTTGGTATGCAACCTAGAGTATGGGAAATGAAGCTACATATGCAACCTAGAGTATGGGAAATGAAGCTACAGCCATAGAAATTATATCAAACACTTGCTATGCAATGTTAAAGTAGACTTTAAGCTAGAGACATTAAGACAAACAATTGCTTTGCAAACTGAAATGGAAACCACAACAAGTACACAAAGGCAAATGATGCGATGCAACCTTATGACTCCTTTATTGAATGATAATTTGAGTACAATGCTGATATGATAGCCAAAACACTTGGCTCCACAATGATAGTTCAATACAATGCCCAAATCTGATGAATGACAACCTACAGCAGCACCTAAACAATGAATTTTAACAATGCAAATAGACTTTGAGAACCTGGAATAAAATAACGATGGAGCTGAGATGAAGATCCGCTGATGAAGCAATGGAAAATTCATCAAAATGCACAGGAATTGACATTCTAAGAATGCCGCCCCTGTTGCTGATCAGAACTTCTGATAATAAATCATTTGCAGCTTCTTGACACTTTTAAATGCATCAAACATCATTGACAAGATCTCATGGATGGAGCGCTCAAACCCTATGAAGATATTGGTACCAAAACAATCCTCCACAACCAAAATTGTGGCTCCCAGCTATGGCTGTCATAAAATATCAGAATATAATATCTTGCAAAAATCATTCCTAAAGATGATGAAATGATAAACCACAATCAAAAATTATTCCCCAAATCGAATCTCCACAAATTTGGCCCTTGGCCACAAATTCAATACAATGAGAAGTCTGAAGTAACTCCTCCAATTTGCTGCAATATTCAGATGATATTTCACACCTTCAAAATTGCATAATCAGTGAGAGTTTGTGTTCCCAATGGTTGGAAATGGCGGAAACCCTAGTTGGCTCCTTCACCAAACAAGTTCTTCAAATCAAATAACAATTTCTGGATGATGAGACAATGGCTGGCCTCACCTATTTATTCTTTTTCACCAATCTAGAAGCTTCCAGAAATAATATAATATAATACTATATTTACACTTTATTATAATAATATAAAATATAACTCGTAAAGTGCAAATATGATATCCAACACAATATGTTATCCAGCGTTATGTTTTCTAACACATTATGTTATCAAACAGTATATTATCAAACAATGTGTTATCCAACATCCAAGATACCATAAGAATCATCAAATTAACTCCTGAATCCACGAAGTGAGCCAAGCACAACCTGGGTAACTTCCAGAAGAAGACCCCCTAATCACGCTCCTTAGTCTACGAGGGTCAGGAACAGGCTAAATCCTCTGAATAGTGATGCTCATGAAAATGGGGACATTACACTCACCTATGTTGATGACTTCAAATGAAGGGTACCCTAGTTACCAAATTTGGATTTTTTGAATCAAATCTAGCTGGATTCTGATTTTTTGGACTAGCCAAATTTGTCCATTTCACTCTAGAGTTTTTGATTCCTATAGAAATTTTATTGACAATATTTTAAAATTCTAGATTTTCAATTTTTTTTTACTTCCCAAGCAAATCAATTTTTTTGAACCTTGTAAGTTTGTAACTATGGTGGGTACCATTGATTAGCTTATGTTGTGTTTTACAAGTTGACCAGTAGGGTAAGCTTTTAAATTATTTTCAAATTCTTATCAATGCCATTATCCCATTGTTCTTTATGTTTTTTTAAGGCTTTAGTCATCCTCTGTTTTGCACAATACTTACATTACACCAATACTCCACATCTCTCTCATGTGTAACCTATGTTGCCTTGGGCATTCTTTACCCCATGAATGAAGCATCTTCATGGAAATGAGTTTAGGGCTATTATTATGTTTTGCATGAACAATCTCCTCTTCCTCACATCATGCACCTGTAGTTAATTTCAACAGTTGTACAATGGTTATCATTAGAGGACCTCAGAAAGCTTGAGGTAGATTTATCAACCGTCCTTAAAATTTAGGATTGAAGTAAAATCTTCCTTAAAACTAATTGATAGTGACCATTAACTAGGCACAATAGGGTATAAGTTTTGCTCAAGGTACAATATACTCTTAATTCTCTATAAGAAATCAAATGATGTAGTTGTTACCATTGAGGATTTGTAACAAGGATGCTCAGTGATTTAAGCTATAGACTGACCCTCATGCACAATAAGAATAAGACACTACACAATGGATATGAAAACACAAATTTCATTATTTTGAATGAATATGGTTACATTATAGTGGGTTGTGCCCTTTAATACAAAGAAAACTTTAGTTCTTGGGTATACACATATTGTGCCCTTTAATACAAAGAGAACTTTAGCTCTTGGGTATTCACATAGGTATAGATGTAGGTGGCCTTCCTAATTTGCTCCCTCAATGTGTTCTCTAATGATCTTTCAAGGCTCTTAATTTTGGATTTGAACACAAGGAACCCTAACCTACCAAAAGTCCTCCTTTCTCCTAGTCCAAAAGTGCCTATACCAAGTGGCTCAAAAACCCCTTTATTCGCTACTTTTCTTGATTTAAAGAATGGCTTGGGATTTCAAAAGTATTGCTTCTTATTTTTTGGCATCCATAAACACCTTTGTTACTATATCACTAATTTCTAGCTTGTAGTAATTGTTCCACTACTCTGTAGTACCTAAAATGGTAGTTAATCCGACTATTGTTGTCGTCCACTTTTGATATTATGACCCGAAAGGAAATTTGATCTTTGATAGCTACTATTTCAATTAATTGGCCTGTAGTTTGAAGGAATTTGTGGGTTGTGCTTTGGCAACTTTGTCTTTCCCTTTGTTTCGTCATGTGCCATTGCACCATATTGCAAGCTTTGCAAGCATGCATTCCAATGAAACTCTTGTGTGTAGGATTGCACTCCTTCATCTCCATGCCAAACTTGTCCCTCATGCTCATGATATCCACCTTTGTGCCATTGGGAAATCTCCAGGCTTTGCACAATTGCATGTTGCTAACTTGTACACTTGTTTCTTCTTTGTGCTTGAGGCTTGTCTCTATATTGCCATGAACTCCAATTTCTATGTGCACATTTCCTCTCTTCGTATCATGTTTCCCTTGTGCACCCTTTATTAATTCCTTGGCATTAAGAACCTATAAATTGTTGCCCTATTTTTTGACTGGTTGTAAGATCTTATCTTGACTTGGGATGCTCTTGCATCAAACTCCCTAGGTAAGAAAAATTTAAACCTTGGTTCACAAGTTTTGGATAAGTTACCCTTCTAAGAATTGAGTGAAATGGTCATGGCCTTCCCATATGTTTGGTGCTTGCAATTGAGTGTTCTTTCTTTGTTTTTAAATTACTTGAACCTACCAAGATCATAGACTGCCCTCCTTCCTTTGGACTTGGCCTTCTTATTCCTTTGTTCATCTTACAAGGATCTCAACCCACCTTCTTCCATCCTCCTTTAAGGTGCACAATTTTATTTCCTTCCTCTTATTTTGATGCCTCTTGTGAGAAATGCTCACACAATTACTTTGCACCATCCTTCCATCACCATGCCTCTAGTGAGAAATGTCTTTGCAGTGCTCTGACCATCTCTTTTTCTTCTCCTCTCTGCTGTGCTTGTTGCCTTTCCTGATACACAAGACCGTATGGGACAACATGGGTTTCATCTTGTCAAATGTCTCTTCGTTAGCTGTTGTGCATTCCTCATTCCCACACTTGTCTCTTTCTCCTTGATCCTCTCCTTTGAAAATCTCTTTTGCATGCAAAATATTCATTCTTCTTCACACAAAATTTCCTCCAATTGAGGATTTTGTCAATGCCCTTCCTTCAAGGTTTTCCACTCACGAGCCTAATTTCCTCTTATCAACAATTCTATCATCATGATTGGGATGGCTCCTTCGAGCTTTTCTCCTCATCCTTTCACCTTGTGCACTCAGGATCATGGTCAATGTGACTCTTAGTTTTCTCCACAAAAATTCTTCAACTCCCCAATGGCTTGTCTTCTTTTGCTCCCCTTGGGCTTCAAACCCAAGCCTTGCATGAACAAAATTTTGCTCTTCTGCTCTCTCCTTGTGCCTCTTGCAAGCACTTTTTTGTACCTCCCTAGAGCCTCTCCCTTAGGATCCATAAATTCCTCCTCTTCCCCAACTAGGATCTCTTCTTCCTTTGAGGATTGCACTCCTCCAATTCTCTCTCCCTTATAGTTGGTTTCTGTTGTAGCTCTAGCTCCTCACTCAGCCTTTCAAGCCTCCAACTCAAGCAAGTTAGGCTTCTCCTTTTTCTCAACTTTGCTCTTAGAGACTCCATTCTTATTTTGCACCATCACACAAAATTGTCTCTATGAAATCTACCCTATTGGGGTCTTCTTGTGCTTTTTGTGCAAAATAGAACTCCATTTTTAGTGTGCACCCTATCAACTCCTTAGGGTATTCTTTGCTTGAGAATTAGGTGTTTATATACAACACCTTTGGTGTGATTCTCTTCTCATGAAGTTTCCATAGTCCATAATAATAGTGTGTTAAGATTTCTAGATTGAAACTATGTGAGATTTTTTTACATCAACGTTTTGGATCATACTCCATGATCCATCATCAGGATGCAATGCAGATAGAGAATTGTGAAAAATGAAGTGGCAAACTTGGATAGATAAATAGGTGAGGAGGGGAGATTTGAATGACCTGGAGTTCAAAATGTCATGATTTAAAAGGATCAAAGGATTGGAGAGGAATGGGAAGACACTGGAAGGAAACAATCAAAAGTCAAAACATTTTAAAAATAAGTCCATTAAAATATAAAAAATATAATATAATGGTGTTAAGAGAAATTATAAGATGATACTAGAGGAAATAATAGAATAATAAAACAAATTAATGTATTAATAATATGTTAATGATGGTAGACTAAAAATAATAGACTATAAAAAAAGCCTCACAATTCTCTATCTACATTGCATCCTGATGATGGATCATGGAGTATGATATGAAATGTTGTTGTAAAAAAATCTCATACAGTTTCAATCCAAAAATCTCAACACACTATCTTTCTATGCCTGCATGATGGCCTTTCATTGCCTACTTTGGGTTTGCTTACCCTTCTTGTTCAAGTGGGACCTAAAACCTGGAGAGTTTCTTTCTTTGTTATCCCTAGTTTGGATTGCTTTCATCTAAATTTGGGCCACCCATGGCTCATTACATTAAACTTCCCCTTTGTTGTCCACAAACTCTTGAAGTTCTTGCATAATGGAGTAGTGCACATAATCCACCATAGTGGATTCTAGCCTCTCTCTTTGCATGATAACTTCTCCCTAGACTAGTTCTATTCACCCTCATCAAACCTTTTTGGCCTCACTTTGAATTTCAATTCAAATCATATTAAAAATGTAAGATTATTTGAATAACTTTTCTTTTAGGTGGTCCTTATTTTGTGACTATTCCCCTCTCGGTACCCAACCTTTAGTGGTTTCTCTTGTTCCTCTTCTTGCTTCTTTAGCAAGTCGAGGAAAGCAACTCATGTTGAGACACTCTCCCACTCCACAAATGGTTCAGTAGTCTTCAGTGGTCACTTCTATTCCTTATCTCACCTCTTTGGGTGTTGGAGGAAAACCACCCATGTTGCGTAAACCTCCCCCTATGGTCTCACATCCTTTAGTGGTTTCTCTTGTTCCTCCTCTTGTTTCTTCAAGAGCTAGAGGAAAGAAAACCATGGTGGATGACCCTACCTATCCACCCATAGTTTCTTAGCCTTCAGTGGTTTCTTTTGTTCCTCTTTTCCTTTCAATCAAAGAAGAAAAGAAACTTGTATTGGAAGACCCTCTTGTTTCCTCAATAGAGTCTCTTGCTCTCACTAGATGAGAGTAGCTTGCACGAAATTGTGTCATTGGGGTACAACAACTAGAGAGCGAGCTGCCCAACTTGATCTTGATCATGAGCGTCCTCCTCCAATCAAGTCACCTCCTAATTTGAAACCTCCTTCCAAACCTCACCCTTCTAAGCCTAAAAGTCTACTAACCCTAACCACTTATTTATCTCCCTCAGACCCAACTAAATAGAACCCAAAAGGTTTTCAGGTTGTATTAGCTCCATCCATTGATGATCCCCTCATCCATCTAATCTTGAACTTACCACCTTTTTCCAATCCTCTTGGTTTATTTAATGTCAAAGTCGTATGTAGCACCACCTTTGCTTCCTTTGTATTATTTTGGTGCATGCACCAGATATTTCCTGATGCCCTTTTCCTAGGTACCATCAATATTGATATCCTCACCCTCCACCAAAGTGCAAGTTAGAGCATTACTTCACACTGCCTTTCTAGAAACCCAAGCACAAGCCTCCCTCACCCCCACCACTAAGCCCTTCTTCCTCACTTGCACTTAAAGTGGAGGCCCCTCCTCAACTTGCAGCTCTCATTGCTTGCTTTCAATAATGAGTAGTTGTAGCTTGTTTCATATCTTGATAGTGATTCAAATGACTCTTCTTTGGAAGAGTGCATGCTTGAATCCTTTACAAATATTCCATCATTGTCTTCAATATTTACAATATTGTTGACACTAGATCTAGTAGATGCTCAAGAAGATGTTTCTCTTGCTGTTGGTCCTCCACATCTTGTTGGAGGTGATTCTCCAAGTACTGCTCTTTCTATGGTCCCTTTATTATCTTATCCTCGTTCTCCTTACAATAAAGATTGGGAAGAGGATTATCTAATGGAAAATGACCCTAGGAGTAGTACCTTTATTTCATTTGTATATATGTGTTTGCTTGATTGTTTTGTCATCCCCACATTTCTGCTTGATATTTGTTTGCTAGCCCCTTGTGTAGAATCCATGCCATCCTTGTAGGTACATGGATATAGGGGGGGAAAATTTCATGCCATTTTTCTATATGTATCTTACTTCCATCTATATGTTGTTTATTACTTTTGTGAATTTTTGTAGATGATGCAAAGCGTTGAGACATTTAGGTCTCTTCCACATTGACTGAATTTTTTATTTGTTTGTTACTTGTCATTCTTCTTTTGTATATGTAATTCTATAGGATTGGGGAATGATGATGTTTTTCATTCCCTTTTTGATGTTGATTATTATTCATATTTATTGCATACTCACTCCAAACCTATAGATCCCTTCATGTGCTTCATGTGATGTTGCTTGTTTCCATGTGACGTCCCCACACATTGTGATGTTTATCCATGAGCACAATTTTGCATGTTTTATGCTTGTAACATCCTCTTTGATGCCTCTTTCTTGTAGGAATCCTTCTTGTCCTCTTCCACCTTAAAATCAATTGCGCTCTCTACATTCATGAAATTATTTTAAGGAGGGGCATCCATTTGCACAAACCTCACATCATTGTTATGCTCCTTGTAGTGTTGGTAGCATATGAAATACCTAGCAATGCAACAAGTGCTAGTTTTTGTGCCTTTCATATGTCCTACCTCTATAGTTTATGAGCCACCTAGCGATGGCATGTGATAGCTTGTGTGATTTATATCTGTAATGGCGTAAATTTGCATCCTATGCAATTTACCATTAATTTACCTTCATTTTAGCCTTACAAGTCCGATAATACAAAAACCCGCCGCTTTGGCTTTGATTTTTCTATGTGTCATTGTCATTTAGTGTCGGATAAGGGAATTTTTGTTGGGGACGTGCAAACGTCCGCATGACGTGCTGTCATCATAACAAGATTCTTACATTAGGAAATGGTAAAGACGTTATAATTCTCTATCACTTGGGAGCATAACATCCCCCTGCCAAATCTTGACTGCCGAGAACCACTATTTGCCTCCAATTTTCCCATTAGAACTCAATTCTTTAACTCTCTGTAATGTCCCCTTCTTAGTCAGTATCAGTGATTGAGGGGTAGCCCATAATTTGACCCTTCTGGGCTAGTATCTTGATGGATAGAGGGTCCTCTGAGGTATTATTCAGTATGGTTTCACCTCCAGTGATTAGTGAGAGTTCAGGTTTGACCTTCGTTGGACTCTGTTTGGCACACTTACTATTTCAGGGAGTTAGGGTTTCTATTTATAGCAGGGCACCTGGACAGGTCTCAAATGCAATGTCGACCATTGATTGGGCATTTGCAGATGTTTCAGGATTTAGTGGTGCATTCTTACTATTTATAGTAAGTCAGCTATCAGGGGTTGCTATTTGTGGAAGGGCACCTAATCACATGGTGATTAGCAGTGTTGACCTTGATTTTAGACGCCATGGAAAAATATTGATTAATTGAGGAGATATTAATATTTTAATGGCATTAATGATATTTAAATATAAAGTTTATATTATAAAGTTATTATTTAACTTTATAATAAAGTGGGGCCATTTGAGTATTAATGAGTAATTAATATCTCATTGAAAATTACACCTAAATAATGCTTTTTCCTAAGTCAACACAAAAGAAAATAATTAAGTGTTATTTTAATGATGAAAAAGCAACATGGGAAGTCAAGCTTTTTGAAGAGGGGTATATAAGCTCCCAAAACACAAATCGACCTCATGAATGATGAGCATATGACTTTGTGAAAATTTGGAGAGCATTGGGAATTGTGTGAGACCAAGGGTTTTGTAGAAATTCTTCAATACTAGCCATTGGAGAATAGTAAAATCTTCAATTGTATAGCTGATCTGAGGTGGTGAAAGATCCACTGAAATTGGCCATCAGGAGAGCTACACACAAAGGCTCTATTTGTGTAAATTGGATGAGAAATTTGAATGTTTGGATGCCATTGTAAAATCAGATATGATTGTTTGCTAATATAGAGGAAAAACATCAACAATTATCATTGTTTCAGACTGTGGTTTGAAAGATTCATCTAGCTGCAAGGCCGTACAACACCAGTAGCAAGGACATCTTTCTCCTTGAGCAAAGCACTCCACCTTGGAGACTAAAATCACTTCATTTGGAGGCGGCTAGAACAGATTCATCTTGCAGTAGCAATAAAATGTGGGAAAAATCAATTATCTGTCTGCAGCAATCCATTCAAGGGTTTCACAGGTAGTCTACATTTCCAGGTTTTCATGTTTCCAGATTTCATTGCTCTTCCAGTTCGTGTAGATCTTTATAATAAATCTACATTTCAAAATATTAATAAGAAAGAGAGCTTCTTGCATTTGATTTTCCATTGGAAGCATTGTATATATTCAATTGCAGCAATTAGTTTCTTTCCAACTTTATTTTCAATATCTCATTACATCCAAAAAACACAAAAAAACAAAAAGAATCAAACAATCAAAAAAAAAATCCATCAACAAACACCAGTTTATTGGGTTAGAGACAATAGGTCTCCTATAGTGGTATCAGAGCGGTTGCCTGCCAACCTGTGGTGAATTTGTATCATATGAATAGAAACAAATATTTTTATACTAGGGGTACATGCCATTGGAGACCACCAGTTGTTCCAGAAGGGCATACACTATCTGGTATATTAGGCATTCACAGGTCTAGTTCAGGGAGTAAGAGGACTCAATCTAGTGATAGTGACAATGTTACAGGTATTATGGGTGACAGGAGAGGGGCTAGTCCTCCTAGAAATGGAGGGGATAATGAGGAAAGAGAAGCTAGAGATATATTAAGGGGTCCTCAAGTAGGGAAACAACGGGTAGCAAACGTTTTCCAACAGCTTACAGTGGCCATACAATAGCTTAATCAACCAGTTAGAGGACATGATCATGATCAGGAAGAGCGTGCAAGTGATGTAGGGGCACCTAGAGCAAGAAGAGCACCTACCCATACTTGTAGAGGCCCACATGACCCACATTTGTGAGAAATGAACCAGAGGAAGAAGAGGAAGAACGAGCATTTACTGATGATATTATGGTGATGCATGATGAGTGGGAGTTGTTGCCTCCACGAGTTAGAGAGCATCTCACTTTTGACTACTTCATGAGTTAGAAGCAAGAGCATAGTAGGCCTAGGCATGATAGGAGGCCAAGGCACCAAAATAGTGATCTTAAACACGCAACCAGCAAGCTCACACTCCCACTTTTTGATGGCAGCGGCAAGGTGACAGCAAGATCATGGATTATTAAGTTGGATACATTTTTGACACTATGTCCTATGATAGAAGAATATGCCATTAAGTTTGCAACACTTCATCTAGATGGGGTTGCCTATGATTGGTGGCATCATGGGATGGTGACTTTGCAACACAATCTCATCACTACTTATCAAGAATATGTTGATAGTTTGGTTGAGCGATTTGAAAGAAGAGATCCAAAGTTGTACTTTAGAGAACTTTCTCAGCTGAAACAGATGGGAAGCGTGGAAGCACATATAATTGAATTTCAGAAACTTTCAGTCATGGTAACAGGTATTTCTGAGAGAAGACTTGTCCTTTTATTCATTGAGGGGTTATATGAGCCTATGAGGGGTTGGATCAAGGCATTTGATCCTCCTACATTGGAAGAGGCCATGAGGAAAGCACATAGTATGGATTCAACTGCTTCAAAAAAACAATTCACACCTAAAGCTAACACCTTGCCTAGTGAAGAGAGTCATCCACCAGTTGCTGACACAAAGGGAAAAGTGGCAACAAAGATTGATGATGCGACTCGTGATGAATTAAGAAAGAAACAACTTTGTTATTGGTGCAAGGAACCCTATAGCAAGGAGCATGATTGTCCTTTGAGGCCAAAGGGAAAAGCTAATCGCATGATGTGGGTTTACTATGAGGACAAGGAGTCTGAAATTTTAGACCAGCAAGTTGTTTTTGAGCATGATGAGGCTGGAAATGCCTCTACAGAGTTTGGACCTAATGCCAATTTATCCCCGTTGGCATTATCTGCTAGTACACAACATGCATCTTCATTTAGGTTTAGGGGATCAGTTGATGGACAATGATGTATTGCCATGTTAGACACTAGAGCCACACATAATTTTATTGATGAGGGTTTTGTCAGCAGTTGCAGACTCCAGACAGATGACTTCATTGGATTCTGTGTTCGCATTGCAGATGGTTATACCCTCGCTTGCAGTAGACGGATCTATAATCATATTACCCTTATGTTGAATGACTATGAGTTTTAGGACGACTTTTATGTGGTCAACATGGGTGAGATAGATATAGTGCTGGGTATGAGATGGCTCTAGGACATTGGTGTGTTTACCCTCAACTTGCCGAAGATGGAGATGAAGTTTGAGTTACATGGCAGAACATATGCGTTGAGGTGGATTGCAGATGGGATCTTGCACTCTATCTCTCTCGTTAGTGAGGAGAGCGGGAAGATAGAGTAGGAGATTGTACAGGAGGAGTAGGGGTTGATTCAGGAGGGATTTACCTCCCCTTGTTGCTACCAGGGTTCAGAGATGTATGGTTTTGATCGGTTTGGAGGTGTTGTATAGTTTGTGAACAACCCTATGTTCAAGGCAGATGCTACTATGGCCTATGATAATCCGCTTTTTGAGGTGGGTGATGATCACACTCTAGACCCTAGTCTTGAGTTGAGTAGTGATAGTGATGTTTTAAGTCCTACTAGTGCATTGGGATTTCAGACACAGCTCACAGAGGAGTTTGTTGGTGTGTACATAGTGCAGAGTGCATACAGTTTCATGTTTGACCTACATGTACATGACCTATTTCAGGTGCACAGTTCTAGTATGCACGTGCGAGACATGTTGGATGACAACATATCTCATGCAATTATTGGGAGCAAGGGTTGCCAGTAGTTTGAATTGCTTCCTTATGAATTTCTCTCTCCTGTGATAGAGGGTGTTGAGGTTGACAGGGTATAGTGTGATGTTCTAGTTGATCAGATGTTGGTGTTACATGAGTTGGTTGGGGATGACGGGGAAATTACTCTATACTGCCCTTGGGATCCAGGTGGAGTGTTGTTTCCCTTTTATTGGATTGCTTGAGGGAAAGAAATGTTATGGAGGGTGGACTGTAATGTCCCCTTCTTAGTTAGTATCAGTGATTGAGGGGTAGCCCATCATTTGACCCTCGTGGGCTAGTATCTTGATGGATAGAGGGTCCTTTGAGGCAGTATTCAATATGGTTTCACCTCCAGTGATCAGTGAGAGTTTAGGTTTGACCTTCGTTGGACTCCGTTTGGAAAACTTACTATTTATAGTAAGTTACTAGTTCAGGGAGTCAGGGTTTCTATTTATAGCAGGGCACCTGGACAGGTCTCAGATGTAGTGTCGACCATTGATTGGGAATTTGCAGATGTTTCAGGATTCAGTGGCGCGTACTTACTATTTATAGTAAGTTAGCTATTAGGAGTTTCTATTTGTGGAAGGGCACTTGATCACATGGTGATTAGCAGTGTTGACCTCGATTTCAGACGCCATGGAAAAATATTGATTAATTGAGGAGATATTAATATTTTAATGGAATTAATGATATTTAAATATAAAGTTTATATTATAAAATTATTATTTAACTTTATAATAAAGTGGGGCCATTTGAATATTACAAAGTAATTAATATCTCATTGAAAAGTATGCCTAAATAATGCTTTTTCCTAATTCAACGCAAAAGCAAATAATTAAGTGTTATTTTAATGATGAAAAAGCAACATGGGAAGTCGAGCTTTTTGAAGAGGGGTAAATAAGCTCCCAAAACACAAATTGACCTCATGAATGATGAGAATTTGACTTTGTGAAAATTTGGAGAGCATTGGGAATTGTGTGAGACCAAGGGTTTTGTAGAAATTCTTCAATACCAACCATTGGAGAATGGAGAAATCTTCAATTGTACATCTGATCTAAGGTGGTGAAAGATCCACTGAAATTGGCCATTAGGAGATATTCACACAAAGGCTCTATTTGTGCAAATTGGATGAGAAATTTGAGTGTTTGGATGCCATTGTAAAATCAGATCTGATTGTTTGCTAATACAGAGGAAAAACATCAACAATTATCATTGTTTCAAACTGTGGTTTGAAAGATTCATCTAGCTACAAGGCCATACAACACCAGCAGCAAGGACGTCTTTCTCCTTGAGAAAAGCACTCCACCTTGGTGTCTGAAATCACTTCATTTGGAGGCGGCTCGAACAGATTCATCTTGCAGTATCAATAAAATGTGGGGAAAATCAATTATCGGTCTGCAGCAATCCATTCAAGGGTTTCACAGGCAGTCTACATTTCTAGGTTTTCATGTTTCCGGATTTCATTGCACTTGTAGCTTGTGTAGATCTTTGTAATAAATTTACATTTCAAAATATTAATAAGAAAGAGAGCTTCTTGCGTTTGATTTTCCATTTGAAGCATTGTATATATTCAATTGCAGCAATTAGTTTCTTTCCAGCTTTATTTTCAATATCTCATTGCATCCAAAAAAAATAAAAAGGAAAAAACAATCAAATAATCAAAAAAGAAATCCATCAACAAACACCAGTTTCTGAGGTTAGAGACAGCAGGTCTCTTACAATCTCTCAAGCTCTCTATTCATTTCATCAACTCATTCACTATCTAACACTTCTCCTTGCATCTCTATCACTCCTTGCTTCTATCAACATCATACTTGGCTTCAACACCATCTTCTTTCTCTAGCGCCATTGTTATTGCAAGTTCTTGAGGCTCCACTTCATTGGTGTGGTGATCTTCTTCTTCTCATTTCTCTATCAGCCTTGAGTGTTCGTAGAAAGGGAGGTGATATTGTGTCTATTTTCTTACTTGCATTATCTTAATTGTAGAGTAGCGTTTAGATTGTCATTTCTCTCTACTTATTTGTGTTTATTCTATCCACTTCTTTATTGCTTTTCAATATCTTGTTGTCTATTGGCTATCCTTGGAGGTGGGAACACTAAAACAAGGACTTGATTGAGGCAAGTTCCAAAACACAGCCCCAACATTTTTCTTGTTACTGTTTGTGTAGGCGCTATTTGATTGTTTGGAGCTAGCTGGAGAATTAGACCTTGAGTAAGTTGGCATTCTTCTTCTTTCTTTGTCATTTCACTATTAGAGTAGCTTTCATAGAGTAGCTCATCCATGGAGCCTCCTCTTTTGATCTCCCTCCTGGACATCCCTTCTTTCTCGCAGCCTATTGACATGCCTAATACAAAGGTGGTGTCCTCTGTGGCTCTGTCTTTTTCCTCCGCTTTCGCTTCTTCCATGAGGTTCTTGCATGCTCTGCTGAAGCGTAAGTTGGAGGATGATCTCACTACGGGTGATGGTCATAAGAAGGGTTTGCCTTCTTCGGAGGCTAGTTTTGTCTTGGCTTGCACCGTTCTTGTGATGGAGGTAGCCCCCACTTCTCTAGAACTTGTCACTACCCATTTTTTTGAGGTTGACAGTGACTCTCAGGCATCTTGTTTTTCTTCTGCTAAGTTGACAAAGGGCACTCCTAATAAGTGCATGTTCAACTCATTTGATGATATCTCGGCCCTGTCCTCAATTTTCATGAAATTGATGACCCTTTCTTCATAGGAACTCGGTGAAGAGGACCTCGAGGGGCCTTCTTCCTTGGTTGTTGTTGTAGGTGAGTTGGAGGGTACTGCCCTTGCTATCACACCCTTGGAGGTTCATACTCCCTCCCCTTATAATGATCTAGATTGGGAGCAGGACAACCTGCTTGTCGATGAGGACTAGGGTGTTGCCTCTTCTACATCTGTAGATTATATTTGCTTGTGTGTTTGTGTTCCCTCGTGCTTGTATTTTTATGTTTGTGATCCTACTTGGAGGACCCTTGCTACCCTTGTAGGTACTTGGATACAAACGAGGAAATATGTCCTACATTTCTTCTATTTGTGTCATCATTCTTCTATGTGTCGTAATCTTGCTTTTTGATATTGGGGATGATGTAAAGTGTTGAAGGCATTTATGCCTTCTTTCATGTTGACCCATTTTTTGGTTTTACTTTGTCTTCATGTGTCATTCTTCATGATCTGATAACTTTCAATATTGATGACCGTTCATACATATACTATATTATATCTATCTATTTATATCTATGAACATTTTGACCTCGAATTCTTAGATCCCCCTATCTCTTGATTTTGTCTTTGTTTGTTTGCTTCTTGATGTTGTGGTTTCAATGTGTTGTCCCTCGCATGTGTGACAACATATGATGAATACATCTCGCTATGTGTTGTGTTCCACAACCTCCTTGACTCTCCTTTCTCTCCTTAGGACGCCATGTGCTCCTCTACACAAAACACGTCATCCTAAGGGGGGGCTATTAGGCTTCTCTAATTTTCAACATTGTGAATTCTTTCAAAAGGATTCCTTGGTGTCCAATTGCTTTACGAAGAATTCCATGACAAAAGAATCCCTTGTTGAAAACTCTCATTTTCCAAAAGGATGTATTCTCTAAAAGAGGACTCCTTGAAATTTTCTTTTGAAAAGTATGTCGTAAGCTAAAGAGTCTAAAAATTTTCATTTCGAAAAAGGAGTACTCTTTCTAATGAAAGAGTTTGAAAACTTTCCTTTGAAAAATGAGCATTCTTTGCAATGGATTCCTTGATGAGAGATCCTTCAAAAGGATTCCTTAATGACAGCATCACTTGTGGAAAATTGTGTCTTTCAAATGGAATGTTTCTTCAAAAGGGCCCCTTGGTGTCTTGATGTTTTGAAGGGTTCCCTGCTGAAAGAACCCCTTTTTGAAAATTGTTTTGTAAAAATGGATTCCTCAGTGTCTTAATGTCCTAAGGAAGATTCCTATGTCTTTTATCTAATATTTGACATCGTGTGTCTTGGTGTTTGATGCCTTATATCTTGGAATCTAGCTTGGGGGCATCCTAACTAGACCTGTCTTTTCTATGACAGTCCTGCAAGGCAGTTTGTAGCAACCACAGTCTTATCTATTTGATCAGTGTGTGTCTTGTGTCTTATCTGATCAGATTGTGTCTTACTATGTTGGCTTGTGTCAAAATTGTGTCTCCTTGTGTCTTATGAAATTATGTCTATTATGATTCGCATTTTCACCTAACATGTTTTTCTGTAGCCTAACATGTTTGTGGTGAGATCTCAGCTAGCTTTGCAGGATCGAAGACTCGTGTCATCTTCGCATCTTGGAGCTCCCTCCTTCACATCAAGGTATGCTGGATCAAAGGTCTATTTCCTCAATGCTATCAATATATTCTCTTCAATCTCTTTCTACTTTTTCTCACATATGCACTGACACATATGCTCGCTAAGGTTGGGGAAAAATGTAATGGCGTAAATTTGCACGCCATGTAATTTCCCATTAATATACCTTCATTTTAGCCTTACAAGTTTGATAATGCAAAAACTGACCGCTTTTGCTCTGCTTTTTCCATGTGTCCTTGTCGTTTAGCATCGATGAAGGGAATTTATGTCGTGGACATGCACGAGTTGCATAGATGTCTATGTGCCGCGCTACTGTCCAGACAAGATTCTTGTGTTCATAAACGGTAAATACGTTATGATTCATTGTCACCTGCGAGCATAACGTACCCTACCGAATCTTGACCATCGAGAACTCCAATTTTCCCATTAGAACTCAATTCTTTGACTCTCTCAAACTCTCTATTAATTCCATCTACTTATTATCACTCGCTAACACTTCTCCTTGCATCTCTATCACTCCTTGCTTCAATCAGCTTCTTACTTGGCTTCTACACCATCTTCTTGCTTTAGCGCCATTGTTATTGTACGTTCTTGAGGCTCCACTTCATTGGCGTGGTGATCTTGTTCTTGTCCTTTCTCTATCAACCTTTAGCATTCGTAGAAAAGGAGGTGATATTGTGTCTATTTTCTTACTTGCATTATCTTACTTGTAGAGTAACATTTCGATTGTTGTCTCTCTCTACTTCTTTGTGTCTATTCTATCTACTTCTTTATCACTTTTCGATATCTTGTTGCCTATTGGCTGTCCATGGAGGTGGGAACATCGAAACAAGGACTTGACTATTGCAAGTTCCAAAAAATAGCCCCAACATTTTTCTTGTTATTGTGTGTGTAGGCGCTATTTGATTGCTTGGAACTAGTTGAAGAATTGGACCTTGAGTAAGTTGGCTTTCTTCTTCTTTCTTTGTCATTTCGCTATTAGAGTAGCTTTCATAGTATTCTTCTTGTTGTACTTTGCATTTTCATATGTTTTTGTCAAATTGTAAAACCAAAACATTCGGGTTGTTAGTAGACTCTACATGTTTCTAGTTGTCACTTGACCCTCTGTCCATATAGGAGTCCAGTGCGTCCCTGGGACTCTAGCATGTCACACTTAAGTCCGACACTGGCGTTGCCATCTAGTTTGCAGTCTGAGACCTCTGTGGTCAGCTCACCTGGTTCTAGAAAACATCTGTCATAAATATAAGGGAAATAGAGCCTTGTTTTCCCTTCTTTTTTAGCTTATTATGTAGTTTGAGGTAGTTTAGGGAAATTCACTCCCTTAGGCTCTTCCGAGACCTGAGTCTTAGGTGCAGTGAATCCCCATTCTCTACAATATGTGATGTCCCCACTCTATTCAGTCACCTGATACAGTGTGTTAGCCCTTTTCTTGGATCCTTGTGGGCTAACTGGATTGGTTAGAGGGTCAGCAGTACCTTCTGGAGAGTTCGGTAGATTTGATTTTCTGAGATCATGGATTGGCTCATTGCAGGATTTGGCAGTGCAGGAGTTTGTTTGCTTCTGACGACACTGAATTTTGTGGAGAATTGAGGGAGATAGGCTTACTTAAGTGATTTAAGTTATATTTTAACTTAAAGTCTTTTTATAAAGTCAAATTGACTTTATAATTTTTATATCACTTAAATAAGTCTAAAGTGAGTGTTTTAAAGTATTTTATTTAATCACTTAAAGGAGGTGCCAAAAATCAAAGTTAGAACTATGGAAAGTAACTTGAGTTTATTTCCAAAAATTTAAATGATCTAAAACCCTAAAATGTACGGCCTCCTTGAGTTTTCACCTCCTTTGTTATATAAGGGTTGAGGGCAATGAGAAACTCATCTATTTTGAATATTTCAACGTTTCCTTGGAGGTTTTCCCTTTGCTTTCATCCTATGATCAGGTTTGTAGCAATCCACCATTGGAGAATGAAATCTCTTTAGTGTGAGCACTTGTGAGGCTGTGAGAGATCAGCTGAATTGGTGCAGATTTAGAGAGCTTCATTCAGAAGTTCTGCAGTGCTTTAACAGAGTTTTGTAAGTGTTCTTCATCAGAAACAGAGGGTTTGAATGGATGGTGTTCTTCCTTCTTCATGGCAGGCATCATAGCTACTTGGGCACACCTTCTAAAGTTGTTTCTAGTCTTTTTTGCTTGAGGGGCGTTGGATTTTGAGCTAGGGTGCACTTGTTGTTTGAAGAAACACCTATCTTCTTAAGGGTTTCTCTTCACTATCTTTAGCACTTGGCATTCCCTCTTCTTTTGCTCTAGTTTCTCAACTGGATTTAGACCTTGTATCATCCTATTCTAAATATTGTCAGATTTTCATGTATAGACTGGCAAACTGGCTTCTTTTCTTATTTAAAAAATCTGGAGGCTTACAGGTATGTTTATATGTTTTAAATCCATTGTTGAAGCTATTAAACACCTTCTGCAATTTTAGTTTGATTAGATTTGCTCAAGTTTTCATTCTGTGAGCTTTTATATGATGTGCACCTTCTCTTATGTCTACAAAATTTCTCTAAAACACTAAAAACAAAAATCGACTTAAGAAAAAGACAGGGGTTTGAGTAGTGAGCTAGCAAGGCTCATCACACAATATCACTTACTTTTTGATGGAATGTGAGTCACCTAGCAACACATTTTGCTAGCCATGTACTTCATATGACTTACTTTAGTAGCATATGAGTCACCTAGCGATAACCCTTTCTAGCTTGTGCACTTCACCTATCCTACCTTTCCATGTACTTTTCATGGTCACCTTACAACCTATTGTGACCTTTTTCACACATAGCCCCATTGCAAATGGGGACCCCCTAATTTTTGCTTTGTTCCGAACTTTTGGCTTGATTTTAGTTAGTTTTCCTATTGTCTCCCTCTCTTTCTGTCCCTTTTCTGATGTATGTCTTTTTCAGGGACGTTCCTGTCTGTGAGCTTAAACGTAAGATTTGGACGAGTCTAAAAATTAGGGTTTCCATCCTTTGGGTCAGTCTGAGGTCAAACAAAGTGAATATATTGAAAATAGGGGTTAACATTGAGGTCAGTGTGTTTCCAGCAGGTTTTCACTAAAATTTCATTAGATTCCAGTCACTTACTATTTTTAGTAAGTGTATAATTCCAGGCAATCTTTCAGCATTTCTGATGTTTTTAATAGTCACATTGCATTCAGAACACATCAAGCTGCTCATGTGCAAAATTTGAGCTGAAACAGACAACTTTCTATTTTTAGCAGTTCAGCTTCCAGAGCAGATTTCAGGGCCTATATGTAGAGTTTTTCAACGCATGTCTGGAGATTCCTTCTGGGTTTTCAGAGATCTTCACAATAGTCTAACATGCAAAGTGAGATAACCACTTTCAGAATTTAGCCTTTGGAGGCTATTTTAGGGTTTGCATGTCAAGGTTTTCTTTGCATGTCTACATATTCCTTGTGGGTTTTTCGAGACCTATGCAGTGACGTGACATGCAAACGGAGATGGTCACTCATTTAGGAACTTGCTATTTAGCAAGTGCATCCTGGGAGCCGCCTCCTAGCGAGAATCATGAGCTGATCGCAATGCAGTAGAAAGCGAGAACAAAGCGGAGACCATTTGATACGCATGTAGAACAAATTAGGGTTTCCAGCTTTGGGGCTGAAAGAGGGTAAAAAGTCAGAATTTTTGAAAACCGGTGTAAACACGCGATCGGCATCTTTCAAGCTATCCTGGTAAAATTTGAAGGCAAATGGAGCACTTACTATTTATAGTAAGTCATTTTGGAAATAGGCTAAAAATAGCAAATCGTTCACGGCGCGATGTCGGCGAGGCAGGTCACGTGGTGAACGTCATTAATTTCAAAGCAAAGCAGAGTTGTAGAGTTGTCAGAAATGATCAGTTACTATAAATAGCAAACCACAGAAATGGGCCAACCCGAAATAAGTGTCCAAGGTTGATGAGGTTGCGAAGATCGTCTAAAATCTTAGGACAATAGGCTTGAAGTGCAAGAATTAAAGGCTTACTATAAATAGTAGGACATAGAGAAGCTGGCGGAAGTCAGGAAAAATGGCTAAGGCATGAGTTTCATCCTGCATCACCCAGGAAATGCGCCCACTTTAGCTGGAAGTCAAGAAAATATTTAAATGTTGGAATTCATCCTGCTCATACATCAAAATGCGCCCAAAGAGGAACAAGTAGGTGATAAAAAATCTAAGTGTTGGAAAATCCACCTGCCACCCCTAAATGCGCCCAAGGTGGTAGAGGCATCAAAAAAAAATTCTAAGTTTAAACTTCATTCTTCACCTAGGGAAAAATGCGCCCACCCTCAAGGAGAAAGTTTTAAAAAAATTCTAAGGAAAAATATCCTCCACCACCCTCCATTTGCGCCCATCCTCCATCAAGTTGAAAATGCACCCAAGAAAGTCAAGGAAAGTCAAAGAAGTTCGTCCTGCACACATAGCAAAATGCGCTCACCTCAAGCTTGTTGTTGAAAAGTTTCTAAGGCATTGGTAGTTCATCCTCTTGCCTAGGTGAAATGCGCCCTCAAGGTGATGGCATGCTAAAAAAAAATTCTAAGTATAAAACTCATCCTCCTCACATGGCAAAATGCGCCCACCTCTCAAGAAAGTCAAGGAGGTCAACAAGTTTCATCCACCTCCTATGTTGAAATGCGCCCTCAAGACATGCAAAAAGTTTCTAAGTGTCAAACTTTCATCCTCCACCAAGTGCCAAATGCGCCCATATTTGAGGGGTCGGCAAGTCAAAGCAAAGGTGGCGTTTTAAGTTTCATCCTCCTTCCATGCTCATATGCGCCCAAAAGAGCCCATGTAAAGACAAAAAGAGGAAGTTGAAAGGTCACTTGTGGGAGGCATTACAAGTTTCATCCTCCTCTACATGAGAAATGCACCCATGTTTGAAAAGGGTCAACAAGTCAAAAGGCTAGGCGTGGGAAATGTCATCCTTCATGCATGCCAATATGCGCCATGAGAAAGATAAGTCTTGGGGATAAAAGATGAAGTGTAAGATGGTAAACAAGGTGAAAATGAAGTATGCTAGGCACGTTTATTATTCCCCTTCAAGTGTAATATGCGCCTAAGGTGGTGTAAGTGTTGCTAGGCATTGGAAATGCTAAGTGATATAAAATTTTCTAAGGCTCAAATGTTTTTTCCTTGGGAAAAACGCCCAAGTCTGGTGAAGTGTGAAATTTTCCTAAAGAACGAAGGAAATTGCCAGTGAAGAGGTTAAAGGATGCCAGCTGCACAGGTTGATAAAAAAATTTCCAGTCAAAGCAACGAGGCACTCATAGAGATGAAGACATAGAACAAATTTGTAAAAAAAAATATTTTTCCAAGGTGCAAAATTCAAAAAATCAAATGAACCCGTTCGTTGTATACCCATGAGTTTGACAAATTCTGAAGAAAATTTTCTTCTAGGTATTGATGATTTCCAATGAAGAGTTGATTTCCATGTCTTCCACGCTTCGCCAAAGGATTCCGAGGTAAATATTTTGATGGGCACCAGGTTGATGAATTTCCTAAGGCAAATTTTAAAATTTTCTAAGGCAAGGGATAAAATGTGTTAAAAATGCCTTGGCAGGTGAATTTGAAAATGATCGCCTAGATGATTTTTCATCGAATTCCTGATGAAAGCTTTTCTTTCTCGAGCCTTAGTTGGATGAAATATCAGAGTGAAGTACGCCAGGAAGAATGCAAGGAGGTTGAAATTTTGCTAAGGCATGAAGAATTTGAACGCAAAGTTGGCTAGTGAATACAATGAATGCTTGGAAGTTAGAGTGTGAAAATCCTGGTAAGTAAGTTGAATTTATATTACGAAGTGTTCTAATGCTCTTCTCCTTGCTTGTTTTGCAAGAGGAAAGTTGAGACCAAGCAATGATGACTTAGGAAGATGAAGCAAGTACTCCAAGATGACATTTCAACTTCGAAGGAAGAAAAATTGCAAGAAAATGGCTAAGTGTTGAGACTTAGTGACAAAGAAGAAATGTTTTCAAAACTCAAGATGGAAAAAATAATGGAAGCTTGAGAAAAGTTGAAGAACAACATCAAGAAGAAGATCGAGAGCAGTGTGAACGCGTTTTGAAGCTAGAATCTTCTAGAAGGATGATGGACATTAATGGCTCATTTATTACCCCACTCCTCTTGGTGGCGGTTTTTAGGGCGAATCTTGTTTAGGGCTGAGGTGGCACAATCTGGGCCATCCAGCCGATTCTAATCTGAGTCGTTCGTTGGACTGGGCCATCTATAAAAGGGGGAGTCCCCCTCATTTGTAAGGCATTAGAAATTAGAAATTAGGAGTAGAAATTAGACAGAAAGCATAGAGTAGAGGGACAACTTAGAAGTAGCTTAGTATAGATTGATAGTGTAGTTGAAGAAGAAGGAAAGTTTTCCTTTGAAAACTTTTGCAAGAAATTGTTGTGTAAAACTTTCATAATAAAAGATCTTTTCATTGATAGTGAAATTCGTCTTTGTTATGGATAGCTAGCGAGGTTTCTTCATCCCTTCTACTTCAAGTAGCATAATATCATTTTTATGCAAGTAGATAGTGACTGTCGAATGTGGTCTTCAATTTGAGTAAACTTCGTCTATCCATACCACTAGTGGGCTCACTAATGGTGAGTTCGCCTTGTGTGTTCAACTGGAACATTGCGGACTTAACTTCGTTTGTGATTCACACGTTGGTATGCATCGTTGTGATGGTGTCTTCACGTTGAATTATGATCTGAACACCTTGAGCTACTCCTTTGAAGATTGCACCGGTTCTGTGGAAGTTGTCCGAAGTGAGGCAAAGCAGAGCCTGGTTGAAGATTGTGAGAGTTGATTGCCATGTCCACGCCTTAGAGGAGATTAGAGCTCTCTAAACCCTGCATTTTAAATTCAGTACTTTCTGGTTAGAATAGGAAACCCGCGCTTCATAGACAAATCCTTTGAGCATTTGAATTCCTTTCTCCGCTGCCGAACAATTCCGTAAGTCCCCTTGAAATACCAGAAAATCACATCGAGCCAACTAAGCCTATTCGCACTAAAGGAACCTTGGAGTTGAACACACGAACTCTCTCGCAATATTAGCATGCTGGATACTTTGATCAAGAGAGAATAGGGTAGCCATTGGCAACTTTATTCTGCGTTGGTGCAGTCATGAAAAACACATCAACAGAATTGGCACTAGAAGGAGGGCGAGCATTGAATTGTTCTAGAGGCTGGAAGAAACCAGCATGAGCTTTGAAGTTTCAAATCAGAGATATGTTAGATCTCTCTTATGTCAAAAAGTCCAAAAAAAAGTTAAAAGTTGAAAAATTCAAAAAAATCAAAAAAAGGAAAATCAAAAAAGAGATTTCTCAATGGATGGGCACTTTTGTTGCCCTCAAGACAATCTTGTGGATATTGCTCAGACTCATGAAAAATTGAATGCACAGTTGTGGCCTGATAATTTGTCTAAGTTTGCTTTGCCAGGAAGATTTCGAATTCATGAGACCTCCCAGCACGAAGAAATCAGTTGCTTAAAATTCCTCTCAAGGATAGAGCTTGTTCTCCAAGGGAAAATTTTCTTTTTTTGATGTCCCCAAGCCAGGAATATTGGATGTAGAACCTGATGATTATAGCCTTCCAGAAGTTGTGGATGAAGCTTTCGTAAGATTCATACTTACGATCCAAAGTCAGTTGGAACTTGGCAATGTTTGCTTGAAAGGTGTTTTGCTCCCTTGTTGGTGTCGGATTCACAACACACCTCATCCAGAGTTCACTTGCACAACATGTGAAGAAGCCATCAACTTTTCCAGATGTCACCTCGGATTACCAGTACTACCATATGGATTCTTCAAAGACAAAGGGTGGATTGAATATGTTACACAAACATTTTTAGCACCAAATGAGGAGGGTACCTCAACATCACCCAACAACAAGGAGAGTAAGTCCCAACAGGATGATATGATCGAGCTTAGGGAGCAAGCAGATGAAGATTGTTCCTACATCACGCTAGAACAAGAGGCTATTGGAGAAAAGATCAAAGAGGCAATGGGATGTATTCAAGCAAGAGGAAACACCCAAGGCAACTATCAGCATGTAGAAGTGAATGAATGTACAAAATTGCAAGTTATTGAAGACCATCAAGAACCAGGAACGGAAGACTTAGCTCAAAGTACAGATGGTGTGAGAAATTTTCGATGTTCACTCTCTCAAGGAGGAGAACGTGAAAAGGGAAGCAATTTCGATACACTCCAAGAAGGAACGCTCCTTGATGAAAAGGTCCAGTTATGCATGAACAAGATGGAAGAAATGATAAGCGGCTTAAGTCAAGATGATGTGTTTGATGATCAATGGGCTACCAAGATGGAGGCAAAATATGAAATGCATTTTGCATCAACACTTGATCCATTATTCACAGTCATGGAAGAATTGCTTGATGAAATTGAAACAAATGAAATACTGCTTGACGAAGAGATAGAAAATGAAGAACAATTCAGGTTGGGGCTTGATCCGTTGCTAGGGATTCAAAAGGAGCCAATGCATGAAAGGGTCCAAATTTCCAAATGCCCCCTTGAATCGATTTCCCGCCCCACTCCTCCCAGTTTGGATCATCTCCACATTTTAGATGCAAGTGGCTTGGTTCACCATCAACTTCGACCTCCTGACGAAGCAATGGACGACAGGCAAGAATTCATGCCAGCAAATGAAAATCACCAGGTTGTATCTTTCCCTACTATTGGCTACAAAGAATATCATTTTGATTATGGAGATTTAGGAAAGACAACTTGTCTATGGATTGATCATAGTCCGGATGAGTTGCCTCAATTGCTAATCTTTCCTGAAGTCTTGCTTGAGTTTGAGATGTGTATTGTGAAAGATTACTTTTCTGAGTTCAAGGACAAATTTGCTAGGCTCCGCACTATCACTGTTGTTCTGTCACTGCTGAACATCCTGCAGAATCATGCTAGGAGTTGTATGTACTGGGGTCTTTTGATTGTTGTTCGCTTAAAGTTTTTGGTTTTTGTGTAGATTAGTTGTCTTGCTTTCGTAGTTTAGCTTTCAATAATGGGGATCCCATTTGTGAAGGGGGTGTTGTGTTGTTTTCACCACAATGTTGACACAATGTTAGTCCATTTCTCTTCGTCTTCGCCAGCTTCTTTGTGCCTTACTATAAATAGTAAGTCTCTTGATTTTCACACCTCTGAGGCTCAGATTGCCTTGAAATTTTGAACACTGGGTCTTCACGACTTCATCAACCTATTAACACTGCTATTTTGGGTTGGCCTGCTATTTTTAGCCCATTTTTGAAGGTGGTTTGCTATTTATACTAACTGCCTGCTTCTAATACCTCCACAACTCCATTTGATTCGAAATTAGAATGACATGCTCCTCACCACTTGACCTGCCTGTCGACATCGGCGCATGCTGCTGACTTTCTATTTTTAGCCTGTTTCCAAAATGACATACTATAAATAGTAAGTGCTCCGTTTGCCTTCAAATTTTATCAGCAGATAGCTTGAGAGATGCTGATTGTGGTGGTATACACCGGTTTTCAAAAATTCTGACTTTTTACCCCTCTTTTCAGGCCCCGAAGCTGGAAAATCTAGTTTACCGTAAAGAGTGTTTGCTTGTACCAACATTATCCCAGTGTATACCCGAGAGTTCAGAGCCTCGGTCATATTCTCAGGAGACGGCGAATTCAGGTGATCCAACCAACCCATTCCCGCTCCTTTACCCTCATGCTATGTTTACCTTGAAGGTATTGGATAGATAAAAGCTAGAATAGTCGTAGTTGAGATCTGCATAAACCAAAGAAAAAGCTTAGCTACGGCACATTGTGTTTGTGCACCCTTGTGTCCTACCACTGAAGCATAAAAAGATAGGAACTTTAGTTTACATTTCCCTTCCTTACGCATTGCTCCTAGCAAAGAGGGACTTCTCCTCTTTAAATAACGAAAAAGTGTTGCAAAACACTTGAAATAGCTGAACGTTTACAATCAGCACTCCAGAGGTGCTAATTTAAATGCCAACATAACACTTAGAAAATATTATCACATTTCATGTCTTCAGTCTAAGCGCCATCAAGGGTCCAACTTTTATTTTTCACCACCTAGCTCAAAATAATTTCAACATGTCCTCCTTCTTAGTCTAGGCGCATTTAAGCCTTCATGCTTTAAGTTTGGACGCCTTGGAATATTTTGCAATTCTTACACCATTCAAGACACCTAAGAGAGGCCCACTCCACATTCTCCATACTTGGACGTTTCTAAAGCTCTTCACAAGTTAAAGCGCAAATCAAAGGGACCCACTTAAAGATTCCTCAAAGACCTCCTCCTTCTTGGGCGCATTCAGGAGGTTGGGCTTCAAATTTACAACACTTAGAATATTTTCAAACTCCCTTCTTCACAAGTCAAGGCGCATTTGGAGGGATATGCTTCAAATTTAGACACTTAGAAACCTTTTTAAGTCTTCATGAGTCAAGGGCGCACATAGAGGGGTGCACTTCAAATCTCCATGCCTTAGAAAATTTTCAAATCAACCTTTCCTGTCTAAGGTGCAAATCCACCCTTGAGCTTTCATTTTAAATGACTTAGCCAAATTTCCAACTCCAACTTTCCACTAAGGCGCATTCAGGAGGTTGTATTTTCATTTCCCAACACTTAGAAAAAATATTCATGCTATCATGCAAGTTGGGCGCATAAAAGGGTGGCTACTTCCATTCTTCAACACTTAGAATATTTTCCTTTTCTTCCTTGAAGATGGGGCGCATTCAAGGTGCTAAGGTTTCAATTTCCATCACTTAGACAAATTTCCTGTGCCATCCTTGATGAGGGCGAACTTAAAGCCTTGAACTTTCATTTTGCTCACGCCATAGAAGATTTTCCTATGCCTTCTCCACCTTGGGCGCATATAGGAGGCGCTACTTCAAGTCTCAGCACTTATTTTTCATCTTCATCTTCTCTTCAAGGCGCATATGGAGGGGCTTGCTTCAAGTTTTGAACACTTAGAACATTTTCCAACTCCTCCCACTAGTCAAGGGCGCATTCAAGAGGTCATGCTTCAAATTTAAAACACTTAGAAACTTTCAAGGCCCTCCTGCAAGTTTAGGCACATTTGGGGTAGGGAGCTTCAAATTTGTAACACTTAGTGAAATTTTTACTCCATCTTCCACCCTAGGCGCATTTCAAGGGTCAAGCTTCAAGTTTTGAGGACTTAGTAAATTTTCAGCTCCTTCTCCTCAGGCTAGGGTGCATCTGGGGTCCTCTACTTCCAATTTAGCAGTCTTCAACAAATTTCAAGGCCTCCTCTTCTCCTTGGGCGCATATGAGGCCTTGAGCTTCAAATTTTCAATGCTTAGATTTTTTTTATCAACTCTTCTCCAAGTCAAGGCGCATCTAGGGGCTGATGCTTCAAATTTGAAGGACTTGGAGACTTTTCAATCACCTCTTCAACTTCAAGGGCGCATTTTCATGCTGGAGCTTTCAATTTCATAGACTTAGATGAATTTTAGCTTCCTGCCAGCCTGAGGGCGCATTTTGAGGTATGAGCAGGATGAATTCCAAACTTAGGCATTTTTCCTTCATCTTCACCAGCTTGTCTATGTCCTGCTATTTATAGTAAGTCCTTTAATTTTCACACTTCTGAAGCTCAGATCGATTTGAAATTTTGAACACAGGACCTTCATGACCTTGTTAGCCTATTCACACTGCCATCCTGAGCTGGCCTGCTATTTATGGCATGTTTCTGAAGGTGGTTTACTATTTATAGCAACTTCCTGTTTCAAAGACCTCCACAACTCAGTTTGACTTGAAATTTGAATGACGTGCTCCTCATCGGATGACTTGCCCGTTTACACTGGCACCTGCTGCTAATTTACTATTTTTAGCCTGTTTCAAGAATGTCTTACTATAAATAGTAAGTGCTTCAATTGTCTTCAAATTTTATTGGTGGATAGCTTGAAAGATGTTGATCGCAGTGGGATACATCGGTTTTCGAAAATTCTGACTTTTTACCCCTCATTTTGGGTCCCGAAGCTTGAAACCCTAATTTGACTTGCATGTATATCAAACGACCTCCATTTGACTTCGTTTCTGTTGCACTTCGCCCTGTTTGTGATTCTGAAGTGTTGGGCAGCTGCCAGAGTGGTAATGCTAAAAATAGTAAGTGGTTGAAAAAGTGATCATCCAGCTATCGGATGAATTTGCATGTTACACTACCCGAAAGATCTTGAAAAACCCAGAAAAAATCATCAACATGCAAGTACTGGCTAAAAATAGCAAGTTTTTGAAAAGTGACCGACTTTGCTTGCATGTTGCCTCATTGCAAAGCTCTTGGAAAACCCAGAAAGATAATGCAGACATGCATTGAGAAAACTTGCATGCAAACCCTAATATCCGCCTCTAAAGGCTGAACTGCTAAAAATAGCAAGTTGTCCGTTTATGCTCAAATTTTGCCAGTGATGAGTTCAAAGTGCTCGAAATGTAATGCAGTTGTCAGAATTTGAAAATCTCGAGAAAATAAACCCCAAATTGACACTAAAAATAGAAAATTGCCAGAATTTAGTGAAAATTTAGAGGGAGTCCGCCGGAAGTATCCTAACAGTAGTGTGAAGCTCAAATTCCAACTTATTCACTCCATTTGACTTCAAATTGACTAGAAAACTCAAAACCCTAATTCTATAGACCTAGCCAAAATCTCACGTTTAAGCTCAAAGGCGGGCACATCCCCGGAAAGGCAAACAACAGAAAAGGGACAGAAAGAGAGAGAGAGAGAGAGAGAGAGACAACAGGGAAAACTAACAAAGCCAAAAGTCAGAAACAAAGCAAAAAATTAAGGGGGTCCCAATTTGCAATGGGGCGATGTGTGAAAAAGGTCACAACACAACCATGCAACCATTTGACAATGAAAGGATTCAAAGCATCTCATGCATTATGAACTTTATTATCGAGATAGTCTTTAGCAACAATTTCATAAAACTCTCTCTCTTATTCTCTACAATCTCTTCTAATCTCCTCTAATGATTCTAATCTCTAATCCTTGATGAATTCTCTAATCTCTAATTGGTAAAATGAGAGAGAGGGGGGGGGTTTATATAAAGTTTCCAGATTACAATGAATGGCCAAGATCAAAATGAGATTAATGGCCCAGATTCAAAATAACTAAACCATAATTAGGGTTGCCTAATCAACAATCAATTAACTGTAGAGAACTTCATGCACTAGGAGTTGCATCCTTATCCACTCGCAAAGCACTACGTTCGGTGAACCTGGACACGATCATGCTGACTTCTTCTATGGTAATGTCTAGCAATGCATTGACTTTGTATTCCAGCAAGTCTAGGCTTTCTGCACATTCTGCAAAGGTGATCGTCCATTTTGATTCATGCAGCAAGAAAGTATCTCTAACGGTCAAGAAGCTGAATGCTTTGGTCAAATTTTCCTTCATGATTGGCCTGAAAGTGGTGGAGAAAATTCTTTGAACTTTTTCTTTTAAATTTTCTGGCTGCAAGTGTTTCTTTCGGACAATATCTCTGTCAAGCATATCTACAGCCATTTGGTAAATCTTACTTCGAATCTCCTTTACCTGCTCTTCAATTTTGGCGCCATCTTGCTTTACCCTTTCCAGGACTTCTCCTCGTGAGATCAATGCATAGTACCAACTACTGAAATCATATGCAGCTCCAGCTTCAATAATCTTTTCATCAATCAATCTCTACTTTGGAATGCCCTTTATTTCTTGAAGACATGGGATAATTTTATTTTGGATGTCTTGGAGGCCATCCCATGCTTCTGCTAAGTCTGCAACTCGTGATAGCAGAAAGGAAATTTGCTCATACACATATGCCAACTTCTCTGTGAATGCCATTGCCTCTTATTTCTTTCTTGCTACCCAGTCTTTAGTTTCTCTAGTTGTAGTCAATTCCTCTTCAAAAAATTTGTCTGGTTCCTGTGAAGAGTTTGGAAGTGGAGGTGCTGATTGGTCACCTTGATTGAGTGGCTTGGTTAAATGTTGGATATACTCTTTTAGACGCTCAATCTCTCTTTTATACTCTCTTTTCTTCGCCGCTTCCCTCTCTAGCCTAGACTTGATGGTGGCAATAGAATTATCCAAGTCCTCAACTTCTTGTCCTTTTGTCGTCGGACCCATATCAATAGTTGTGATGGAATATTCGTATGGGGCAATCTCATCTTGGAATTTATCAACTGTAGGCACTGCAATTTGCATTGTGCAGTTACCAGCCTCATCTCTTTGTATGGCAGAAAATTTCTTGGCTAGCTTTCTTGTGGCAGTCTACTCTAGCCTCACCAAGAAATCTGTAGTATCATCTTCTTCTAGTACCTCCACTAGTGCCTTTATCTTTAGTCTCTCTTTTAGCCAATCTGGGATGGTTGACTGTTCAATTCCATCTTCCTGTTGATATTGGATGTCCTGCGTATCCTAAACTTTTGGCATATCTTGAATCTCTTGCATGGATGGGTCCTCCTAGATTCCCTTGAGAGCAGAAATCATTCCCTCTTCAAATTTTCCATCCATGATATCCATGTCATTGTCCGACTCTAGAATCTTCGTACCCATAGGAGAGGGGTGATCATCATCTTCCAATTGCATTGGCTCCATATCTCTTTCCAAAATTGGCGAAGGAATTCTGACTTGCTCCCAAGACTCTTCTTCCATGATCAATATTTAATCTATATTTCTGGATGTAGCCGAATGAAGGGGTTTAGATTTTTTCTTCTTTTGAGCAGGTCCTTCATCCGTTGCCTTCTTGTTATGCTTTGCAAAGTCATCAATTTCTTTTCTCTTTTTCAAGTTGGCAGCATCCATTGGTTCACCTCCATGAGATGCACCGACATTTGAGGAACAAGACTTTGCCTCACCCATTAGATCGTATGTAAATGGCACCTTCCTTTGCTGCAAAATTTTCACTTGCTGGTCCATCCACCATTGGGAATATTTGAATACAAGCCTCATGAATGTTGTCAGGTCACCAAGCTCAGGCTCAGACCACCTTACAGGAGGAAGTGGTTGGCTTTCATCAAAGCCCGGTTGCACGTATATTCCATCATCATACAGCTGATCAAGTACTCAGAAGAGTTATGTCGTCCTTGTCATATCCAGTGGATACCTTGACCACGGTCTTTTTCTCACATCATATTCATCAGCTGCGTTTTCCCAAAAATATTCTAAGTCTGTTATGTGTTTATACTTCTCTTCGTCCACAGTTCCAATGTGATGGAGTGGATTAAAGTTAACTCTGGGCTTGTAGGATATGAACAGGTATCTTTGTATCTCCAATCGAGCACTCTCTGCTGCTTGCGTCGATGGACATGATTCTTCAATATTGCCGATGAAGAGTGGAAAAGTGATAGTTGCTTTCTGCTTTGGCCTTTGGATATTCTGATATGTCTCCAATTGCCTCAGAACTTCTAGCAAAATCATTCTGTTGGTAGGATAGATTGGCAATCTATATGGGCGACCTATGAATCCTTGAATCCTGATGTATGTAAATCTGGGAAACTGGATGAACCAGGATCCATATCTGCCGATCAAACTTTTGGCCTCACGGGTAAGCCTCTGATGTGTTCTGCCTTGGAGAATTTGAGTGATATACATAAGAAAGGCATCATGTGCCCGTCTGAAGTGTGACTTCTCCATCAACTGCAACTACGGATAGCAATCGTAGGACTTGAACTCTCCTTCACCATTGCCGACTGCACCTTTGCAAATCAAGCCAACATATTTGTAGGTCCTTGCTAGCAAATATATGACATAAGAACTCATACGAAAAGTTTTGGTTCTTTCCAGGTTGACCAACTGCTCGTGGAGACTGTCACTGATCATTCTTGACCAGTTGAACATCTTCACCCCGGAAGTTATTTCATCAATCAAATAATACATCCAGGTTTCAAAAGGCGCACCTTGAGGATTGCCTACAATTTTGTTCAGCAGTAAGACAATATCTCTGTATTCTTCTTTAAAATCAGTTATGGAGAATTTCTTTGGCATCTTTTTGGCAGTAGGTATGGGCTTCACCAACCAGGACTTATTCATATTTGATGCACAAAGGTCTTGCTGATCTTCGTAAATTTTACGTGCATCATCTTTGGTTCAATAAGATGTCCAGTGGTAAGTTGGAATTCCAAATGTCTCTTGTATGGCTGGCTTAGTCAAATATGCCAGCACTCTTCCATCAGGTGCTTCTATCTATCTTTCCTATGCATTATAATGCAATGCACACTCTACCATGAGCTCTGGACATTCTTTTGTTGGCAAAAATCCCGCTGCATGAACAATACCATTGTGCATCATCCTTCTTGAAATTGGTGTAGGTAAAAATTCATCACTTTCGTACATTCTTTTCTTAAAATCATCAAAGTCAACATGGCCAAGTTTGGTGTCCACAATGTTTTCCCATTTGGATTTGATCTTGGACTGTGGCTGCGAACCCTTACTGGCGAACTTAATTTTTATTTTCTTGAAAATAAATCTGCAAAAAGGTACAAAGAGAATTGTTACCCAATTTTCACCTACGGGCTCAATCAGGGGAGGTTATATTTTAAATTCGGCACGTGGATTAAATGTGGCTCCCATAAGGGTTGAGCCCAGCGTGCAGGTGTTCGATTTTCATTGGGAAGGTCTTCATCTGATGCTATTTCACAAAGTCTATTGGAAGGCATCCCTCATTCAGATTTGGCATAAAACTCTTGATAAAGAAAGTCGTTGAGACCAGCTAAATGTCTTGCCGACTAGCAGTGTGTTATACCCGTTTGAAATCCTCATGGTCACCAAGACATCTCGGTCGCTGTAAATTTTTATATCTCTCTCCGCTTGGGATGTCTCGCCGACAATTGTTCACCAGGCTGGCGTCGAGGAGAGTGGTTTGTGTTCGGCATGAGGTCCCGACGATCAAATGGAGTCTCACCGAAGGGATTGTTCCTTCGATATAATTTTTTGAGCTTGGCGAAAGGTCTTGCCGACTAAGCAAAGTCTCGCCGAAACAAGAGGAGCTCGCTGTGACGTTTGGCCAACCTGATGAGGTCTTGCCGAAGGGAGTTAGCCTCGATGGGAGTCTCGCCGAGAGAGTTTTCCTTTGGCATGAAGGTCTGCCGATCAAACGAAGTCTCACCAAAAGAATGGGACTCTCAGCATAATGTTAAGCTAGGGGAGATGTCCCGACGATGAAGTGAATGTCTCACCGAAAGGCTGTGAGTTCGGCATGATGTCTTGTCGATGCCTGGTGGTCTCGCCGACGGAGGGTACTTTCGCCGTGAGGTCTTGCCCACAGATGATGAAGCGAGCTCACCAAAGGATTTTTCCTTTCTCATAACGTCTTGGCGACTGCGGAGGTCTCAGAAAAAGGGTGTAACTTCTGGGAGAAGTCTTCCAGATAAGAAAGGTCTCGGCAACTAGGGCTAGCAACGGGGTAAAGTCTCATTGATAGGGTGGACTCTTACTGACATGAAAGGCAATCTCGGCGAAGGAAACGAGCTTGGCGAAAGGTCTCGCCAACAAGAGATGTCTTCCCGACAAAAAAAGAAGTCTCAGTGAAAGATTTGAGTTCGCCATGATGTCTCGGCAACCAAGCAGAGTCCTGCCGAAAGATTTAGGTTCGGTGAAAGGTCTCGCCAACACGGAAAGGTCCCACCGAAATAGAATGAGCTCAGGGAGAATGAAGGGGCTCGCCGTGACGTCTGGCCGACCCAATGGGGTCTTGGCGAAGGAAATGAGCTTGGCATAAAGTCTTGCCGACGATGGGGAGTCTTGCCGATAACAATCAACTTGCCCATGGAAATGGAGATCGGTAGGACTCTTAGCGCTTGCTATGACTCTTGTCGAATGCGGGTATCTGGGCGATGAAATATGGATATCGATATAACTCCTACAGCTCGATATGAAGTCCTGCCAACCATCGTATGTCTTGTTGAATGTTGCTAGAAGGTTTAATCGCATCGGGGAGACACGATTAGTGTCTCACCGATATGCGATTTTGTCTGAGAACTTTTGACCGCCTGAGGAAGCTTGCGTGGCATCTTTTCAGCCAATCGGAGGAGGCTAAAGGTGAACCACTATCCATTTGACTATTTGACTTCCCTTGAAAAGAAGATCAATAGAATGTAAACAACATGCATCTGCTCTGATATCAACAGGGATGGAGCAGCTCAGCGAAGCAATGGTGTGAACATCTGACAACATTGGGATCTCTGCTGGCAGAAGAGGGGGATCAAATTGAGGAAATATCTGGAGCGAGATTAGGCAGAAAGGAAGAAGAAATCGTGAGTTACAGTGACAGCTGGGATCTCTGCTGGCAGAAGAGGGGATCGACATCTATGGTAGCACTTGGAGGCATTCAAGGCAGCTCGGCAAGGAGATTCGAGGGTAGACACGAAGACCAAAAGTTAATGTTGTAAAAGATCTTAAGGCTTCCTCTGAGGGTGATCTGTCACCGATAGGGACATGGGGGATGCTCATTGAATGCATTAGTTTTATTTCCAAAGGATCTGAGGGTCGACCTTTCTTAGAAACTGATATTTTTTTTTGTAAACCCAAAAAGAAAAGGGCCAATACTTTATAGATTTCGTATATATGGCATTTTTTCCTCTTTTGTAGGGAGTTCTTACTTGCATATTTTATGCTTTGTGACTTCTGAGAGTCCTTAGACGAGAATACTGAGTTTTGTAACTCATTTAACTCTTTTCCAAGAATGTGCACTCAATCTCAACAAGAGAGAGGCTATCATATGGAAAGAGGATCGTCAGTACATTAAATCAGAACTGCAACTGAAAGTACTCGACACCAAGTATGTGCTACCCAAATCCAAGATGGAAATGAGGCGACCATATGGCAGAGATATAAAGAAATACAATGCAACTTCAAAATGAAAAGTAGGCGGCACGCCAGCCTCTTCCACTTATCCAGTGGGTATTACAAAACTAAAGAGAACAAGTACAAAAAGTAAATAGGCGGCACGCTAGCCTCTTCCACTTATCCAGTGGGAAATACAGTAAAGCAAAGAACAAAAGTTAGAATGCTGACAGTACTACTGTTCAGCTTACAAAATATTAGAAGGTGCCTGCAATGAACAAGATTAGGAGCTTTCCACTACTACAGTAATAGATATGATCCTTCCAAAGCTAAATAAGACCTTCCAACACAAACCCTTCACCGAAATGCAAATTACTCAAATCTGATATGACAAACCAGCAGCATGAATGATAGAACCATTAACACATAACTTGACCAAAATACTCATAACTCACCCAAAACTCACTCAAATCTCATGAGACAAAATGCAAAGTGCTCCTAGAATGAAGGCGCCCATGAATGGACCTTAAAACTGACTCAAAAGCTAATGTATATTTTTTGCACAAACTCCAAGAGAACTCCAGATGGTACGGCTCAACAAGAGGGGCGATTTCTTTAGATAAAATTCAATTCTTCATAAAAAAATCTGCAACTTGACAAATAGGGGCGCCCTTTCCAAGGAAACCCAAATAGACAATACCCAGAACCAGTATATTTTTATTTTCAAAGATACGAATGAAACTACAGATCAGCCATGATATCAGCAACTCCAGATTTTTGATATGAAATGCATAAACTAAACTACAAAGCAAAACTCAAGCTATAATGCAAACCTCACTACAAAAAGTCACTCAAAACAAGCAAACCTCTCCACTAGGTGCTATCTCTCAAGCACGAAGTTGAGCCAAAGCTAGGAGGCATTCATTACTCGAAGCATTCCAGCAACCAATTCGGCAGCATAACATTACTCAAGATATCAGATAAGAAAATGAGGACCCAAAGCTTCCTTTTATAATTTTTGAGAAAGCCCTCCAGAAGCTTCTAGAAAACAAACCCTAATTTCAAATTTGAATTGACTCCTTTTCCCTCCAGTTTGGGTGCCCCCTTTCATAATGTTCAATTTTGACTTTATTAAAAATCCCCTCTTCATAAAATGGTGTCCCTTTCTCCAAGAAGTATTTTTTATTTTAGAAATATCAAAATAATTCCCCATGAGATAACCACCCTCAAAGTCCCCCTTTTTAAAACAACTTAAAGTCATATTACTAGGACAAGGGGTTATTTTATAAAATAAAACATTATTGACTTTAAATGACTTATTTCTCCAAAATGAACCCCTTAAGCCAAAAATCAGAATTACCCAATGAACTACCAGAAAAGGAAAGCTTGTTGAGCTGATGCTGACTTGACCACTGCTAAAAATAGAATTTACTAAAAATAGTAAATTTGAAAAGTTGCTCAGATCAAAGTGCATGTGACACCATTGCGAAGCTTTCTGAAAACCTAGAAAGAATCTGCAATCCAAAATCCCTGACTCCAAGCTGTAGCCATCATAACTTACTAAAAATAGTAAGTCCAAAAAAGTTGCCCGACGCAGTTGCAAGTCATACCTCTGCAAAGCTCTCTGAAAACCCAGAAGGAATCCAAAATCCAAACAACCAAACTCTAACAAGAAAAACCTCGAATCTTCAAGAGAACCCACCAAACAATCAGGAACCCTAATTCTGCCTCCAACCTGCCGACGGTGCATCAGAAAAAGGCCATCAATCATTGAAAAGTGTAGTGCTAAAAATGGGGACATTACAGTCTGCCCTTCCCAAAATTGCTTGTCCTCAAGCAATGCCACCACAACTCCAGAGAATATAGAACCGATCAATACCCCAACAAGTAAGATCCCAGGTTCCCAAATCCATCTCAGGAAGGACCCACCATGCCACTGCTGCACCACTCTGATCACATCAATGAAAAAATCATGCCACTGTTGCACTAACCTCCCTTGTAACTCCAAAGTGTTACCATCCATGATACTCAAACTGAAAGATCTTAAAGGACTGAGATCAATATCATGCAACACCTCAAGTCCAAGATGCCCAAGGTCAACAGTATCAACCATACCAATGTCAATCACAATTCTAAGCAAGAAGAAGGATAGGCTACTCAACTCAAAATCAATCTCATCAGCATACCTCCACATGGTAACAAACAAAGCCCTGATGGAAAAAGTGTCATCTTCAAATCTTCTTGCAAAGAGGAAAACAATCCTTTGCAAGAGCTCAACCAACTCAGACTCACGTCTCCTCATGGAGCTACTATGCACCAACTGAATTATACTGACACCACCAAGAAGACTTCTAATCACTCTTACAGTTCCAACTCCAAAAGTCTCAGAATGAATAGCCATAGCATGTGGAAATCCATCATCCTGAACCAACACTAAGAGTAAACTATCAAAGTTTACATCACAAATCATCATAAGGTGAACTTGGAGAGTAGGAGAGGTGTGAAGGAACAAATGATTGTTGCTGATCAAGGCTGAGGTCAGCGTAGTGTAGTCAAATTCAAGAGTTCTACACAAAGGAAAACAACAACACCACTCAAATTCCCTAGTGTGGGCATGTGAGATGACCATCGAGCTGCAAGGTAACACCTCCAAGGTGGCAGGAGAACAAACTTGAGCAATGCCCAAATGAAAACTATCACCTATTAGGCAATAAGTGAAGAACCAACTCTCCTGGATGAGAGTAACTCCCCATGTAAGGTGGTCGGTTTGCCTCCAACCATCAAGCTCATGTCTCAAAATCTTCCCTTGTCTTAGCAGAAAATCACTCCCAAGAGCAACTGATCGTTCATCTCTCCAACCCATACTCAAAATTTCTCTCCAATCCATGTATTGATGAACAAGCAGAACCATCAAGTGGCTGGAAAAGAAGAGAACAACATCAACAAATCTGAAAATCTGATCCTTATTCCTCCAAAAGTCCTTTCCATATGTAATAAACTCTATCAAGCCAAGTTGAGGATCCCAAATATGGATACCCAACTAAAGATGATTTCCAATGCACTGAAAATAAAACTCAATACATTCCCAAATGTTAGCCAAAACCAAGTGCATACTCATGAATACCTGAAACCAATCCTTGATAGTGTTCACATCTGTGGAACATGAAACAAATGTGGTCTTCATTCTGAACTCCAAAAATGGACTAGTTTGAGCCCAAACAACATTCCACCCAAGGGATAGATTGTCAAGAGTGCCAACACCATTTTTAGGTCTGCTCTTCCCCCATTCCTCATGAGTAGTAGATCTGAAATCATCACTCCTTGCTGCTATAATGAAGTTACCAACAGCTACCACAACTTGTCTCATCAACATCTTGATGTCATAGATGTTGAAATTACCTTGCTTCGACACCCCCCATATGGAATCTTCACCCTTGAGCCCACTTATGCATTCATTACTAATCAACAGACGTGGCACTTCCTCATGGAGCGATATCAAAGCATCCAAGCACTAGAAATGATGCTCAGTCTCATTCTCCGTTTCATCTCTCATCTCATAGAGAGGATTGTCATAATCTTCCTCATCACCATCTTCAAAGAGAGGATTGTCAAAAACTTGAAAGTTATTCCATCCATATTGCTGATCTAAATCTGCACTTGTAACTTCAGTCCTTCTTGTGAGACTTTCAAGGTCAAACTCTTCTCGAAGACTATCAAGCTCACAAATTACTTGCTTGATTTCTTCGGCTTTATGTGCATTCTCTTGCTTTGTGAAAATTTTGAAATCAGCAAATTGATTTCCTACCTCCATTAATGCCATTTGAGTTTCTTCTAGCGTAGCTCTTGTTGATTCAAACTCCAGATAAAGTTCATCAAACTTCCTCTCTCTATCTTGAAAAGCACAAATGGTCTTCTTTGCAACTTCAATGGCATGATCACGATCTTCAACCAAGTACATGTACTTGGACTTCAAGGTTACCAAAGAGTTTCTGATAAGTTGTTGATTGGGAAGGGAAACTTCATCTTTCACTCCTCTTTGTCTCTCTTCAAGCTGGGCCTTCCAGTACAGCTCTTCAACCAAGCTATGTGTGTGATCAAACAGGGATAGAGCTTGCACTTCCTTGTCAATGGAAACCTTGAATTGTCTTTCCCACTCATAAGAATTCAAAGATGGTGAACTGTTGATAGGCTGCAACTGAAAATCAGAACTTTGTTTCTTGTCGTTGTTGCTCTCATAGTTGTTACAACATTCTTGTCTTTCACCACCGACTTGTGGAGAATGCTCAATACTATGAAGAGAAGCATACTCTACAACTTCTTTGATCCTTTGTTTGCAATCAGCTTCTTGAATGGGTAAATCAGACTTGTGTTTCAAAACCTCTTTGAACCTTTTGTCTTCAAGAGCCATAAGGTCTTCTAGCCCTTCATCCACCTCACTGTCTTCTTGATCAAAGGTTATGGCAGCATCCAATTTGATCAATGGATCATAATTGTCCGTTGTTCGGAAAGTTTTTGTAGCAACATACTCTTCTTTAGTGGCTGCAACTACTTCAAAGAGATCATTATGGAGCTTCGTTGAACAACCTTCTTCTTTGAAAATACCTCCTTCAAAAGCCACCTCACAACTTCCAATGCAATCTGATTTCTGATCTTCATCTAGATCAAAGGGAAATTCATCCCACAACGGTTCTCTTTCATTCCTTGGTGCCAACACACCCGGATCCCAAATGCTAGTGGGTTGATTAGGATGATCAACGGGAAAAAACTTATCATGCTCCCTTTGTAGTGATGACTCTTTGAATAAGTCAAGTCCCAAATCACTTAAGCTGATATCATCAAAATTATTTCTTTCCCATGGTTCGGTTTGCTGGTCAAACCCAAGTCCAATAACGCCACCATGGAAATGGAGTGAAGAACCTTCTATACTTGCTGTTTTGAAAACTTCACCATCCCTATCTTCTTCGGAACCTTCATGGAAAAGTATGTCACCAATTTCTTCATGTGGAACTTCTTGGGAAGTTGGGTCAGCAACAAGAATAAAATCATTCTTCATCAAATCTTCAAAATGAGTATGCATGAACTCATGGGATTCACCTCCAATATCACTAATATGTCCTTCCTTTTCTTCAACGAACTCATTGCAAAAATTGTCCTACCAAGCTGATCTTCATTACTTCCTATTACATGCAAGTCAAGGGAAGTATTATGGGACTCTACCCTTAACTCTTCACTTGCCAAGGTATCTTTATCAAGCTCACGTTCATTTTGATGTGATATGTGCACCTTGCTTGTGCCATCTTCACTACTAGATGACTGATTTTTCTCTTCAACTTGCATATTTGTGGGCTGCAATTCACAAATAGGCACTTAATCTTCTTCCTTCTTTGATTTTTCAACCAAAGCTTGTTCTGCTTCCCTTTTTAACATTTTCCTAATGTGGTCCACCATCTCCGACTTTTCGGGCTCAGAAACACCACACAATTCAAATGGGCATCAAATGAAACATTGTACCTATAATCATCTAGCATGTTTTGATATTGCTCACGGAGTTTGGCAGCCTCATGTTCACATTGTCTTTTATACTGTTTAGCATATTCAATGAAATCCCTTACAGCATCACTAACCTTTCCTTTCTCAGATACCATAGTTGAAACTGACTTCTCACAATCCCTGGACCTTAGAAAATGCAACATCTTTGAAACTTCTAAAAGTTAAACTGAACTTTGTTATGACCTCAGGTGTAGAAACTGATTTCTCTATCGTTCAACTGTCAACTGAACCTTGATGGGCACAAGATGGCAGGATGCATGGCTCTGATACCACTGTAATGAACCAAACCAATTTTTTCAATTTTTGCCAAGAACACAATGATGCAGAAAGCACCCGTTAGGGTTAGATAAATCAAACCAGCAGTTACAATATAACTCTTTGCCAAGAATGCACACTCAATCTCAACAAGAGAGAGGATGTCATATGGCAAGAGGATCATCAGTACATTAAATCAGAACTGCAACTGAAAGTACTCGACACCAAGTATGTGCTACCCAAATCCAAGATGGAAATGAGGTGACCATATGGCAGAGATATAAAGAAATACAATGCAACTTCAGAATGAAAAGTAGGTGGCACGCCAGCCTCTTCCACTTATCCAGTGGGAAATACAGTAAAGCAAAGAACATAAGTTAGAATGCTGACAGTACTACTGTTCAGATTACAAAATATCAGAAGGTGCCTGCAATGAACAAGATTAGGAGCTTTCCACTGCTACAGTAATAGATATGATCCTTCCAAAGCTAAATAAGACCTTCCAACACAAACCCTTCACCGAAATGCAAATTACTCAAATCTGATATGACAGACTAGCAGCATGAATGACAGAACCAGCAACACATAACTTGACCAAAATACTCATAACTCAACCAAAACTCACTCAAATCTCATGAGACAAAATGCAAAGTGCTCCTAGAATGAAGGCACCCATGAATGGACCTTAAAACTGACTCAAAAGTTGATGTATATTTTTTGCACAAACTCCAAGAGAACTCCAGATGGTACGGCTCAACAAGAGGGGCGATTTCTTTAGATAAAATTCAATTCTTCATAAAAAAATCTGCAACTTGACAAACAGGGGCGCCCTTTCCAAGGAAACCCAAATAGATAATACCCAGAACCAATATATTTTTATTTTCAAAGATACGAATGAAACTACAGATCAGCCATGATATCAGCAACTCCAGATTTTTGATATGAAATGCATAAACTGAACTACAAAGCAAAACTCAAGCTACAATGCAAACCTCACTACAAAAAGTCACTCAAAACAAGCAAACCTCTCCACTAGGTGCTATCTCTCAAGCACGAAGTCGAGCCAAAGCTAGGAGGCATTCATTCCTCGAAGCATTCCAGTAACCAATTCGGCAGCATAACATTACTCAAGATATCAGATAAGAAAATGAGGACCCAAAGCTTCCTTTTATAATTTTTGAGAAAGCCCTTTAGAAGCTTCTAGAAAACAAACCCTAATTTCAAATTTTAATTGACTCCTTTTCCCTCCAATTTGGGTGCCCCCTTTCATAATGTTCAATTTTGACTTTATTAAAAATCCCCTCTTCATAAAATGGCGTCCCTTTCTCCAAGAAGTATTTTTTATTTTAGAAATATCAAAATAATTCCCCATGAGATAACCACCCTCAAAGTCTCCCTTTTTAAAACAACTTAAAGTCATATTACTAGGACAAGGGGTTATTTTATAAAATAAAACATTATTGACTTTAAATGACTTATTTCTCCAAAATGAACCCCTTAAGCCAAAAATCAGAATTACCCAATGAACTACCAAAAAAGGAAAGCTTGTTGAGCTGATGCTGACTTGACCACTCCTAAAAATAGTAAATTCAGAAAGTTGCTCGAATCAAAGTGCATGCGACACCATTGCGAAGCTTTCTGAAAACCTAGAAAGAATCCGCAATCCAAAATCCCCGACTCCAAGCTGTAGCCATCATAACTTACTAAAAATAGTAAGTCCGAAAAAATTGCCCGACGCAGTTGCAAGTCATACCTCTGCGAAGCTCTCTGAAAACCTAGAAGGAATCCAGAATCCAAACAACCAAACTCTAACAAGAAAAACCCTGAATCTTCAAGAGAACCCACCAAACAGTCAGGAACCCTAATTATTCCTCCAACCTACCAATAGCGCATCGGAAAAAGGCCATCAATCATTGAAAAATGTAGTGCTAAAAATAGGGACATTACATGTATATTGCAGGTTATAGGTTATGTTAGCGATGCAAACAGTTTTAGTTGTGAGAAGAATTTATCATCCTTCTAGGACTGTATGTATCGTAGCTTTCTTATAAAACATTTATGCAATATCATATGAGTATTGAGTTGTGCATATCAGCTTTTACTAATTGATTGAAAATTGTGTGTTAAGCAGTTGTTCATGTTTTGAACAAATTTGGTGTATCACCATAGGAGTAGTTTCCAATTTATGTATTCCTTCTCCATTTACCTCACAAAGATTAGTAGTTTAGGTGATAACACAAAGGAAGCCGACCTTCTCTGGAGGTTGACCTTTGTCTACAAGTAACCCACAACTTTGGAGGTCTTCCCATGTTACACTGAGGTGTTGAACATCATGTTCAATAGGGTGCAATTTCAGGTGATAACAGTTTTGGCACGCCCAGTGGGACAGAGTTAGAAGTAAAATTCCTAGGCCTTGCTATTTTGATGTGCTAACAGTGAGTTGATAGCCTTTTAGAGGTTGTTTTTAAGCATATCTGGCGACTCTGTGTGGAGGAAAGGATCAATGTGTTTATTTATATGAGAAAAATAGAAACTAGAATTTCAAAAGTTGTAGAGTTTTTACATTTATCTCCTCCAAGAAGAAGAGGGAGAACTCTCAGAAGGATTGTTCCTTCTCCTAGAGTTCAGTTAACACCACCTAGTGTTAGTGACAAGGCACTGTTTTCATACGAAAGGAGAAGAAGAAGAGACCCTCTAGCTAGGCGTTCAGCATCTCCTACTCTTAGAACAGAACTTTTTGCCTCCTCATTTGGGGTTTTCAATTTTTCAACAAACAATATTTTTGCTATAGCAAATACTTTTCAACCAAGTTCAAGTTCTGCTTCAGCAAGCATACCAACACATTCCAGCTCAATGGCAGCGCCAAGGGCCTTTACTTTCGTACCATTCAACCAGGGTAGTTCCCTTAATCTAGCGCAACATGATGATATTCCATTAGCAGCGTTAAAAGGGTTACCAGAGTTTACTGGAGAAGGACAAGTGACACCTTTCGAACATATCAGGGATGTGGTAGCATTGTGCAATGTGCATCATGTGACACAGGAAAATGTAGCTGTGAGATTGTTGGCTACATCTTTCAAGAAGAAGGTGTTGGAATGGTTTAGAAGCTTTCCAGTGGGTTCTATAAGAACATGGGATGAGCTTGGTGATGAATTTACTATATTTTTTGAGGAAAAATCTGATCACCTATCTTTGGCAGAGCAGTTAACAACCATAAAAAGAGCCCCACAAGAACAAATGGCGGACTTCAATATCCGATTTCAAAAAACTTGGAATAGAATACCTGCTACAGTAAGGCCTTCTACTGATTATGCATTTTTATACTATTTGAAAAGTTTAAATAGTGATATCTCAGTCATAATACAGTCCTTGGGTGGTATTTCTTTACCTTAGGCTTATAGCATAGCTATTAAGGTAGAAAATAACCTCATTCAGGAAGGCAAGTTAGCACCTAGGCCACCTATGCCTTATTTCCCTGAAATTCAATCAAATATGCCATTGCAAATGCCATCTTTAGCCCTTTTACCTATTTTTCCAGTATTACCCATTGTTGTGAGCCAGGGAGTGTCAGCTGCAGGACCATCAAGTGAATTGCAAGAGATCAAGTCTAGTCAGCATAAGATAGAAAGCATTTTACAAACTATGGGAAATGAGTTGATCAGCATGAAGAAACAGTATCAAGGGGCAAGGCCGAATTTCCAACAGCAGAACCAACAACAAGGTCAGAATGTAAATCAGACTTATCAAAACTAGGGATATCTGTATCAGCAAAATAGGCAACCCTATCAAGGTGCTTATCAAAGGAAAAATGTTAATTAGAGACCATTCCAATCTTATAATCCAGCTCCTCTTAACGTTGTAAATCTAGTGAAGGATATGGTTCCAGCCCAAAATAACTTCGTGATAGAAAATGAATGGTGTCATTCATGTAATCAAGCACATAACCCAGCCTCATGCTCAAATGGGGTAGTTAATCAAGCATTTATGGTCCAAAATGCTATCAGTCCACAGCCAGATACAGCTACTAATATACCTGAACAACAACCGTATATACATTTTAATGAGACTGCATTTTTAAATTGGCAAAGTGAAGAGTTTTGTGGTGTAAATTTTGATTCAGCAATTGCAGCTAATACACAAGCTAAGAAAAGAGCTCTAGAGGTGGAGCAATCAGTTGATAAAAACAAGGGGCCTGCAACTGTAGAAGCATCATCCACACCTATTCTAAATATACCAAAAGGAACTACTATCTTACCAATCAAAGGGCAGCCTCACAAGAATAAAGAATGGGTTGTTGCTAAAGTACATCAGAAGGTACTTTTAACTGTACCTTATAATATTGTGGACAACATGAAGAAGATGAATGTGAATATGACCATGTGGGACTCCTTAAGCATTCCTGGACAGGCTGATCTACTAAAAAATGCACTATCTAAAAATGTGAATCATGAGCAAGTTGCTGCTGATTCCCAAAAGGTCGTAATGGCTAATGATGATCAAGGGAAAGTTGCTAATTCCAGCAACAAAGAGAAATCTACGATTCAAGGTAAGAACGTGAGACCTCCTCCGTTCTATGTTTCATTGATTATTGGGAAAAATTTAGTGCACAATTGTATGGTAGATAGTGGAGCTACCTGTTCTGTGATGCCCAAGCAAGTAGTTGATCAGTTAGGTTTAAAGTATGAACCTTTAGAGAAAGGAGTAGTCCAGCTGAATGGCTCATCTGTTAATACAGTGGGTCTTATCAAAGATGCTAGCTTAACTCTGTATGCTTGCCCTAATTTTTCAATTTCCCTAGACATTTATGTGGCAGATTTGCCTCCGTATTTTGGGTTATGTTTGTCAAGAGAGTTTATAGCTAAATAGGGGGATACCTTTCACCTGACTGGTCTCACATGTTGTTCTGTACTAGGTATGGAACTAAAGTAACCATTAAGTCTGAGTTACTTGCAAAAGACAATATAGAACCCTATATACCTGGTGCGATGAATGCCAATTGCATAATTTCTGAACAAGACGAGCATGTTGATATCTTTGATCCTCGCATTGTTGTCAATGATATTCCTGATATACTTCTAGATGAGTGGGCAACATGCCAAACTTGTAGTGCTGAAAGTGACTTGGTATCAGATGCTGGTATGGGTAACTACATGTTTCAAGAAGCTAATGTAGTGATGCCTAACTTGGTTAAGAGGTCAGGGAATGATTGTGATCAGCAAGATGAGGTCTGGGAAATGTATTTTGATGGCTCAAGGAGTAGGCATGGCACTGATGGGGGTGCATTATTGGTTTCCCCAAGAGCTGAAAGATATTATGCAGCCTTTAGGTTTGCATTTTCATGCACTAATAACATAGCAAAATATGAAGGTCTTATTCAAGGACTGGAATGGGCGAGGAAACATGGAATTAAGTGTTCAAGGTGCATGGGAACAGTGAATTGGTAATAAATCAGGTTAGAGTCTTGAATGCTATTAAAAATAATGTTCTTAAATTGTATAAGCACAGGGTTTGGGACCTCATTGAGGATTTTCAGGCTTTCTATATCATTTCAATTCCAAGAAATCAGAATCAGCATGCCGATAGATTAGTAGCTGTGGGAGCTCAGTTTGACATTCCGAACAGCGTAAGGAAGGAGTGTAATCAGCAGCACATCAAGGTTATTATCAGGCCTTCTGTGCCCGATAACAATGTTAACTAGCAGGTCTTTGAGAGCGATGAGCAGATTCTGCAGTTTCTACTTGAAGAAGACGTGTTTGCAGCATCAAACTAGGAGAGAATTAAACAGCAATATGGAGACCAGGTACTGCAATTGAAGAATAACAAGTTGCCTAAAGGTTTGGTCACCTTAGAAAGTATTTTCAACTCTGATGATCAAGCTAAAAGTAATAAATCCAACTTATTAGTTCAGCAAGATCATTATGAGGACTTATTGCACCCAAGAGAAGCCTCAAGTTAGGAAAAATAAACATTGTTGTTGAAAACTAGTCTTTTCTGCAATTATTCCAAGAACTCATTGACATATTTTCCTGGCAATATGGAGATTTGAAGGGATTTGATCCATGTCTTGCACGGCATACAATAGAATTGGAGCCAATAGCCAAACCCATAAGGCAGAAACAGAGGCCAGTTAATCCCAAACTGGAGCCATTAATGCAGAAAGAAGTCTTTAAACTTATAGAAAGTGGGATTATCTTTCCCATCAAGCATACTAGTTAGGTTGCAAATCTAGTTCCTGTCAGGAAGAAAGACGAAGAGCTTAGATTATGTGTAGACTTTAGAGATTTGAACAAAGCTTTGTTAAAGGACAGGCACCCTCTTCCATCTATAGAGCAGATTCTTCAATGTGTGTCAGATTCTGAACATTTTTCTTTACTAGATGGATATTCTGGTTATAACCAGATTTTGGTAAGGGAAGGAGATCAATTTAAAACTGCCTTCACCACAAAGTGGGGCACAATGGCATATAGGAAAATGCCATTTGATTTGTCTAACACTGGAGCAACCTTCCAAAAGGCTATGGACATGGCCTTTAGCAACTTAATGTATAAGTTTTTCTTAGTATATCTTGATGACATCACTGTCTATTCCAAGAAGACAGCAGATCACATTGACCATTTGAGGCAGGTTTTTGAACGTTGTCGGGAGTTTGGTATATCATTGAACCCCAAGAAATGTGTTTTCTCTATTCATGAAGGAAAGCTTCTTGGGTATGTTGTATCTAGGGAAGGAATTATTGTGGATCCTAAAAGAGTTGCAGCAATCTTAGAGCTATCTTTACCTCCGCATAAGAAAGGACTTCAGAGTTTCATTGGTCGTATCAATTTTGTTAGGAGATTTCTCCCTGAAATAGCAGCCTTGCTAAAACCCCTTACAGCTATGTTAAAAAAGAATGCAGAGTTTAAATGGACCCGAGAAGCAAAAGACAATTTTCAACTGATCAAGGAGGCGTTAGCTTCAGCCCCAACATTAGTCAACCCAGATTTTAGCAAGGATTTTCCCTTGTATGCTTTTGGTAATTTTGATGTAATTTTCTGCAATCTTGGTACAGAAAAATGTGGAAGGGTTGGAACAGCTCATTGCCTTTTTCAGCAAGGGTCTGGAGGACTATGAGCAGAAGTATACCTTCATAGAAAAACATGCGCTGGCTGTTGTGAAGAGTTTGAAGAAATTTAGACATCTATTGTCTCATAACAAAATTCATCTTCGGGTGGCACATCCCAGTGTGAAATAATTTTTGCTCAGTAAAAATTTGAATGAAAAGTGGGCTAGATGGATCACAAGAGTTATGGAGTATGATGTGGATATTTAGGTTACTAAATTGGTGAGGGGAAAATGTTTATGCCAGTAGCTGGCTAACGAAGACGTTTCAACAATAGAGGATGAATGAGACTCAGTCTTGGTTAATGTTGGGACGACAGTTAATGAAGCTCCCAGCTGGTTGCAGGAGATGTCACATTTTTTGAGAATAGGAGAATGTCCACCTAATCTAAATAGAATGAAGAGGAGGTACTACCAACTTTAGTCTATTCCTTTTGTCTTGATTGATCATGTGTTGTATAGGAAAGATCACAGTGGAGTACTGCTCAGGTGTGTTGATAATAATCAAGTGGATCAGATATTACATGAGTTCCATGACGGACCTTCTAGAGGTCACTATGCTGCAAGGACAATAGCCTATAAGATTTTAAGAGTAGGCTATTATTGGTCTGACTTGTTCAAGGATGCACATACATATGTCAGGAGATGTTCCAAATGTGCCTTGTTTTCAAGCAAAGAAAAGCTTGCTGCTTTGCCATTGCAACCAATTCAGATAGAGCAGTCGTTTATGAAGTGGGGAATTGACTTCATAGGGGCAATTAATCCACGCTCAAGTGTGGGCCATCGATGGATTATCACAGCAACGAACTATTTTACACGATGGACAGAAGCTTTGCCCCTGAAGGAAGCTAATGAAACAACAATGCTAAATTTTTATGAAGACTTGGTTTGTAGATTTGGAGTCCCAGATTCTATAATTTCTGACAATGCCCTGGCATTTGTTGGTTTGAAGGTTGTTGATTGGGCATTGAAGAATGGCATTTGCTTGAACACAAGCTCCAACTATTATCCTCAGGGCAACGGACTTGCAGAGTCCACTAATAAAAATTTGATTAACATTATCAAAAGGACGCTTCAAAGCAATTAGAGGGATTGGCATGCTAGGCTAAAGACTACTCTTTGGGCAGACAGAATTACCCCTAAGAAGGTGATCAGGAACTCACCTTACATGTTGGTGTACGGTAAAGAAGCAAAATTACCTATTTCTACTGAGTTGCCCGCCTTGAAAATTGCCAATCAGCTGGTCCTGTTTGAACAGACTAACCCACTTGCCTTAAGATATAATCAGCTGATGGAGTTAGAAGAAACTAGAAACAAGGCTATGAAGAACATGGAATGTCAGCAAATCCTGACTAAGATAACATTTGATAAGAAGACTAGATCAAGAGATTTCATGGTGGGAGATCTTGTGCTGAAATGGGATGTTCTAAAAAGTAGGCCGGGCCGTCAAACCAAGTGACAACATGTGGATGGGTCCATTTATGATCAAAGACTGCAAAGAACACAATGCTTACCAACTGGCCACAACTGATGGTGAAGTGCTTCCTATCCCAGTCAATGGGATACACCTCAACCCTTGTTTTGAGGTTTGATAATTTCCTCCATTGTACATATTAGGTTAGGTTTTATGTTTCAATAAGTGCTTCTGTACTTTAGTTTGGTTGTTGTTTCGTTCCTTAAGTGTTGTTCCAGCACAGTAAATAGCTTCTTTTTAGTTTCTCCTGTTTTGTCATTTTTGGAGACCTGTTGTGTTCTAAGAGTCTCAAGTGAGTTGCAGCCATGTGCGAACTGTTTTTGAATTTTTCTGACTTTTCCTAATGACTCCATGCCCAATAGATAGGCCTAGGCTACTGGTTTTCATGTTTAGCAGGCAAACATCCAGCTGAGTTCACCAAAAATGTTACCCAATTTTCACCTTCAGGCTCAATCAGGGAAGTTTAGGTTTTAAATTCGGCACGTGGATTAAATGTGGCTCCCATAAGGGTTGAGCCAAGCGTGTAGGTGTTCGGTTTTCATTGGGAAGGTCTTCATCTGATGCTATTTCACAAGGAAATCTATTGGAAGGCATCCCTCATTCAGATTTGGCATAAAACTCCTAATAAAGAAAGTCGCTGAGACCAGCTAAATGTCTTGCCAACTAGTAGTGTGCTATACCCATTTGAAATCCTCATGGTCGCCAAGACATCTTGGTCGCTATAAAGTTTTATATCTCTCTCTGCTTGGGATGTCTCGCCAACAGTTGTTCACCAGGCCGGCGTCGGCAAGAGTGGTTTGTGTTCAGCATGAGGTCCTAGCGACCAAGTGGAGTCTCACTGAAGGGATTTTTCCTTTGATATAATGTTTTGAGCTCGGCGAAAGGTCTTGCCGACTAAGCAGGGTCTCGCCGAAACAGGAGGAGCTTGCCGTGACGTCTGGCCAACCCGATGAGGTCTTGCCGAAGGGAGTTAGCCTCGATGGGAGTCTCGCCGAGAGAGTTTTCCTTCGGCATGAAGTACTGCCGATCAAACGAAGTCTCACCAAAATAATGGGACTATCGGCGTAATGTTAAGCTAGGGGAGATGTCCTGGCGACGAAGTGAATGTCTCGTCGAAAGGCTATGAGTTTGGTGTGATGTCTTGTCGATGCCCAATGGTCTCGCCGACGGAGGGTGCTTTCGCCGTGAGGTCTTGCCGACAGATGATGAAGCGAGCTCGCCAAAGGATTTTTCCTTCGGCACAATGTCTTGGTGACTGCGGAGGTCTCGGCGAAAGGGCATAACTTCAGGGAGAAGTCTTCCCGATAAGAAAGGTCTCGGCAACTGGGGCTAGCAAGGGGGTAAAGTCTCACCGACAGGGTGGACTCTTGCCGACATGAAAGGTGGTCTCGGCGAAGGAAACGAGCTCGGTGAAAGGTCTCACCAACAAGAGATGTCTTCCCGACAAGAAAAGAAGTCTCGGCGAAAGATTTGAGTTCGCCGTGATGTCTCGGCGACCAAGCAGAATCCTACCAAAAGATTTAGGTTCAGCGAAAGGTCTCGCTGACAAGGAAAGGTCCCGCTGAAATAGAATGAGCTCGGGGAGAATGAAGGAGCTCGCCGTGACGTTTGGCCGACCCGATGGGGTCTTGGCGAAGGAAACGAGCTCGACATAAAGTCTTGCCAACGATGGGGAGTCTTGCCGATAGCGATCAACTTGCCCATGGAAATGGAGATTGGTAGGACTCTTAGTGCTCGCTATGACTCTTGTCGAATGTGGGTGTCTGGGCGATGAAATATGGATACTGGTATAACTCCTGGAGCTCGATATGAAGTCATGTCGACCATCGTATGTCTTCCTGAATGTTGCTACGAGGTCTAATCGCATCGGGGAGACACGATTAGTGTCTCACCGATATGCGATTTTGTCTGAGAACTTTTGACCGCCCGAGGAAGCTTGCGTGGCATCTTTTCAGCCAATCGGAGGAGGCTAAAGGAAAACCACTGTCCATTTGACTGTTTGACTTCCCTTGAAAAGAAGATCAACAGAATGTAAGCAACATGGATCTGCTCTGAGATCAAGAGCGATGGAGCAGCTCAGCGAAGCAATGATGTGAAGGTCTAACAACGCTGGGATCTCTGCTGGTAGAAGAGGGGGATCAACTTGAGGAAAGATCTAGAGCGAGATTAGGCAAAAAGGAAGAAGAAATCGTGAGTCGCGGTGATAGCTGGGATCTCTGCTAGCAGAAGAGGGGATCGACATTTATGGTAGCACTCGGAGGCATTCAAGGCAGCTCGGCAAGGAGATTCGAGGGTAGACACGAAGACCAGAAGTTAATGTTATAAAAGATCTTAAGGCTTCCCCTGATGGCGATCTGTCACCGACAGGGACACGGGGGATGCACATTGAATGCATTAGCTTTATTTCCAAAGGATCTGAGGGTTGACCTTTCTTAGAAACTGATATTTTTTTTTGTAAACCCAAAAAGAAAAGGGTCGATTCTTTATAGTTTTCGTATATATGGCATTTTTTCCTCTTTTGTAGGGAGTTCTTACTTGCGTATTTTATGCTTTGTGACTTCTGAGAGTCCTTAGAGGAGAATACTGAGTTTTGTAACTCATTTACAGCCATTGTATGTACAGTTTCACCTTTGGAGATCAATAAAGAAAGCAACTTCTGCCTTCTCAATTATCTTTTTCATTGAGTGTGTTGAATGATTGATAAATTTACATATGAGTTTCTCTTATTCCTTGTTAGTTGTCTCATTAATAGCACTTTTAAGCAGAGGAGATGTGTATATTGCGGGTTATAGGTTATGTTAGTGATACAAACAGCTTTAGTTGTGAAGAGAATTTATCATCCTTCTAGGACAGTATGTATCGTAGCTTTCTTATAAAACATTTATGCAATATCATATGAGTATTGAGTTGTGCATATCAACTTTTACTAGTTGATTGAAAATTGTGTGTTAAGCAGTTGTTCATGTTTTGAACAAATTTGGTGTATCACCATAGGAGTAGTTTCCAATTTATGTATTCCTTCTCCCTTTACCTCACAAAGATTAGTAGTTTAGGTGATAACACAAAGGAAGCCAGCCTTCTCTGGAGGTTGACCTCTGTCTACAAGTGACCCACAGCTTTGGAGGTCTTCCCATGTTACACTAAGGTGTTGAACATCAGGTTCAACAGGGTGCAATTTCAGGTGATAACAAGAATATTAAAATTTAAAATTTAAATCACTTGGAAAATATTCCAGCTAATTGGCAAATCAAACTTCGTGAAAGATTATGCTGGAAATGAAAGAATTAACGAAGTTCTTTGTGGTAGAATGAAGTAAAGAAAATGAATCTGCCTCGTTCTCTAGAAAAAATGGTCAAGATCACAGTGCTGGCTGGTATGAATTCGCTTCCTTTACTTTGCTTCAAACTTTCTCAACTTTCCTGCCTTAGCCAAAATTTCTTCTCACATCTTCTCTTTTGAAAATTGATTGATTGAAAAATAAGAAGCAACTCCAATTATAAAGATGAGAAGTTCGACCTATTTAGCAAAATTCAATTGTTTCCATTAAATCAAGTTTGAACTTGGCTTGCACTCAGCTTCTGAATGGAAAATTTTATCTTCAGCATCAGTCTTCAGGAAAGTTTCTAAATCAGGTGCCACTTCAGTGAAGTCACTTTTGTCTTTTTCCAAATTTGATTTTTTAGAGAGAAATCCAAATTTTATCTCTTTGGGTGTTGAAAATAAGAAATAAAATAATTAAAATAATTATTTTCATGTGTCATTTTAAACCCCTTTATTTTAATTGTTATGGCTTTTTTATCTAAGGCGAATTTGATTTTCCTAAGTTGTTTTTCTTGCCTTTACCTTAGACAAATCTTTTTCTTCTATTTTATTTTGCCATAATTTTCCCAACTTCCTAAGTCTTAGGCGAATTTTCTCATTTTCTAAGCATATCAATGCTAGACTTAGGAAAAATTTATTTATTTTCTCTAAGTATGGTGAATTTCTCAAGGTTCCAAGCATATCATTTAACATTTCAATGTCCAAGCTTAGGCAAAAAATTTATTTTTTCCACTTCTTCTTAGTATGGCAGACTTCACTAGTGTTTTTGCCATGCATATTATCCAAGGGCGAACTTAGCCTATTGTCTTGCCATTCAACCTTTACTTCAAGCTAGTTCACTTCTCCATATGGCAGACTTGCTAGTCATCCTTTCCATTTTTCCAAGGCATAGGGCGAACTTGTCTTAGTGTTGAGCCATCTTGACTTAATGTCATGGGCGTACTTTCCATAGTCTCATGCTATTCATTCTTTATGTTGGGTGGACTTCACTCATTTTCAAACCATCTTTATATGGTGAACTTGTCTTGACCTCTTGCCATGTCTTGTTGTGCTAGGCGGACTTGGCTTGTGTTCATGCCACATAGCTTGGGGTGGACTTTACCTTTACTCATGCCATTACCTTCTTATGTTGGGCGGACTTGGCTTGAATTCAAGCCATTATCTCTTGTGAGCTGGGTGGACTTGGTACTTCTCCATGCCATGGCAAGGCGGACTTATCTTCATGTCATGCCATTGCTTCATCTCTATGGCAGACTTGGCTAAAGCTTTTGCCATTAATTTTGCTCTCCATTCTCCTTGCTGGTCAGACTTTCAGCCTCCCTTCCATGCCTTCATGAACTCATATATCCATACTTAGGCAATTTTTACCATGATTTTTAGACTTTTCATGGATTTTTTCCAGATTTTTAAAATGATTTTTTGTGATTTTCCCTTGGTTTTTTGGAACTTCTGAGTGGTTTTTTGAAATTCGGGCACTTTCTAAATATAGGAACCCTACCAAAAATAGAAACTTTTCCCAAAATAGTAACTTTCCAAAAATAGCCCCTAAAAAATAGGAAGTCCAGAATAGGCCAAAAATGCCAAAAATGAAGCCCCTAAAAAATAGGGGGTCTAGAGTGAAAATCCCCAAAAAGTAGGAGATGTCAGAATTGACTAAAATGACAGTCGATCTTCATCCCTCGGGCCTCCTAAGCACTGTGGTGATGTTTTCACAATGATTCAGGCTCAAATTCTTCGCTTGACTCGGGTGACCATTCAAAAACTCAAACCCTAAACCCCCAAATAGAGATCAAATGAAACTGAAGCGCGAGGACAAATCCCTAAAAGGAAAACTACTAGGGTCCCCATTTACAATGGGGCGATGTGTGAGATAGGTCACAACAAGACCCTACCAAATAAATAAAAATTATGCAGTGAAAGTACAAGAATAGGTTGAAAAAATGTTGGAAGCAGGAATCATCTTCAAACTGGAGGTTAGCAACTAGGTTTCACCAATCGTTATATCATTAAAGAAAGAATCTAAAGGACCCCTTTTTTATCCCATTCACTGACTCAATATTAGAAGAGGTGGTAGGCCATGAAATCTACTCATTTATAGGGTTCTCGAGCTATAATCAGATAAGTATAGCCAAGGAAGATAAATTAAAGACGATGTTTGTAGTTGAAGATGGAGTGTATGCATACAACCGGATGTTGTTCGATCTATGCAAGGCATCGATGACCTTCCAAAGAATAATTCTACACATATTCAACAAGATGTCGATATGGAACTTTAAGGTAGTCTTGGATGACTAGTCGATTTACAACGATGAACAAACACTTATGAAGGCTCTCCGGGAATGCATGGAACGGTGCAGAGCAACATGACTAGCAGTAAACCCAAAAAAGTGTTAGTTAATGGTGCAAGGCAAGATTAAAGACCGACCTAGATAAAATTCGAGTTACCGTACAGATGAAACTGCCCCAATACATCACTAGCGTGAAGTCATTCCTTGGCCATCTTGGCTACTATAGAAGATTTATCAAAAAAAATTCCTAGATCTCTTATCCATGGGACATTCTCACTAGGAAGGGATAACCATTTGTATGGAAAAAAGCACAAGAAGAATCCTTCAAGGAACTCAAAGTATGACTAAATTGTATGGCATACCCAGATTGGAGTAAGGAATTTCATGTGCATGTCGACGCATCAAATTATGTGATAAGAGTGACATTGGCACAAGTGGGACCACAAGAGTTGGATCATCTGGTATTTTTTGCAAGTCAGTTGTTGTCAAAGGAAAAAGAGAATTACAATATGATGAAGTGGGAAGTTTTCGAGATGGTGTATGCAATACATAAATTTAGGTATTATTTGCTAGCTACACCCTTCACATTCTACATGGACCATCAAGCTCTCATGTACTTGGTGAATAATTCAATCATCCAGGGAAGGGTAAGCCAATGGCTCTTATTGTTGCAAGAATTCACATTCACTATAATTGTACAATTGAGAAAGAGCCATGTCATCACCGACCAATTATCGAGAATTAGGTTGAGTAAACCACCTGAGGGAGTGAATGAAGACTTCCCTGATGCACACCTATTTCAGATTGTAGCACTACCTCGATGGTATGAGAACATCAGAGAGTAACTGTCAACATCCACATTCTTGAAGGAGATGCCACCAAGGGAATGGAGGAAACTAGTACTAAAAAGTAAAACATTCCAACTCATTAATGGATTGTTATACAAGATTGGGTTAGACCAAGTACTTTGGCAATGCGTTATGGAGGAGGAAATTCCCATAGTACTTAAGGAAGCACATGAAATATCAGTGGGAGGACATATGGGATTGGATGATACGACATGCAAAATCTTGTTGGTAGGACCATGGTGGCCAACGTACACCGACGCCCGAGAGTGGGTGGTTGGATGTCTTGTCAAAGATTTTGCAAGCCCCTAAAGAGGGACTACATGCCACTCTTTTCATCTCAACCTCAGGAACTCTTCGAGCAATGGGGAATGGACTTCATCAATCTACTCAAAGTCAACCAGCTCCACTAGTGCAAATACATAGTCGTGGCCACAAAGTATTTAATGAAATGGGCGGAATCTCGGGCATTGCCAAACAATACTGCAATTAGTACAGTGAGAATTTTTTACGAACAGATAGTCACGAGGTACGGGATTACGATACAAATTATAAGCAACAGGTGAGGACACTTTTTCAATCATGCCATTCGCCTAATGACAATAGAATTCTAGATCTTTCACAAATTTTCAAGCATGTACTACCCAAGAGCAAATAGATAGGAAAAGTCCACAAACAAGGTGCTCGTCTCAGTCATTCACAAGTCATGCAACATCGAGGAAGCCAATTAGGAAGAAAAGCTACTAATAGTACTATGGGATTACTGTACAACAAAAGTGATAACAGGTCACACGTCATTCCAGCTGATGTACAGTCAGGAAGCGGTAGTTCCCGCCAAGTACATGGTTCCTAGTCTAAGGATTGTCATCGAGGGTTGACTAGGTGACATAGAGAGCTTGAAGGAACGACTATTATGGTTGATCCCACAAAGTTGGTTTACAATTTCTGGGAGATTTATATTTTTGTTGAAATCGCATTTTTTAAAAAATATAATGATTTAATCCTTAAAAAGTTCCATTTAAATCATTTCAATTGAAGAGGGTTTGATCAAACTACCTTAGATCAAACCCCCTTGGATAGAACCCCGCTAGTTTTAAACCATACCTATAAAAAAGTCTCATTTACACCTATCAAAATGCTGATAAAAAACCACTTTTGATTTACCTTTTGGGGGATCAAATGAATTCATTTAAAATTTATTTTTTGTATGTAGTCCTTATTATAAGCTTCCCAAAAAGTATAATTTTAAATAAATTTAATTTTATTATTATAATTATTTTTTATTTCTTGTGAATGTAGGTTTTTCGTCAAAAATCAAGCTCTTTGTTCTACACGTGGAAAAATAGAAGATTATCAAAAAAAAATTGAAAAATATGAGTGCACCAAATATTGAAGTCCTTAATCCAACAAAAAAAAATGAATTTCAATACATACAAAAAAAGTTGTGTTATACAGTCTGCCTATGTCTTAATTGTAATTGGTTTGACTTCGAAACTTGATCAAGGAAAAAATATTTAATAAAACACTACGAAACCAATTGGAAGCACTAGATATCTAAGTTACCGGTTTGGTTTTGGGTTCGGGTTCGGGTTCGAGAACCCGGTTCGCCGGTTCGGGAATTTTTTTTTTGAGGTTGGGTTCGTTTTGGGTTCGGTAAAACAAAAACATATAAAAATCAGAAATATATACATATTCGCAGCAGTATTTAAGTTCAGAATACACCACCATATTAATAGTCAAATAACATAGCAAAAATACACCACCACTTTATAGTTTATACTCAAAAGTCAAATGTCGTGATATAGAATTATAAATTAAAGTTCAAACTTCAAACATAAAAATGTCAAGTGTTTACAATGTCAATCTGAATCATATGGGTCATCAAAAAAGCAGCATCATTAGCAACATTAGATGCTACATTTTGTGTAGAACCACAAAGAGCACTAGTGGCACTCGCACAAGCACTACCACTAGCACTGACACTAGCACCGACACTAGCACTGACACTACCACTCTCATGCTCAGTAGTTGCTTCAAGCTAATAGTCATCATCAATATCAAGTGCAGCTAAGTGACTTGTGGAAGCATCCAAGTCAAGCTGCTCTGGCTCAATATCCCACCTCCTTGTGTCTCCTTCTTTGTAGGAACTATGTTTGTGTGTAAGGAGGCGCAAGTTTGAATGCACATACACCAATTCCTCAGCCTTTTTTGAATGTAGCCTATTGTGTTTTATTGAGTGGATGGAGTATGTGCTCCAATTCCTCTCAGAAGAGGATGAACTAGCAACCTATTAAGACCAAATTAAATTAATAAATAGTTAAGAGTTACAAAATTTAACTAAACAAAATTATTAATTAAAATTAAAATTACAAATATAAATTATAAAACTTACTTGGGATAAAACTTTTATTGCAATAGGTTGGAGGTGCATGTATTCTTGCCCATGGAAGTACCACCAACTATGAGCATCCACCCTGCACTTGTCTCGAAGAGCATCCATATTCTGATCAACACTCCCAGAGCATGCAAAAGCCATAAACTCAGCCCTCACTCGATCACGTTGGTCACGATCAGTGAAGATTCTACGAATTGCTGCCTTGTACCCTTGGGCCACTTCACCATCCCTATATGGAGCAACTCTTGATGAAGCAGAAAGTATCTCAGGGCTATAATATTTGGGACTCAATGCAAAAGCGAGAAGATGCAAGGGAGTGGTCATTTTGTTCCATCTATCAACCATGATTTCCTGTAGCTCTTTGAAGAATTTTTCTTCAGGATCTTCCTCTTTTGCATTGATGATGGATCTCATCTTCTCAATCATTGAGTCAATACCATCATATACTTCGCCCAAACAAGGTCTATCCAAGTCAGTGTAACAGATCATGCTCAGTATGGGCTCGGTGAAACTGACGAGATACTCAACACGATCCCACCAACCATCATCTAGGACCCTTTGCTTGATCCTATTTGCCCTTTCATTGCTAGATTGCCTCCATACAACCCAATTAGGGCTGATTACCATGGCACATAGTGCCTCACGAACCTTTATAAGTCATCTCAACACAATTGTGTTGGAGGAAAAATGGGTCTCGGCAACCTGTTTGAAAATCAAAATTAAAATTAAAATATAATTTAAATATACAAAATCAAAATTTAAAAATTAAAATTAAAAGAAAATCAAAAATTTAAAAATATTGAGAATTAACTTACCTTCAACAACTCCAATTTTGAGAATTGTCTAAATATTCCTTGCGTCATATGGTGGTTGGTGACAAACATTTGGATGTCTTCGCCCTCGGCATACACCTGTTTGATCCATTCAATTTTGGATCCAATTTTTTGTAGCATTAGATTGAGGGAGTGGACAGCACAAGGTGTCCAAAAATGTGTGGATACTTCTCCTCAACCAATAACCCAGCAGCCCTACAATTTTTGGCATTGTCGGTTACAACTTGCACAACATTTTGATGGCCCACTTCTTCAATAGCTTGGCAAAGGATGTCAGCAATAAATGGACCATCTTTCACCTGTCCTTCACAATCCACTGCTCTCAAAAACATTGCCCCTTTAGGGGACACAGCAATAACATTGATCAATGGGCGATTTCTTGCATCTTTCCATCCATCAGAAACTATGGTCACCCCTGTTTCGATCCACGAATCCCTTATGGGCTTCAAAGAGTCTGCTACATGTTTCACCTCTTTCTCCAATAAGGTGCAACACACCTTCTCAAAACCTAGGCCCTTATACCCCTTTGGAGCCTCATTAATAGATTTCACCATTTTTTGCCAATATGGTGAACGAACAACATTGAATGCCAATCCATTGACATAGACACATCTTGCTATGTCTTGATCAGCAATCTCTCTTGCCTCATTCTGAAATGAAGCTTCCAATGGTCCCTTAGATATTTTATTTGAAGTTTAAGAGGGCATGGTTTTTTCTTGAGGGATGTCCATAAATGGATTGCTTTCCGTAGGTGGAAAATAAGGTGGTGTAGGGGGTTTCATGGATCGAGATCCTTTCTTCAAAGGATGGCTTGTTTTACCATTGGTTGTTTTTTGGTCTGCCTTTTCTTGCTCAGCAATATATTTCAACACTATATTTTTTGGAATGCCTTCATTGTTTTCACTTGGACAATTTTTGATGCCTGTTTCATGGATCCCGCACAAGTGCCCTTTTACTCGACTGTATGAGCTCGAATATTGAACATTGCAATGACTACAAATCCAAACATATCCTCCACCACCTGGAAGTTGTTGAACCATTTCTACATATTTCCAAAGGGGAGAGGTTGGGTTTGTTTTGAAACAAGATTGGATTGAGCCTGAGGAGGTACTAGTTGCCATTGTAATATGGAATAGTGAATACCTAAGGGACAACATATTGAAATTTTGGTATTGATTCATTGAATTTGAAACTAAAAGACTTAATTAATTTCAAAAAAATGAAAAAATTGAACATGTGTTATAGACATTTAGAAGAATGAAAAGTAAAACAAAACAATAATTAAAAAACAAAACAAAAGAGTTGAAGTTCACTTGTGAAAAAAAATGTAAAAAAAAAATAATAAAACTTCAAAAAACCTACCTCTTTTGAATAAATCTTGCTCTACGATCTTCTTAGCAATGAATAGACACTTGAAAGTGCTTAGGAATAGCACAACAATCAACTTTGAACAATCTACGATCAGTCTTCAAGTCTATTCCAGCTTGTGCAAGCAAAAGAGAAAGTTCAGCAATGGAGGCAAAAAATCTTTTTTTCTCATTCACAAATTGGTAAAATGAGTATCACTTTACCTATTTCATGTTTTAGAGGCAAGTATTGAGGTTAGAAAGAATAAAAAACTATTTAAAATTCAAAAATATATTAAAAAAAACCAAAAAACGTGTTAAAAATTGCCCCTGGGCGCGAAATTCTGCTCAGGTTCAAACCAGGTTCAAAATTTTCAAACCTTGGCCGGACCCATAGTCAGGGGTCTGAACCCTAGCCGAACCCACAGGCCCATTTTCGGACTATTGGTTGAAAATTTTGTATTCTTGTGAAAACATACAAAATTGTGATTTCAACTACAGCACGTGAGATTAAGCTCTCCTAATTAAGGGAAGGCTCTCCCTTTAACTAAACAAAACTAATATGGGTAGGACAGCAATTGTTCCTCTTATTTTAGGAAATATTATATTCTTTTCTCTTCACAGAAAAGAAATAGCAAATGTTAATAAAACTTATTACAGCAGCTATGCAGTGGAATCAAGAAAGAGGAAATAAAGTTTCCTGAAAACACAAAGACTTTCGTCACTTCCTCCGGGACGAGAAAACAACCAATAAGCACAAAGTCTTGAGGAATGAGATCCTATCTACCCTTCTTAGAATGATTACTTAATGAAAATATACAACATAAAACAACACAAAGTCTGTAGTTACGATGTATCTATTAATTACTCTAAATGAGAACTACTTCAAGCACAAAGTCTCGCAATTCTTCTCAATTTCTAATACTAACTATAAATTCAATTTTCAACATTTACAACACAAAGACTGCATATATTTAAATTGAATCTCTCTTTAGCAATATTTCACAATTCTCAAGTAGTTACAAAATGATGCTCCAAAATGACATAAGAACATGAAGGTTGCAAAATGAGAATTCAGCACAAAGTCTGAAATACTAACTTCTTGATATTACTTGAAAATTCACAATTGATAACTATAAAGCTCAAAGACTTTATGAGTACAAAATTCTGCAAAGATTTCTTGCTTGCTAAAAAGATAAAAGATTACAATAGACCCCCTCAAGTATTTATAGGAGAGAGGTATGGAGAAAAAGGTGGGAGGATCTCAATAAACTTGAGAAAATCTCTCAACCGATAACTAATTGCAATTGACTTATTCAAAATTACAATCCAAATTGTGATTTGTTTTGTAAGAACTTACATGTAATTACATTTTCCAAAACTGCAAGAAAAGAACACTTGCAATTGCAAAACTTGTTTTTACATATACTTTGTCGAAAGTAAAATACATAAAACAACCTAATACTTTTAATTTTTTTCATTCCTATCTTTGAAAGATAAGAACTTGTTGATGATCATTTGCAACTCATTTGGATCAGGCCCTAGTGTATTCTTGGCAACTGCAACAGTCTTCAAGATTACATTAAAATATCTTATCGTTGCAAGTCTATGTTCTTCATAAACAGTTTGCATTTTATCAAGGATGATTCAATGATTAACCAACTTGTGAATCAAATCCATGGTAAACTGTTCTGATTCCAATTGTTGACGAAGATTTACCGCCATTTCTGTAGTAACTATATCAGCTGCAAGTAATTCACCTTCATGATTCAAAACTGTGCAAGGGATTTTCTCAAAGCTAGAAAGGATGTCTTGTTGTACTTCATCATTCATTTCTAGTGTAGCTTGGATATCTTTGATGAGATTTTGAATAACCAATGACTTGTTTGTCATGAGTTCTTCAAATTCTATGTATTTCTCTCTGTTTGGTAGGATTGAATTGTTGCATAGAATTTGTAGTTTTGTTTGATCCATCTCATGCCATATTTTTAAATCCTTTTCAAGTGAATCCAAACTTTGCTTGAAAGCTTCCAATGTTTGATTCAACTTTATTTTTGCTATTCTGACATTTTTCAGAACTTGTAATGTCTTTTCAATCATTGGAACGCTTTGATCAATCAGCTGTGTTACCCATGAATCAACTGCTTTAGCCTTTTGCACAATTTTCTCTAATTGCCTGACTGATTCATTTGGAGCAACTATAGATATTGAATCAACTGTTTCTGATGATCCAGTAATCCTTTGAATAACTGAAACTAGTTGATCATTGTCCTCTTTGAGCTTCTCCTTTTTGGCTAGAAGTTCATTGTAGCTTTGTGCCAAAATTGTTACAGAACTCTGAGCATCTTGCATCATGTTAACATGAGTTTGCTTGCCTAATTCCACCCTAGTGAACCTGTAATCAGATACCTACATCTCTTCATGTGGTTTGTCAACAAGAGGTTCTGCAATCTCAGCATATTTCATTTTATTGTTGTCAATAAACACTTGCGAGACTGTTTTTGCTTTCTTTGCAATCATTGGTTTTGATTTCTTCAACTTTTGGAAATCAAAAACATCAGGAGACACTGCTTGTTTCTTTCTTTTGGGAGCAATTGAATTTAACCATGGAGGAAGATCTAAGGTTGTCACATCTGAAATAGCAACTGCAGTCTATGTAGAAATAGAGTCAGTTTGTGTTACAACTGAAATTCTAAGCGGTGCCTCAGTTTGTATAGCAACTATGTTTTGTTCAGAAGACAAATTACGACTAGGATCAGCCATGAAACAATCAAAGCTTGCTATTGATGTATCTATCTCTGGGAGAGTTATTTCTGATATGGCTAGAAAGATTGGATTTGTATCAAAAATATTTTCCAAGTTATTGGGCAAGCTTCTCACAGGTGTATTTATTATTGATGAGGAATGATGACTAGCCCCTAGAGGTGGGATAGAAGGAACAAATATTGTGGAGAAAGAATCAACATCAATGTCGATAGGGGACACAGGAGATATTGCCGAATTAGGTATTGGAGCTTCAATGTGAGGAGTCATTTCACTTAGAATGGTAGAGGTTTGAAGAACCTCCTCTTCTTCTTGCTGATCCAAAACTTGAATTTGTGTTTTATTAACTTATTTCCCCTTTAGTGTTTCCTTCTCCAACGGTTCCTCCACAACCTAGCTTACTCTTAACTTAATTCTGGTACCTGAAGAGGAAGCTCCTTCTTTTGATTTATCTCTAATTTCTGACTTCAATCCTTTAGGACCAACTAGATCATCTTCATCCCTGATTCTAATTTCAATAGTCTTGACACCTATGCTTTTGAGCCAAGTGTTGGTGTTTGCCAAGACTGACTGAAACCTATCAAAAATAGAGACAGATTCCTTTTGAGACCACTAGATTGCAGGAATGGGCGCGTTAGCAACTTCTTGTTCTCCATATTCAGGATCTAAAACCTGCCTATCATCAACTACACCCTCTGGAACTAAGGTCAGATTAAGATCAACAATTTGCTCCACTGTTAGCCTGCAATAATCCATTCTATATATATCTTTTTCTGTTTGGAGGTCTGCCCAAATGTCCTCAATGCAGTGCACATGAGTGAAGGCTCTTTTAATTTTATCTTTCATTCTTCTATAATCAAAATCCATTCTGGCTTGAAATTTCTTTAACGTTATTTCCTGAAGTTTAGTCTCCATTTCTTTTGCTCTTGAGGAAGTTGTCAAAGAGTACCTCCCAATTACCAATGGATTATGTGATGAAATACTTACTCCAGTCTTGTGTTGTGTAGCTTGGTGTGCATGCACTGTCATCAACTGCCTTCCCAGCTCCATCAAAATAATCTTATCTGTCGGATACCTTGGAAGCATATAAGGTTGGTCTTCAAAACATCCGACTCTCATATAAGTGAAGGTAGGGAATTGAAGAAACAAGCAACCATACTCATTTACTTTCCTCCAAGCGACCTCGGATACCCTATTGTTTTCCAATGCTTTGTCAAATAAACACATAAAGTGGCCAAAGAAAGCATCTTGAACTCTTCTATAATGAGCCCGACTTGGTTTTAAAGTCAACTGATCATAATACTCCCATACAGGCACCAATGATCTGTCACCTTGAGTAGATAGGCCTAGAAACTGCCTCAATGAAGCTGCTATATAAACCAAATATGAATTCATGTAGAAGGTAAGTGTGGTAGGAACCTGTACAAGTTGTTCACACAAACTGTCGCTGATTATTTCACCCCAAAATATTGGGTGTTGTGCTTTTTTGATGACCACAATGAACTTATACATCCAGATTTCAAACATATTAGAAACCTTCAACCTCGCTATTTTGCTCAGGAGAGTGATCATATCATTAATCTCTTCCTTAAAATCAGACCAATACAATTTGGGTATCTGAGTCACACAAGGTTGTGATTTGAGAAGCCACTTGTGATTGATATGTTTGATACAATCATTCTTTTTCTGCTCGTAATGTTTGTGAGCACTCTTTAATGAGATTTCTGAATATGTAGTAGCATCAGGAACTCTAAAAATTATGTTGATTGTTTCAGGATCAAGTCTGATAACCACGTTGTCGTCATCATCCTTGATGGTTCTTGATTCACTGTCAAAACGAGATGCACATGCAAGAACAAATTCAGGCTCAAGAGCAGCAACAGGAAAAGAAGATACCAAATGAAAATGACTTCTCAGTAACAACTGCATGTCGTGAGAAGTTGATTTCTCAGCCCTCTCAAGAAACTCAAACATATCAACATGCCCAATTTTTGTGTCCTTGATTTCGTCAATATTTGAGACCACATGAGATGGGGAAATCTCATTCTGATACTTATCAAATTTGTATTTCATCTTTTTGTTTATTGGAGAAGCTGGTTCGTCTGTCATTGAACAGGAATCTGCAAGGCTGCGGTGAAAACCCCATAAGGTCAGAACATCATCAACATCAACATGAGCGGACATGGTGAAACTCAAACCCTAGGGCAATAAAACCGTCTCTAGAAAAATGGTGGAGAATAAACGGTGAAGACGAATTCAGGTCTTGATGGAGTGATTGCAACCAAAAGCAGCGTTTTGTCTTTTTGAAACAGCAAGACAAAAAGATTTTTAACTTGGATTTGGAGTTATGTCTAAAAAAGTTCAACTTTTGAGCCTTTTTAAGCATTTCGGGTTTTTTGATGACTTTAGCAATTTTACAAAAGGTAGTCGGGATTTTTGGGGCAGTTAGCAATTTTATATTTTTGCAATTTTTATAATTGCAATTCCAGTTGTAAATCCTGACTTGCATATTTTGTTCCAAAAACCCGAAATGTGGGCCAAGGTGAAATTTCGCGAAAAATGGCAAAGAGAGGATTTTATGTTCGGTGGATGTGAAATACAAGAAGTTGATTGGTGGATGAATGGAAATGGGAAACGACAACATTATTGCTGGGAGGATGGTATGAGGAAAAACGCGTTTTTTAGAAAAACGCATTTTAAAAACAAAAGGTTTTTAGAGAAATCACGATTTCCCTCTTTGAAAACACGTTTTGTTGTGATAAAGAGTTTTGACGCATTAATAAAGAAATCAACGCCCTAAAATAGAAGAACTGTTACCTTCTAAAGAAGATGACGTTTCTCACGAATATGAAGTTGCGAATGAAATGCCATGACAAAGGCAAACAGAAATACGAAAAATGAAAGAGGTGTTTAACAAAATCACGTTTTTTAGAAATAAAGAAAAATGATTCTTCATTTGATTAAAGATGTTTCCTATGAATATGAAAAGAAACAAAAACAAAAAATAAAATAAAGAAAGAAAGTGGACAACGTACCTGCAAGTAAATTTGTAAATGAAAATGACGATGGAGTAACCCTAGGCGCGATTTGCAAACACAGAAAATGAAAGAGACTTGGCTATTTACAGGTGAAAGTCTGATCTTCAAGCATGTGGGATTGATAAAATCTCCTTGGAATAAGGAAGACAAATGGAATAGGACTTGAATTGCTCATATCAAAATGGCGTCGGACTTTCAATGGCTTTTTGCAAGTTAGAATGGCATTTAAAAACTGAAATCGGGCTTTTTAACTCATTTGACAATTTTATTTTTGACAAAAATGAGTATTTTGGAGAACTTAGAAGAAATCGAACTTTTAGACAACTAAAGCAATTTCGGAACTTTTTTAAGTTTTAGCAATTTTGCTCTTAAGCTAAAATTTTCCTACTTGTTGAGTTGCCTTAAAAACCCGATTTTGACCAAAAAGACAAGGGAAAAGACTCAGAAATTGACAAAAACGGAAAAGAAAGAGAGAAAAAGAGTAACCCAAAGGATTATAAACCTAAAACTGAGATTTTCTACTCTTGGCACCTCATAATGTGTGCCTTAGAGAAGAAAATCTTCAAATTTTATGAAAATTTTGATTGGTTATCCAAATTTTTAAACAAGTCAAAAATTCAGGATAACACGGACCCACAGCGAATTCGGGCGGATCGGACCCAAACCGAACCCGAATCGAACCCGGGGCCTATATGAGCGAATCCAGTAACATAGCTAGATATCATAGTTACAAATCTAAATTTGAAAAATTTAGAATTTTATCCTTCATGGAAAAAAAGTTGTGTTATACGGTGAGCATCACTCCTTAAAAATGGTGTTTACTGAAAAAAACTAGTTTTCGAAGGAGATGGAAAAAGAAGTGCAATCTGATTCCAAAAAAATTGAAAAAAATATATTTAGAATCTACAGACAAAATTTCACAAATCACTAGTTTGCATCATCTTCAAATTCCTCATGGTTTAGCCGCTATAGGTGCCCAAAAGTGAAGATTTAGTTAGAAAAAATCAGTTCAGTGTCCAGTTTGGCCAAAAGTTGTAAACCAGTATTGTGGGATCACCCTTATAGCTAAACAAGTTGGATGAGAAGAGGTTGCACATGGGCCATGGAGGCAATGTAGAAGAGAAGGAATTATTGGCATGATAAACACCTCCGATGGGAAAACTTTCAATTGGGGCAGTTGGTTCTCAAATATAACGGTCGTAATGAATTGAATCTTGGTAAATTCGAGGCAAGGTGTTTGGAACCATTTAAAATCAAAGAGGTCAGTTAGAACAGAGCCATTAAACTCAAAAACTTAGATGAAACTCTACTAAAAAATCCCATCAACAGATCAAAACTAAAATTGTAAGAGAGGAAGGAAGAACCAATCAGGATAAATATGTTGGGATACACAACAAAAGAAGACTAGGCAATAAGCGAAAGTGGAATCATGGAAGAGTAGGATTGGGGAATAATTGGAAGCCAATTGTACTAGAAGAAGACTTGATCACACCAAGAGGCGAGAGAATACTCAAAGAAAGACTCGTCAGGAAAAGAGTGGAAGGAATTGCAGTACCACATCTAGCAATGCCCTGTTTGGAACGCTTGCGCTCTAGAAAAGAGTTGGGGACACTAGAAGTTCCATGCACTTTACGAAGGAGAGAGACGAGGATACCCATCCTATGAACTTGACAAAGAAGCCAAGGAGTGAAAGGAAGAAGCAACCTAAAATATAGGAAAGTGGGATGAAAATGACGAGGTCAAGGACGACTGGAATGAATATCTAAAAAAAGATACATGCCTAAAAACTTTGATAATGGTGAAAGATGTGTTCATCACTCAATCAAATGGTTACAACAAAGAATTGATCAAGTACACTAAAGAACATAATTTGGAGCCTCCTACACTAGTGACCTCAAACGGACTATGGCAACTCATACCAAATCTAGTAGGTCTACCAAACGTGGATAGAGAGAACGTGACATGGTACCAACAGAATGGCAGACGGTACATTGACAAAAGTTATAAAGGTACAAGACTCGTTCCACTAGTAGATAAGATTTTTTATTTAAAGTACCTTGAAACATGCTGTGAGGAAGAATGTTACAAAAGAACTCCTTTTTCTTGTAAGTGGAAATACATCTCAAAGGTGAAAGTAAGAAAAAATGATGAAATGAAAGGTTAGAAGAGGAAAAAGGAAAATGAAGAAGAAAATTTTAAAAATGAAAAATAGAAAAAATGATTAAGGAGAAAATGATGAAAGTACAAAAAAAGGAAAAAAGGAAAAATTTAAAAATTGGGAGAAAAGAAGTATTAAAATAAAAATAAAAGGGTTGAGAAAATTAAAACAAGGACATATAAAAATATTGATTATTACACAAAGGCGGAACATTAAAGTATCAATATCACATTTTAAAGTACAAATCAAACCTCTTATTTACAGTAGTAAAGAGCTTCCATATATCGTATGATGTTAAAGGGTAGAGTACATTAATATTGCACAAAAATTTTATGCCATTGAGGACCATAGCATAGAAATAGAAAGAGGTTTATGCCATTGTGAGCATCAGTGTACAAAAGAAGAAAGAAATACACCATATAGACCCCATCATGTGATGCAACTCATACAACCAAATTGCCACAATCACCATTCTAGGAGGCAATGTCTATAGGGGTGACAATTTGCACCGCATGGCATCGATGCCCATCCGCTGCCATCCCCCTGATATACCCGCTGCCGTATTTTCCAGTCCTCGTCGGTCCCACATACCTGTTGTGCCAATGCCGTATTTTCCTGTCCTCGTCAGTCCTATTCCATACGCCCTAGACTTCTGTGCAGGAAAATTTGCCCTAGACTTCCGTGCAGTTTAATTTTATTGAGTTTGAATTTTAGTTTAATTCATCCCCTTCTGCCTGCCATTTGGAGTAATATTTTTATAACTTTTTTATTTTTAGTTAATATAAATTAAATATATGTAGTTTATTTTTATTTTTTTAAAATGATTTTAATATATTTTTATTATTAAATATTTATTGATTTTTTTATATGAATATTTATTATTTTTTAAATATATGTTTTTTTTAAATTTAATAATATTTTTTATAATTTTTTTATTAATATAAATTATAACTAAAATTAAATATATGTAGTTTTTTTTATTTTAAAAAATTGATTTTAATATATTTTAATTACAAAATATTTATTGATTTTTTTATATATGAATTTTTATTTATTTATTTATTTATTTTTCATAAATTTAATAATATTTTTATAAATTCTTTATTTTTAAGTTACTATAAATTATAACTAAAATTAGATATTTTTGGATGCAATATCAATTTTTATTTTACAATTTATAAATTAGTTTTTAATTGAATTGTGTAATTTCAAAGGGTTGATGATGAATATAATGTTATGAGAGAAAACATTGATATTCATGAACTGTAAAATAAAAATCAATAAATACTTTAAATTATTCTAATTATCAAATTTTCACCTTTATATATTTTTCAATCTAGATTTAAATAAATGTTCTTCGCATAATGTAACTTTTGTATGTTAATTATTTGTTAATATAATTATAGTTTTATAGTATGAATCTAAGTTTAAAACCCATCAATTTTATCTCTTTGGGTCAATCCAAAAGTATGGCTATATTTATTGATTTATTGATTTTTTTTATAGCCATACTTTCCCCCATTTAGTGCCTTACGTTTTATTTTATCTTCTTTAAATTTCATTCTTAACATGTAATGTTTGTATAAATTTTATTTTTAATATGTAATTTTTTTTATATTTAATTTCATTGATTAATAATTGAAGATTAGTTAATGTTATTTTTTTTATTTAATAGTTGTTTTTTTTTAAATAATTATTTTTTAATAATGTTTTAGATTTTATTTTGTAAATAAGAAATAAAGAATAATTAATATAGATTGTACAAATATCTTAATCATTTTATTTATTATACATAATACATAATTTTAATCTTTTAAATTATTTTATTTTATTTAAAGAGTATTTTTATTTATTTAAAAGTTATTTTAATTTTTTTATTTTATCAAAATGTGCAATAATATTGAAAAGTAATTATTTTTTACCGAAGATTTAAAGTGCTTGTGTTGGGAGGTAAGATAATTTTATCGAATTAGGTAATTATTTTACCCAAAAATATTTTTATGTGAAAAGCCAAATGAATCAATTTTTACCAGAGGGTTATAAAAGGGATAATTATTTTTACCTAAAGAGCATACTGAAGATACATACAAGAAAAAAGTGAAGTGAATTTTTCCAACGAAAGAAGACTATTATTGAATTAATTTTCACAAAGACGAGGATTAAAGATTAAAATATTTAATTTTCCAAAAGGCAACTAATTAAATATTTTATTTTTTCCGAAGTGTTGCACCAAAAGGAAGAGTTGTACCAGATAGATGCCAGATAGCCCATGGACTGTCATGGGATGGTAACAGTCATTAAAATTTTATAAAATAATTGTCATGGGCTATAGATAGTCATTAAAAATCAAAATCTTAAAATTAAAACTTAAAAAAAAAAGCTTAAAAACTAAAAAATTGAAAACATCATAATACATACCTGCACAAAAGAATAAAAGGAAGAAATTAGAATGAACGTATGAGTAATGATAATACCTAAATTTTTGAAAGTTTGCAGACCCACACAATAATGAAAATCCAAACATGAATGAAATTTAGTGAAAGTCATCTACATAAGCATGCTAAAATAGAATGCACTCAAAAAGAAGATAGATTTGACCCAAAACCAAGCAAGGGACTACTTTTTGTTCTATAAAAAGCATGTTTGGTAAACTCTTATCAACTTCATTTGTCAAGATAATAAAATAATATCATTCTTTTCAACCAAAGCCTTATCACTTAATTATTCTTAATCATAAGCAAGCGTTGAATGCCCTTTCAAGGCCCCTCTCTCCACCACTTTTATATATTATTCTTCATTTTTTGTATTCAAGGAGGTATAAGGTAGAGATTGCCGCATAGCTTAGATGGGGGTAAGTAGAAACATTAAGAATGGAACAAGATAGCCAATAATGAGAAAGAGAAAAGATACATAATTGAAGAATGACTCCTATTTGAGGATGTTGGTGGAAGGTTTGTTGAGTTACTCTTCTTTATTAATATATTTATCTATTGACTTGTGTATATTTTTAACCATTTAGTTTTGGGTTTGTCTTTTTTTAAGGTAGATAAAGATGAATTTTTTATTGGGGTTTTGGTTTATATAAGCAAGGTCATTGTACACTCTTGTAACATACCTCATCATCATCGAAACGAGGTATTGGAAAAGGTGTTGCATGAAGCCGAGCTCAACCTCGAGTGGGCTAAAGAACATCAGGCAGACAACGAAGGTTATATCCAATTAATGACTGATAAAAATATGTCTATCAAGGAACTAGATGTGGAAAAAGTTAAAGAATATTTCCATAAGAAGATGGAGGAGAGTGCAATGGAAGAAATATCTTCGCTCTTCATGAATTTTGTTGCTAGGGCATTCGCTTGATTGAAAAAAATGGTGGAAGCCGCTTCAAAATGTACCAAGCATGGAGAAGAGATGGTTGTTAGATGCCTTCTTGATCCATACTTTTGGTTGTTTGTTGATGACATACAGTTGTGTAAAGTTAGTCTGGACTTAGATTAACGGCTGCTCTAAATTTCTATTGTTTGCTCATGCTTATGGTGAATGAATAACTGAATATCTGCAGTCCTTTGAAGCTTGCACAAATTTCATGAGATTGTGTAGTAATCTGGTTAAGTGAAATTCTATTTTAGGAAGGTTGTCCATAGTAAAATCCTCCATGATCACTGTTCATTGCTGAATTTTAGGTCTAGGAACCTTCCCTCTTCCTTGCCCTTTTCCTTTTTTTTTTAATAAGTAACCTATGCTAAGGTTCATTGCACATTGTAAAGCCAAATCTTAAGCTAAAGATAGGAGTTCAAACTGATGTTCGAACCTGCAGCAAATTGCACACTAACTTCCCACTTCGAGGAACTCCATTTTGTGATCCTACTTCCTTCCAGCCTAACTTCGTGAGTCCACCCTATGATCACCACTTATTACAAGACTTTCTTCCAGCCTAACTTCAGAGAAATTGGCTTGGCAAATGAAGGTAGCAGGGTATTTTTCCTTTATGTTGTATATAAAATGTTTGCATTAGCTGTAGCACGATCATGTTATAGTGAAATTTTATTATTTTGCCTCTTTTTTCCCCCAATTCAATGCACTAGCCCCCTTAGGTTTTTTTCCCTTCTCAGTTGAGTTATTCCTAACTTGCTAAGTATACATGATAATTTATTTAATCAAAATAATAATCAACATTGTACTGTCTAGTATGCTAGGGTGACCCATTGTGGTTTTAGGTAATTAATTTTCTCTTTTCCTAAGAGATCCTCTCACATGCCATTGGTGGTCCCCAAACTAGGTAACAAGATTCATATCTTGCTAGTTGAGCTAAAAGAAAATCAAAAGAAATTAATACAAGAAAAAATAAGAAATAAAATGAGAAAATGTTTAAAAAATTTAAAAAAATTGTGAATTAGGTATCTCTACTAATTCTTTAGATGTTTAAGTAGCAATGGAGTTATGCTTTGAGTGTGACTAGAGATAACTCTATTAGGGCTATAGATGCTTGGCTAGTAGCATTGAAATAATGTCTAAGCATGTGTTAGGAATAATTGTTTTTATGTGCCTAGTATCCCTTTCTAAATGGCAATTCAAAGTCAACATGAAAATGAGTAATTGAATCATGCACGCACATGATTTGATTAATAGAACCTAGTTCCTACTCTAAGTCTACTTTTATTGAGACATTCTTAGCATCACTTATAACATGATTTTATCTTATTTATTTTTTCACTTATAACATGATTGTGTTGCCTTTGACTAACCCTCTTTGTATTTCTACTTATATTTTTTTGGAGTTCTTTCCAATGCATCTAACATAAGATCCACCTTTAACTCTTTTAATTCTTTATGATGGATTTACTACCAATAATTTTTGAAAAAATATTTCATATTATAACAAGGGGATACATACCTGACACACAAAGTAGGATTTGTGCCCCTTGAAGATATCATGGTTTAACCACCTAACCTTACATGCCAAGAAAAATATTTAAAATGACTATAAAGAAACAAGACCCCTTGTGTCAATCCACAACCTCACCAACAAGGTCACAATATAGAGACAAATTAGCAAAAGTTCCAAGAAAAGGTATTTCAAGACATGATGAATATGTTTGCAAAAGCTCTCAGCCCAACAAAAAAGCATGTCCATCATCATCCATGTTCAACAAGAGAAACAGTTGAATGCCAAAATCACTACCCCTTTAATGAATCATTAAATGGAGAGCTATTACATTCATATATGTCCCAACTTCGGAGCTTTCTTTAAACATTACCTCATCTCACAATCCATCATAAATAATACTTAGTGAAGTCCACCTTCTAAAGTATATCCATAGTCTGATTGTCCATTCATGAGATAATGGTGAGGATATACACTGCTACCATATACTTAGTTACCACATAACACACTTACACTTCGATGAAAATAATTTAATGCACATAAATAAATAAGCCAAACAAACATATGTTTGATACGAATACCTCATGCCAAGATCTGATCCAAGTGTCAATTCCAGGACCTCCTCTTAAACCAACCACCTTGTTGGAGTTGCAATTAGTTTTACATGATTTCAAATTATGAAAACATAAAATATGTTCAAAAGTTTGGAATTTTCTCAAAGTCATTTCTCTTTGCTATGGGATATCAATTTTTTAAAAATACAAAATACAGAAATAAATTAAAAATCCAAAAACAAAAATCTTTTTAATGACTATCTATAGCCCATGACAATCATTTTATAAAATTTTAATGACTATTACCCTCCCATGATAGTCATTTTTAAAAAATTAATGATATTCATGGGCTATCTCACATCTGTTGTACATCTAAAAAATTTAGATCAACATATAGCCCTATGATGAAGAGATAAGTGTTGAGAAACTTGATCAATAGGTGTCTTAAGAGGTAGGTATATTTCAATTTGCATAAATTATCTCCTCATCACCAAATTTATTTTGCTAGTTTAAAGCTTATGTGTATGATGTTAAATAGTATGAGAGTTATGCTCAATTTTTGGAGATTCGGGGCTATGTCATTTTCAAGGCTAGACAAAAGGATTTCACTCAAAAATAGTAAATGTCCATCATTTCATTCCCAAACACCACCAAACACTTTTAACAAGGGAAGAGCACTTGAAACCTCATAAACAAGCACCCCTAAAGCTCTGGAATCATGTTGCAATAGTCTTGGGCTCATTGTAATAAACTCCTCTTGAATCTGGAAAATCCTCTTGTAATAAGCATTAAGTAAAAGTCTTGTATATGTAAAAGTGTAGATTTTATTGAAGAAAATAGGATTGACAATTATTTTTTTAAAAGGAGAAGAAATGGATAGCTCAATGATGGGAATATTTAAGGATGGGTTTAAATTGTTAAATATTTAGCTTGGGATTGTATTGATGGTATTGTCTTGGTTTATTTGAGAAGAATTATTTAAAAAGAGAAGTATCTTATGAGTAGAAGTTTAACTATGTCATGTGATTAGGAGAATTCGTGTATTTAGGCTTGCCTTCTAATATTCTTGGAGACAAGATTTCAATTGTTTTTGAGTCTCATCTATGTAGAACTGATATGTCTTTTGTTGGCTTTAGAAAAGTAAATGAGATAAATAATTACTTGTGTCTTTATTATACTGGGTCAAGTTAGGGTTTTCTTGATAATATAGTTCTTCCCTAACACCAATTAAGTCCTGCAATGTTATAGCCAATTTTAAATAACCCTATATGGGTACTTGGCAATAGTTCTTATCTCAAATTTATAGTTGGATTGGTGTGAATGATTTATGATCGTATTTGAAGCCAATATACTTTTTGAACCTTGTGGTTATTCTCCATTGTAGACCAACCAAATAAGAGTTGGTTCGAATTCATAAGTCGAACTACGATTCCTCTGCGAATTATATACCTAGGCAAGGCCATCAAAGACGAGCCCCCGAGGAATTAGGTCTGGCCCCTAGGCTTGTTCTCTTATTAAATATTTAAAGTTACTATTGATATATATATTTTATTTGCATAACTTGTGACTTGAATTAAGTCTGTGTTTATTGATGAGTTAGTAGATCTAATCCAACCTACCTTAGTGATGTGGATTCCATATCTTCATTAGAAACTTGACCATGATCGTCAACTCAATGGTGTTGATGGCTGAGGTCCTTATAAATTATTGGTCTAATGTTTGCTAGGTTTTCATGAGGTACATGTGTAGGAAGCAGCTTTTGGGAATTATGTTAGAGTTTGTAGTCGAAATTTGAAATTTGTGTTTTGTCCTTAATTGTATTTTTGTGTGAAATTTTGGGCATGACAGGATAGATGACTACCTCGTTTGGGTAGATTCCTATCACGGATGGATATATGAATTCTTGTCCCATATGGACTAATGCCTAACTTGTATGGTTGGATGCCCATCCCGGATGGATGGATGCCTATCCCATATGGATAGAAGTACCTGAGTATGCAAGTGAATGAACACAAAATAAGATAATAATAAAAAAAATAGTGGTAACTTTTGGGGTATTATTTTGGGTTATTACATACAGACCAACCCTAATGAACAAATCAACATTCCATGTAGAGAAAAAATGGAAGAGAAGTCGGTACCTTGCATGATTTGTAAGTCCATTTATGATCATTCATAGTTTGAAACAGGTTATAGTTTCAAATAAGTTATGGTTTCAAACATGCTATGGCTTGAAACAGGTTATGGTTTCAAACTAGTTTAAGATAACAACCTACGTGAATGGAAGGATTATAGTATGGGTTGTTAAATGGCGAACTGCCTTAATTACTAATTATTGTTAACTATTATTATTTGAAGAGAAACATTGGAAAAATCTTGATTATGGTAACTCGAGTGTAGGTGTCTTTGAGAGACCTTGTAAGGAGAACTATGTGTGACTTTGACCCGTTTGAAAGCGGGAACGTAGGCGGTCCTTGGGTGAAGGATACCCCGGTGACCTCAAGTCCGTAGGGGGAGGGTCTAGGGGGACAACTCCTCACATTCCACCATAATCCCCCTTCCAACCTTGTTACTTATTTTGCAGGCCTCGCACTATGCTTCATCTGAATTGGAGCTCGAATCTTGTGGCCTCACATAAACACAGTCCCCAATCTTGATAAACAAATCGACAATCCAAGTAAAAGTGGCTCTATGTACAGTAAGTTGAACACATCCAAAAACATTAAGAGTATAATCTTTTACAAAAATGAACTGAAATATACCTAATGGATTTTTTTTTGAAGAGTTCGTACCCCTCTTCTTTCTGAAACCAAGCATAAAAATATCAGTTGCATCATTCGTGGACCATATTAGAGTTATTTAATAGAAGAAAAACTTCTCAAAGGATTTTGGTGAAGAATTTGACATGCAGAGCAGAGGTGGTGAAAGCTAAGGGACCTGAAAAATATAATTATTTCAATGCTTGGATTTGGAAAGAGAAGAGGTTTGAGCTCTTCTGAGAAATAATTAATTAGGTATGTTAGTGGTCAATTACCAAGAATCTAATTGGCCGACACCTCCCAATAAGCTAAGCATCAGAATGCAATACAAGCCAATAATAATAATAAACAATCAAACTTTCATTAAAATCAATATGCGTAGAATTTCTAAAGATGCTCTTTCAAAATCCTATTTTCTAATAGTTCAAAACATCTCCAATCTGCTATGAGTCGAATTGCTTAGTCAAATCTAATCGGATATTACTAAACCCTGCTTAGATACCATGTTAATTTTAGAATCAGAAATGCAAATAAGTAGAAAATACAACATAGAGAACAATGAACTTAGAATTTTATCCTAGGACTCGACAATGAACTTCACTATTCCTCTCAACAATGCAACTTGACTCACACAACCAGACATCTCAACGGGACTTGGGGATGATGTAAAAACTCTTCACCTAACACAACTTGACCAAAAAAATAGACCTTGCACCCAAAAACATCCATTCTTCCATCGCTCCTACACAAGCCCATGTAACTTTGCAACATTCACCAATAGGATAGTCAAAATAAAAACTGATTAAAGGCATTAATCAGACAATGAAACATGGTTTTAGACTCCTTACACCATCCTCCACAAGTTCCCAAAAGCACAGGATCAAACACCCAAAACAAACATATCAAAAGATTGATTTACAAGCCACAAACAAGGCTTAACTAGGCCTGCATAAGGAAGCTTTCAACTTTTCAAGGCACACCCCAACACCCTTAATGCCTTTAAAATACTCCAACAGGTTCCTCAAGACCTGTTCCATGCTTTCCATCCATTAGTATTGCACAAATACTCAGAAAACTATGAAAAGTGCATTCTAGAGACCATTTTCATACATTTACAAGGAAAAAAACTGACCTAGGGCATCAGATAAATTTTGCAAACCTCCATCTTTCACTCTAAAAAAAATTTCAACATGAAGAGGACCCCTAAATCCACCATTTCACTAGGTTTCATAATTTTCCCACGGTGGAATGCTGAGTTATAAGCATTTTGTGATCAAAACCCTTGATTTGTAGAGTTTCAGACCCACTTTCACTAAAATTGATGTAACTTGCTCAATTCTTAATGAAATTAACTCAACTCACAGAAAAAAGAAATAAGACTCTCCCCTCTATCGAACCATATGCATTAGAGGGCCACACAATGTTGCTACAGGCCGTACCAATTGAAAAAATAGTCAAAAACACTATAAAAATAGAGTTTCTTCTTATTAAATGCTAGAAAACTTAAAAAATGCCAACCAACCCCCACCCTCGACCCAAGGGAGGATTTTTAAACATTATCCCACCTTCCCCAACAACCCTCAATTGATTTTTTAAAAGAGGGAACTATTGTTTAGTGAAATTACATCATTATGGTGAAATTACACCAACTTACAACGTGAAAACTTTGCAATTTTGGAGCAACTTTCAATCCTAAAGACCTATGACCTCAAAAACCATTCAATCCTACTATTGTTTAGTGAAATTACATTATTTTGGGTGTGGGTTTTCAGCTGTGTGTGAGTTTGTCCAAAACTTGCAAAAGTTGCTATTTTGGGTGTGGGTGTCATGCATCTTGGCAACTTGGCAAAAATGATGAAAACTCATTAATATTAATGGGAAACATCTTGAACTGCTAAAATTTATTGTAAAAGGAAATTTGGAGCCTGGAATGTTTGAGCATTGAACATTTGAAGTGATTTTTGGTGTTTATGCAAGAATTTTGAATAAGATTTCCATTGTTTTCTATAGTTGCAGCAAGTTTTTGGCTCTTGTACGGCCTGTACGACCCTGATTATGGAATAAAACCAATTGCATGTTATATTATTGTGTTCCCTCTTTCATTTGGCGTTGGTTTCATGCATTTTCATCATGTTTTGAGAAAGTTATTGAGATTTTTCCAAAAATTGTCCCAGTTTTGTTGTGATTTTCTGAGTTTCAGGTCACTTTCTTGGTTTGGTATGAACTATACGGCCTTGGTAATGGCTTGAAACTAGTTGCATGTTAAATATTGTTGAATCCTCTTTCAAATGGCGTTGATTGCAGGAGATTTCATCAAGTTTTGTTGAAGTTATAGTGATTTTGGTGAAAACTGTCTAAACCCTAGCTAGGGCGGGCAGCAAGCACTAAAAATGTAATAAATTTTTTTCTAACTGCTCAAAAACCCTGAAATCTTGAGAAAAATTATGTCTTGATCTATATTTTAATTTGGCTTTGGGTTTGAGTCTTCATTTGCTTGGGATTGTGAGAAATCTATGACAGTCCATAAGAGGAAACTAGGGAAAAACAGTGATTTCTCTCTTTTTGCTACTAAATCTCTCAACCCACGTTTGAAAAACTTGATCCATGGCTTGAAAAATGTTTATTGATGTTTTTGGTGAGTGTGTAGACCTGGAGCAAGGCTTACTTTGGTTGTTTGAAGCTTGGTTTGTTTCCTTCTAGACTGTCCCATTAGAACAGTGAAGAGAATCTTTCAAGAAAACTGTGTCTTTTGATCTTTTAATGTTGGTTGCCTAAAACCCACGTTGGATTTCCAAGTAACTACTGCTGTCTCATGTTTTTAAGGGTCTTTTAAGTCTCTACAAGTCTAGGGCAGGCATGGCTTGGTCAATTCAAGCCTGAGTTTTCTTTGTTTGGGGTTGTCTCCATAGGACAGTATAAGCAAAACATGCAAAACAGTTTGAAACCGCATTAGTACTTGTCATGGGTGTTGAAACAAAGTAATTTCTCATCAAAATCCATCCCTAGTATGCTGTTTAATTTCTTATTTTAATGTGAAACTCATAATAGTAATCAAAACTTGAAATCTTAACATATAATCATGAACTAGTTAGTATTTTTCTTTCTTGCATTGCATAATTTTAGAAACATTTGTCATGGATTCAATGTCATAATGAGAATGTTCGATATAATAATAGAATGAGGCAATAAATAATCATGTGAATGCTTGGTCATTCAAGGTTGTTGGAAACAATCTAGCAAATAACTTATCCTTATGAAAATAAGTAGCATGAAGTTTACAAGGATTATAATTCTATTAATGGATTAGATCTACCATTATACTTATAAACATGGTTCTAGAAATCTACTTGGTGAGGGAAAGGGCGAAATACCATATTTTGAAGGATTATGTAATATTCCATTACTATAATCTCTTTTTAAATATTTTCTCATAATGATAAATATACCATCTAGATTTTCGAACATACTCATGGTGGAGTACAAATAATGTGAAATATCATGCTCAACATGTCCAATAGCTTGATGTGTAGATAAATCACTAGTACTAGTAGGGGAGGATTTAAGAGATAAATCACTAAATAGTTGCACACAAGCTAAATAAATAATCTAAGATATCTTTACATAGTTCTCTTATTCAATGAATGTATACTCCATGTGTTTTCTCAATATGATATGTAAGAGAAGGTACTCCACAATTACAAAAATATATATTATATAAAGGCATAAAAGGATTTGAAGGAGAAACCGTTGTTATAAAAAAGGCATATAACATCATGATATGCATGGACATGTCTATGAGACTCCCAAGGAAAGGACACCAAAATGTGAAGAACTATAACTATGTGTAACATTTTTATAAGAGTCATGAGAATTATCGTTAAAAAATAAAGAATTGTCACCATGATAGTCACTTAATATATCATCAAGATAGCATGAGCAACATGAATGACAAGAAATAATACCAATCTTGTATGAAGGTAAAACATGTGTATTAGAAAAAGAGAGACACATGTAGGAAAACCAATAGAGATAAAAGGAAACTTTTTTTGAGATGTACAAAATATATGCTTACTAGAAAATATCACCACATGAAGGAATATCCCTAGATATATTATGGGAGATGAGATGCACATAATATATGCTTACTAGGAAACATCACCATATGAAGGAATATACCCCTATGTATTATGGGAGATTAGGACTAAAGTATCGCCATCTTTTATCTCATGAGATGAAGAATCATGATGAGTCATGGAGATAAATAAAGTAAAATCCTCTAATATAGATGGGAAGGCATGCATAAGTCTAAAAAGGATGGAACATTTCTCAAATACTCTACAATCTTATGCATGAAACATGTAGGATCATTTATGTCATAAAATAAGGAAAAATAATTAAGGATAAAAGGACGAGAATCAAGAAAGAATGAAAATAGCTCATAATCCATGATGTATGCATGAGGGAAACCCCAAAATAAAAATTCGTAAGGATCCATGGTAAATGATATAATAATGAAACTCAATCAATCAAAAGATGGGATGGTGGTGATGGGATATATATAAAATAATGAAAGCCCGAGACTCTAATAAAATCTGGAATAAATGACATAGTAATAAAAATATCAAATCTAAAAATTATAGATATAAGAAAAGTCAAAACCTTAAGGTAAAATTTTAGAAGGTTTTGAGTGTTGGGTTCATTTAAATTTAAGGAAATACAATTCACCTTTGTATGAAAAATTAGGTTGAAAGAACATAACAAGAAATAAAATTGAATTAATCTGATTTCAAGTTACAATAGGTCATATCATAGAAATTAAAAGAAATAAAGATACAAGTTGATTTTAGAATTCAAAAGTTAGCTATCTACTACTTTGACCATAACTTTTGAACTAACTCAAAATCACTTATTCTCAATCATGTAAGAAATAAAATAAAAAAATATATTAGATCATTCTTAAACTTAATTAGATTGAATTCACAAATTATAAAAATAATCTAGATTGTATTAAAAATTCATTAATTTGAACCTTATACACAAATCTAAATTTGTAGTTATGAATATTCTATGCATATAACTCCACAGAAAAATTATATGCCTATAAGTACAATATACCAAAACATATTTTACTGTCCTATTTTATCATCTTAAAATAAGTAAGCTTTCCTTAAATTATTTGAACCTCAACTACTATATTATAAGCTCTATATGGTGGCACTTCCCTAGGGCTAAAAATGGGATTTTAAAATGATACAATTATCTCTTAGGAAAAATATGGATAGGCCAATATGATAAAGAAATAAAAAGAATGCACATTTAGTAAATAATTACCCAAACTAATGTGAGGAGCGGAAATTTAAAACAAAAAAATTATAAATATTAATATAGATATTTTCAATACATTTATCTAAATTATGTGGAGAAATTTCAATTTGAAATTATTTATATTTATTTAAAAATTATTTTATTTATTATATATAAAAACATAAATTTTATGTGTTGTTAATTTTGAAAATATTATGTTTATTATTAAATATAAATATTTTAATATGTAAATTAATTAAATTTAAAGTGAAAAATAATTTTTTTTACTAATACATTCAGACTATTATAATCCACACCTTGCTACCATTATAAAAGGCCTCTTGACATTTATTATGACTATTTTTTTAAAAAAATTATGAAATATTTTTTTTAAAATGCCACTATTAACAATTTATATATTATGAATAAAACTTACTCTATTAATAGAATTTTTTTCATTTACATTATAATATTCATAATATTTAATATTTTAAATATAAGTGTAAATTAATTAATAATAAATTATTCTAAAACAATTAGATTAAATTTTACTTATTACACATTTTTTTTCGAACTTAAAATGTCAAATAATCTTTAGAGTATAATTTGTCCATGTATCTCTTTTTACTCAATTTCCTCCTTTTCTTTAAAAAAAAAATCCTAAAATGTTCAAATGGTGAAAATTGTATATTATAATATCATTTTTTTTATGGGTCTATTTTGATTAGAGTGTTCTAAATGTAATAATGTAGTGATTTATCTTTACCATTAAAAAAAATAAAAGTGTAGATGATAATAAGTAATTAAAATAATTTAAAAAATTAATTATTATTGTCATTTATTTATTCTAAGAAGTTTAATAAAAAATTAAAAAAAATATAACAATCCACTTAAAAACTATTACATCATAATAATCATGGAAAAAAATCCAATCAATATAATATTCTTAATTTACATTACAATATTCTTAATTTTCATGGACATGTCATGTGATTACTTTTATAATGTGTATATTCAAAACATTACAATATACACATTAAATATACAAGTTTTGAATATACACATTATAAATATTGTAATGTATATTAAGGATATTGTATTGATTGGATTTTTTTTCATGATTATTACGATGTAATAGTTTTTAAGTGGATTGTTATATTTTTTTTAATTTTTTATTAAACTTCTTAGAATAAATAAATGACAATAATAATTAATTTTTTTAATTATTTTAATTACTTATTATCATCTACACTTTCATTTTTTTTAATGGTAAAGATAAATCACTTCATTATTACATTTAGAACACTCTAATCAAAAATAGACCCATAAAAAAAATGATATTATAATATACAATTTTCACCATTTGAACATTTTATGATTTTTTTTTAAAGAAAAGGAGGAAATTGAGTAAAAAGAGATACATGGACAAATTATACTCTAAAGATTATTTGACATAAAAAATTAAACTAAAAAGTTCTAAAAATATATGTAATAAGTAAAATGTAATCTAATTATCTTAAAATAATTTATTATTAATTAATTTATACTTATATTTAAAATAATAAATATTATTAATATTATAATGTAAATGAAAAATATTCTATTAATAGAATAAATTTTATTCATAATATATAAATTGTTAATAGTGGCATTTAAAAAAAAATATTTCATAATTTTTTTTTTAAAATAGTCATAATAAATGTCAAGAGGCCTTTTATAATGGTAGCAAGGTGTGGATTATAATAGTCTGAATGTGTTAGTAAAAAAAAACATTTTTCACTTTAAATATAATTAATTTACATATTAAAATATTAATATTTAATAATAAACATAATATTTTCAAAATTAACAACACATAAAATTTATGTTTTTATATATAATAAATAAAATAATTTTTAAATAAATATAAATAATTTCAAATTGAAATTTCTAAATGTATTGGAAATATCTATATTAATACTAATATTTATAAATTTCTGAAATTATTTATTATCATTCATAGACTAAATAGTCACTACATTATTAAATAAATACAGTTTAAAAAAATTTGAATGCACAGCATAAGTAAAAAAGACATGGTTATGCAATATTTAAGCATTATATAAAACTAATCTTTAAAACTTGAAGAGAAAATAGCGAAAACTAGATACCCGTGATGTATAAAACAGAGAAAACAATATTGAAAGGAACTAAAAGATATAAAAAAACAAATTAAAGGAACATGGCTGTTCGTTAATGGCAGAAATAAACGCACAGCACAGACTGGTCGCTCCTGCAGAAATATGAAAATCCCCGTGTATGGAAACAGAAATGAAAACCCAAACGCATAATGGAGCGGAAAATTTAGGCATACCCTGAATTTAGGCGGGACAGCAATTTAAGTTTAAGCGGCAATATTCACAGTGGTTGGCGAATAAATGCTATTCCCTTAAGTTTAGATTATTAAACCTCCCTGGTAGTTGGGATAAATTTAGCGCATCCCACATTAATATCCTACTGACGTATTTTCTATCAGCGGACTTGGATGCGACGGATTGCAGTTTGGTGGGTACAGACTAACAATAAAACAGTTAGTGGCAGGGGTCAGGCATGGCAGGGCATGGGATGTCCATCGATGCATCGGTGCAAATTGTGGCCTCCATAGCCAGTGCCATTCTAGGATGGCAGACTTTAGGAACCCTCATCATCACCATGGTACGACTGAATGAAGGAAGCATCATACGATTCATAGAAGACAACATAAGGACAAGGCACACCAGTGTACAATAGAACAGAGGAGAGGATGTATGATAGGAAAAAAAAGAGGCACATGTCGTATGGAGTACGACACACAAAGGACAAAACAAGTCAGGCATCGTACGACATCCAGTCATCAATTGCAAATTCATATAGTGGTGGGTGTCCTGTAGAGTGGTAGGAAGGAGGCATTCAAACTATAGCAAACCGTAGGGTGAAGGAAGTGTAGGGTACGATCGCAACAAGGAGAACAGAGGAAGGATGCATGTTGTATAGTTCAGGACACCATTTTCTTACCCAACATGAATTCAAAATTGCATATTACGGTTTGACAGTTGCAACAACCACTTTTGGGTTTCTAGAAGGTGTATATTTAAATAGTGCCTGGGAACTCATTACCAAAAGTTTCCTCCAACCATGTACACAAGGAGTAGCAAGGGAAAGAAGGTTGTGCATTATAGGCCACTGATTGTTTTAGCAAAAAAGAAACAAATGCAAGATGGATGTTGAGACAGGAGTGGATGCACTCACATGGGACAACCTAACTGGGAGTGAGTGTAAACAGTGGTGACAGAGCACTCAGGAAAATCATGTCCTCAAGGTAGCCCTACAACATACATAGGTGGATAAAGCAATGCTACTTCCATTTTTCAATGCCTGAGTTTGAACCCCTCCTAAAGGTGATAGTGACAAATTATTGTAGGCACACTCATAAATCAGTCATTGACTATAAGGGTTGCACAGTGACTATTTCTTTCTATCCAATAGACTTCCAAAGGGTGTTTGACATACCACCCATAGGTACTACGGTGCGCAAACCGACTGGGAAGTTCACACAACAACATAAGGAAGCATTGGTGAAGAGAGTTTGTAGGCTTGACTTAACCCAACAAGAGAGGGAAAGTATATAGAATACTGGGAATTGGGGGTTGAGGAAAAATTTCTTAGCCACACCTAAATGGAAGTGTATAATGGAGCTGATGTAGTGCATATTGACAGGAGCAAGCAGAGCTTCCAATGTGGTGATATGGATGATTGATTACATGATAGGGCTAAGCATCAGGAAGGTATACAACTAATCATGATTTCTATCAAAGAGAATTAGAGAATCCCTATCGTAGAAGAATAAGTCCTTTTATGAGATAACATGCTATTTCCCTGTTACTAGATGCGAGTCACACATAGGTTCCTACCGATAAGTGGGGAAAATTCCAACCAGTGGCCCAAACAGACCCAACATTGCTAACAACATTATACTGGACCACGTTGGACATGACAATTGGAGGCAAAGAGACAACCCAGCCAAGGAGGAAGAGGAAACAGAGGGACGCATCAGTGGACAACATAGAAGATGAGCCAATAGAGTTTCCCTCCTGCAAATCGACTACCACACCACCAACAGAGGAAGAGGTCTCACTTACAGTGGATGCACAATCAGTGCCTAACATGGACATAGATGAAGCCATACCAATGATAGTGATGACCACCAGAATACCACCACTACAACTAGCCACTTTCATATTTCCAGCACCATCAGAGGTATTGCCAGTTGCACCACCAGTGATACTGCCAACACCACCAATGCCATCAGTTGCACCGCTAATGATAGTGCCAGCACTAGAAGTAACGCCACCATCGCTAAGTGCATTGGCAGGACCGCCAAGTGCATCGCCAAGACTACCAAGTGCATCAAAAGGATTGATGTAGTTTGTAAATGATCCTAATAGTCTCATTGTAATCAAAAAATTAAATAATCATAATAGTTATCTAATAATTGACAAAATTAGTTGTTAACCATTGACAGTTGCCAATGATTGGTAGTCCTCAACCACTGTCGGCCATCTAATATGATTCTCATTGTGCACATGATCAGGGACTGCATGCATAGATTTCAAAAACATTTTGTAAAAGAATTTTGAATGAATCTAATGACATATCTTTCTTAATTGTTCTATATTATTCTCATTTCTACTTTATTGTTTTCTCTGTAAGAATCAATCAAGTAGAGTTGGCAGAAAACACTTTGATTCCTTCTAGAATCTCCTAGATGGTCTCTCTGACCTTGAATACTACTTGGAAAGCTTTATTACACCTTTCATAGTGACCAATCATGCCTTGGACGACTCCTCCATTTCAAACATAGGGATACTCAATGGGATTTGCTTTCAGTCTTCACCAATACATGCATTGGGGGATTTTTTTTCTCCCTTTATTTCTATTTGTTAGTTGCATAATGTTTTACTTTGTCTTATGGACCTTTATCATTTTGCTTCTAAGGTTATTTCTTCTTAAAATTATCTATTTTAAGTTGTTGTATCTTTTAAATCCATAGACTTAATTTTGGTCATTTGTGGACATTAATAATATCTTTTCTTCTTTCTTTCTTAAGCATAGATGACTCTTTTGTTTCTATCTTGGTGTCAACTTCAATATCTCTCTTTTCAATTACACAATCTGCTCTCCAAGCTATTGCTTTATCTACATCAATGTGATCAAGGTTGTGCCTTGTGGAGTTAAAATGACCATGATTCTTGCATATGAAAGATTTCTAGTTACTTCCTAGTAACTGCTAGGCACAAATTAATACACTATCAAGCATAATTATAGTGTGTAAGTTATTCACTATTGGGAAGCAAAAGATAGCTGGCCTAAATCGAAATTGTAGGTCTGTACATTCTCTTTTATTATATATCACTCAAAATTGCCTGTCATAGCTTCATAATGCATATATTTCATTGTATTAGATGAACCTTTCACAAGATGTCCAATAAAAAAAGGTGTCTTGATGTTCTTCTTTGTTTAGGTTCTTCCATTAAAATCTTGTGTAGTGTTTTCAAGAAATAGGATATCATCATACATTCCGAGTGTAGCTGCATCATACATTCTAAAATGTTGGATATGAAGAAGAAATATAATTTTATAGTACCACTAATCACATAAACCATCTTTAAAATGCTAAGTATGCTTTTATTACAGTCACACATATATACACCAGTAACAAAAAATGACTAGATACTTGTCAATATTTTGATGAGAGGAAAAGTAAGAAATCCCTAGAAAATCTTCAAAAGGATGAGAGGAATCATCATATATTTTGGCTTAAATTTTTCTAATTAAACATAAAACTATCTTCAAAAGGATGAGAGGAATCATCATATATTTTGGCTTAAATTTTTCTAATTAAACATAAAACAGTTTGATGATTAAATAGCCAATAGCATGGGAATCTTCAATCACTTCTTTCCATTGAAAAAAGTCATGTCATATTTAGATTTTGTCATGGCTGCATCATAGGTTTTAACATCCCATATACTTTTGTTTCTACTAGGCACCATCTTCAATGTCTCAATGCTGGATTGAAATTTTAGGTTTCACATTATACACTTTAACATATTCCTCTACAAGGCCGCACTATAATATACCCCTCACTAGCACGATCGAAGTTAGATTTTAAAATGCTTGTTTTTTCGAGAGATCTTTAAGATGCTTGTTAGTGGTTTTGTTTCTATTAGAGCCAAACTAATCTCAAATTTGAACTATAGTTAAGCTTTAAATTTTAGTACTTGTATTATTTCAACACCCAATTTTTAGAAGAAAGGGAAAATGCTCATATGGAAAGGACTTTAAAATGGAACTAGTCAATATTTTTAACCAATTTAATGTTTGATCTTGTTTAACATTAAATTATGCGTTATTTTGGAAATTTTTACTCTTAAAATGTTAGGGATTCAACTTGGTATTTATAAAGTGTTTATAAAATGTTTAGGTTCTTTTGTGTTTGAACTTTGAATCATATGCTCAAAGTTGTAATTTGGTTAGAATATATGTTCTTTTTTTTCAAGTTTTTGTTTGACTTATATTTTATGCTGTATGAATGCCCACAATTGTTTCAATATTTTTTTTCTATTTTTTTAGTTAGGTAGCATTTATTTTTGTAGAGGATATGCTTTTCTTAATTTTTGTTTTGAAAGTTTATAAAAGAAATTATTTGTTGTGAAGAGACCATGTGATTTTGTAAATGTAAATGAATACAAGTCTTGTTGGAAGATATTTTTCAAGTAAAGTGGTTTTTATTCCTACCAGCCCCACCCTTTATGCATCTAATAATCTTTTTATAAGTTCTTTATTCCAAAAAAATGATTTTCTAATTTTTTTAAATTCATTTATTTGATATAAAGATATTTAGAACATTTTAATTAGTTTTAAATGTTTCTTAGGTGCCAATGATTATTTGACTAGATTTGTGATTAATGTTGGAAGTTTAAACCTAGTATTATTAAAAGAAAACTTGTGTTGTGTTTAGTTTCAAATAACAACTGCAATAAGGGAGAAAATTCCAAAGCTAAGGTGTAAAGTACGATGAAAAAAGTTAAGGATGTAATATTCCACACCAATTTCTATGCCAATATTTTTGCAATTTTAACAAACACTTGGCATTTAGTGTTAGCTAGTTGGCATTCCCAAAAAAATAATAGAAATCACATAAATATATTTTATCATCAATTGTTGACTTGTGATTAGCCCAACATTTCATACAAGTCATCGTCCAGGAAGAAGTACAGATGGCACAGTAAAAAGGATGGGTTCACATAGGGTTGTGATTCCTTACAAAAATATGAGGCGGCTTGTTTGACTAAAAAATTGTTGTATTTTGGGGTGGTGGGCCTAGCTCGATTGGCTAAAGCATCCTGTTACAGGAAAGAGGTCACGAGGTCAAGTCACCCCACCGTCCCCATGGTACCGGGGACGTATCGTGCCAGCATCACCGGTCACGTGAAAAAAGTTTACTAGGCGCACTGCAGTTTATAGGGGGACGGATACCCGATCGATACCTGTAGTCTAAAAAAAATTGCATTTTACTCCACAATAACCACGTCATCTATTCCTCAAGGTGTGGTGCTTTTACCCACCTGTTGCAACTCATAAAGAAAATATACGACTCATAAAGGGAATTCGATAGAAATTTATGTGGGTTGACTTCCTAACATGGCAGTGTTGTCTTTTATGGAGATTCCCAATTTTCATGCCAACTCCCAAGATACTTGACTCTCCTCGTTGACTTGGTCACATCCTCCCTTAGACAAAGCATATAATGTTTTTATTGTGCGGCGGCTAATTTGGAATACTATGCTATAATGAAAATATATCAACTTATTTACCATGCACCCACCATCAATAACTTCCTGAAAATGAATACATTGAAGGTACACTTGTAGTTGGAATATTACATTTACCAAAAATGTTCCTTTTCAACTTTATCTCTCTTTATGTATATCATTTCTTTCACATAATTTTTTCTTGAAACAAGACTTCACAAATTTCAATACCATTGACCGCTTAAAACCAATGCAAGAAATTTGAATAATCTCTTCAACAACCAGCAAGGGTAGAATCTTGCACTATTGAAACCAACATCCCTTAGATTTTCGTTCAAGGGTTTGTTTCTCCATAACTCTCCAAAGTCATCAAAAATAATGAAGCATGTGAAAATGAGTTTCAAAAACACTTTTCTATTAATTATCGAAGTGACCAAAAAGACTTTTCAAATTCTCGCACTTTTAATATTTTAGTTAAATTCAAGTAATAAAGTGACTTTATTAAACTTCGTTAAATATTTCACTTAAGTCACTTTATGAAACTTATTAAAATAATATCACCCATAAAATGTGTTGGGTTGGATAATATTAAATAATTAAATTAAATTATTCCATTTTGTCTAATTTTATCCTACGAGAATTTAGTGCCCTTCTCATTTACATCTTGTTAGTGTGAGATTGATGTTTCAGCTTCACCATTTCCTTGTGATTGTTGTGGTGATTATTTTATGGCTTTGAATGGTGTGTATGAACCACCACATGTTTAGAATGAGGTTCCTCAACATGTTGGTTGTTTGCATTTTGTATATTTATATGTTTGGATACATCAATTTGCTTTAGTTAAGTGATGTGCATTATTTATGTTGTGGCTAAATGTAATCTTGATTATTGATGTTCAGAAGGAATGATTTATTTAATGATTTATATTTTGGATGATATTTATGTTTTATGTTATTGGACCCCTTGGGATGATTATACTTTGCTTTAGCTAGATATATATTGAGCAGGTACCCTTGACGTGTGTTGAATGGTTACAGGTATAGCCCATTATTCCTCCACCTAGCTACACAGGTATAAGTTATTCCTCAATGGCGGTTAATTCAAAGATGTCACATTGGGCCTACCTATCCATCCCCAATTGTACTTCAATCAAGTACGATATGTGTCATGTTTGACCTTATGTGAACTCGGATCCAAGTTAGGAATATTTTGAAATCCCTATGTGTTGTGAAATGTCAATGCATGTTTGTTTTAAATAATTTCCTAATTTCATGCTTTTTTTGCAAAATATTTAATAAGTTGCATATTGCACGATTTAATGATATTTTAATCATGGAATCAAATCAAGGTGAATATTTAAATGATAAATTGCCTTTTTATCGTATATGAAATATTATGAATTTAAATGATTATAATATTTATTACTAAAATATTCTTTGTGTTTCAAGAAAAGGGGAAAATAGGATGAGAGTGGAAATGAAATAAGCTATTGCTTAATTATAATGTGAAATTTAGTGGGTTGGGAATTGCAAGTTGTGTGATTTAATTATCCTATTTGAATTATAATTTCTGTAAATTTAAAGGAATATGCTTATATGGATTTAAAACATAAATTTAAATGATATATGTTATTCAAGAATGAATTTAAATGTGTATTAGGATTTTGGGGAAAAATGGGAATCAAAGGAATAGAAAATGAATTTTATATTGTTTTATTTGAAATTTGGAAAAAGGGGTTTTATATTTTCATTATGTAATTTTTTTGGAGAAGAAAATTTGAGAGAGAAAAAACCCTCTTTTGGGTGAAAAATAGATTTGTTGATTGGAAATACATTCAGTGGCAAAATTCGATGAGGTCAAACGCATTGAGTTAGGAATCGATAGGGGATTGTGTATGTCGATCCTTGCGAGCTCTCATTTAGCATACGAGACATGCTTGTCATTCCAAAATTTAATCATGGTTGAGGTATTTTTCTTGTTTTAATTAATTTAGCCAAAAAAATTCAAATTCAAGTATTGGAATAAGATTGGAGTGTAGACACCTCCCAACGTAATTTATTTTCTAAATTATGATGCTTAATTTATTGTTTTATTTAAATATTTGAAATTTTCTAAAATGTGGAGTTATAATTTTTTTGGAATTGCATAAAGTGAATATTATGTGAAAAGTGTGCTGCTCAACATATTTAGAGAAAAAGGGTATCTTTAGATTTTTGAATTTCAAAAAATAAATTTTGAAGAAAAATTTAATGGTAGGTTTGGGAAATTTCTAGTTTTTTCTTTGTAAAAATATTGTGAAAATTTGAAAGTTTTTCATGGAAATGAATGTTTTTGAATGTTTAAAAAATGATTCTTCGTGACATGTGAAAATAGATGTATGGGAAAATGTCATTGAATTTGAGAAAAGTTGAATTTTGTGCATTATTTTTCATGCAACATTCGTTAGAGGATGTGATGAGCTTAGGGTGTAGGTATTAGAGAGTGTTAAGAGAATGGCTCCCAACATGAACCCGGCCCAAAGTGGCATGCAAACAATCACGGTGTGGGGAATTTAGATTAATAAGTGAAAAATAATGAAATATGGGTAATTAATTAACCAAGATAATGGATATCCCTCTCAAGCCTTGAGTTCTCATAAAGACTAAGGATGATCGAGGAAGAAAAGTTTCTTAGGGAGTGTAATAATTGTAAGATCAAGTACCCTCATTTATATGAGAGGATACTCAATTCCACATTGAGCCCCACATGAGTGTTCGTGATGGCATTCACTCTGTTGCTCTCTAATATCTAACCCTAGTGTAGTTGAGTAGTACTCTAAGGATGATGTATTATTTTCCATGTGATTTGGTTATGCCCTTGGTGAGTTTTCCCAAGGATGATTATTTGTATGGCATTGGTGAGTTGGCCCAATGTGGATTGTGATGTGACATTGGTGAATTTATTGAATGAGATCTTGTATTTGATCCATCTTGTGTTTGGATGAGTGTTTATATGATGTGTTTATGGAGTGTTTTCATCATGTATGGTGTGTATGTAAGCCATCTTCCCATGTGTTTGGCGTGAGTATTGTGTTTGTGGCCCATGTGACTATCTCCTAACACAATGGGAGTGGACCATTGAATTCTATCAAGTCAAGTGGCATGGTAATCACCATTGGGGATCATAGTTTTAAGGATTGAGTTTAATTATGGCACAATGTTATTATAATTTTATGTTATTATCACCTCATTCAATTGTAAAATGTATATGTAAAGGACATTTGAGTCCTATTGATGTAATTTGTAACATTTGATCATTAAAAAGTGTATTAGCTTATTTATTTGTTTCGGTGTTGGAACCGAGCAAGATTACTTGATGATTTTCAATATTATAATGTGCAAAGGCTAAAAAGAACTTAGGAACATTTATTTTGATGCTTAAAATGAATTTAAGGGTCATCTTTCACAGTCGGGTGTGTTGTGCATGTTTTGCACACACGCCGCGCTGTAGGCAGGGACCCCCTTTTTTTTCGCTCTTGACAGGCTATTTTGCTCCTGTCTTGTTTTGCGTGCCCCATTTTCCAGGCCCAAATTGGTCATGTGCCTTCAAACGATCAAATTCCCCTTACCAAATACACCTACTTAGGGTATTCAAATCTGCAAAGAAATAAAGTCGTATGTTGCCTTTCTACCTTTTGTCTTGTTCCTGCTGTTTTGGAAACATCCGTGGACCCCTGTCACTCCCGTTTCCACATTTTTTACTTTAGGGCCAACCTTTTTTGGATTTGGGATGTGTTTGATGTGCTTAAATGAACTGCCAAGGTTTCATCAATGTTCCGTTAAGTTTCGATGGTTTCAGAACTTTCCCTCTGGAATTCGCTTCCTCCTTGGATGTTTGGAAACATCCATGGACCTCCCGTTTCCACATTTTTTACTTTGGGGCCAACCTTTTTTGGATCTGGGATGTTTTTGATGTGCTTAAATGAATTGCCAAGGTTTCATCAATGTTCCGTTAAGTTTCGATGGTTTCAGAACTTTCCCTCCGGAATTCCCTTCCTCCTTGGCTGTTTGGAAACATCTGCAGACCCCCGTCGCTCCCGTTTCCACATTTTTGACTTTGGGGGCAACCTTTTTTTGGATATGGGATGTATTTGACATGCGTAAATGAACTGCCAAGGTTTCGTCAATGTTCCGTTAAGTTTCGATGGTTTCAGAACTTTCCCTCCAGAATTCCCTTCCTCGGCTATTTGGAAACATCCGCGGACCCCCGTCGCTCCCGTTTCCACATTTTTGACTTTGGGGCCAACCTTTTTTGGATCTGGAATGTGTTTGATGTGCTTAAATGAACTGTTAAGGTTTCGTCAACATTCAATTAAGTTTCGGTGGTTCCGAAGCTTCGTCCCCCTTTAGCTGTTTTGGAACATCCGTGGAGCCCCGACGGCCTGACCTTCGGAGCCTGACCCCTCCGTGGCCATTTCTGGGACTCCGTCCCTCTTTGGTCATTTTGGAACATCCGTGGAGCCCCAGCGGCTAGGCCTCCAAAGCCTGACCCCCCGTGGTCATTTTAGAAACATCTGTGGACCCCCGTCGGTCCAGTTTCCACATTTTCTACTTTAGGGCCAACCTTTTTTGGATCTGGGATGTGTTTGATGTGCTTAAATGAACTGCCAAGGTTTTGTCAACGTTCGGTTAAGTTTCGGTGGTTCTGGAGCTTCATCCCCCTTTGGCTATTTTGGAACATCCGTGGAGCCCTGGCCTCTGGAGTCCGGCCCCTCCGTGGCCATTTTCGGGACTCTGTCCCTCTTTGGCCATTTTGGAACATCCGTGGAGCCCTGACAGCCCGGCCTCCGGAGCCCGGCCCCTCCGTGGCCATTTTGGAAACATCCGTGGACCCCCGTAGGTCCGGTTTCCACATTTTTAACTTTGGGGCCAACCTTTTTTGGATCTGGGATGTGTTTGATGTGCTTAAATGAACTGTCAAGGTTTTGTCAACGTTTGTTTAAGTTTTGGTGGTTCCGGAGCTTTGTCCCCCTTTTGTTGTTTTGGAACATCCATGGAGCCCCGGCGACCCGGCCCCTCCGTGGCCGTTTTGGAAACCTCCGTGCACCCCCGTTGGTCTGGATTCCGCATTTTTGACTTTGAGGCCAACCTTTTTTGGATTTGGGACGTCTTTGATATGCTTAAATGAACTGCCAAGGTTTCGTCAATGTTCGGTTAAGTTTCGGTGGTTCCGAAGCTTCGTCCCCCTTTGGTTGTTTTGGAACATCTGTGGAGCCCCACCGGCCCGGATTAATGTTTATGGTCCAAATGAGCTCCAAATATGAATATTATGATCTTTTAATGATGCATGGATGGATCTAACAAGGATTTTGCAAGATTTGACTAATGTTTCCTTGATTTGTGTATGAAAGCACTTACGACACTTCATGTACGCAAGATTCAAGGAGCCTATTGCAAGTCTGTCAGGAGACCCATCGAGAAAGCTTAACAAGGAATACGCATAGCTTCTCTCACCATTCATTTCATGATCGCCTCTCCCGCTAGCACCCACCAATGGGGTCGACGTTAGAAGAAGGCATGTGCCAAGGAAGTCAAGGACAAAAATGTAGGAGGTGGCCTTAAAGAAGGCAAAAGGGAGTTGTCCGCCTAAATCAGGGGCAACCAATCTATTGATTCTAATCGTCAACGGGCTCGTTTGATCCAAGGAAGCACTGCAAACGCATCAAGCAAAGGACAACCTTTGGGCAGTTTTAGCTACAGTAAAAGGGCAATCAGTTAAATGACGAAATTGCTATAGTGACTGACACTAGATGACAAAACAGAGAAAAGACAGAGAATGTATTTTTAATTGTTGAATAATGGGGGGTAGGTGAAACCCTATTGTAATTGAATCTGAACCATTCGATGTAATTCAATCCTAGCCATTCATTTGGGCTTTGGAAAACTATAAATAGAGGCTTGCCCCTCATTTGTAAGGGTTGGAGAGCTGTTGTAAAAAGCATTTGTAGCAATAGAAGACAACATTGCATGATTTTATGGATGTTCTCTTTGATTTTGCTCATCTTGTATGCATGGTTCAACTTCCCTATTAGTTTAGGTGTTAGTTTTTTTGAATGGAAGTGGTGATGGTGATTATTGTTTCAGTATTTGATGGATTTTCAGCTCATGCTTTTTGTGGTTCATTGATGATGAGTCACTTTGCAAAGCTAGTCTGAGCTCATTACTCCATTGCTGCAACTTAGTTTAATTACATGTGCATGATGTGTGTGTGTAATCTGAAAATCTGCAGTCTTTAGAAGATTGCACTGGTTTTGTGCAACTGTAGGTTTCTCTTGGCCAAGCAAAACCCAGTTTAGGGAGTTTGTCTACTTTAGCAGCCACCATTGTTACTGTTCATTCATAGCTTAGGATTAGAATAACTTTCTTAACCCTTCTCCTTTTGCTATTTCTTTTAGTCCTTGGTTGGAGTAAGATCCAAAGCATCACCATGAAGCAAAATCAGATGAACTTGATGAGTTTCAACTTGCTATTTTGAGTGGATAGCCACTGTTCATTCACTTCCAACACTTTGAAACTGCATTTGCAAACCCAACTTCCCATGCTTTGTAACTCATCCGTAAGACCACCTTGTGATTCCAGCAAATCACATCAAACAATTGAGATATTCCAAGCACTGTCAAGACCTGACATTAGAGACCTTGGGATAGTGTTCTGCAATTTGATTGTGGAAGATTGTCTTTCAAGAGAGGTAGTGCACCTATGCATTACCTGTGTTGAGAAGTGCATAAAAAACACATTAACAGGGTGGCCTGCTATTATAATTGGACGATTTTGTCTTCTCTATGTTAACCCATCTTGTCCAAAAATTGTCCAACATTGTTTGGGTGACCCTATCAATGTTAGACAAATAGGACAATTGAGAGGGGGTGAATAAATTGTACATTAAAACTTTAAACCCTCATTAACCATCAAACCCTTATTATCATCAGCAAAATGTTACCACATGAAACATAAACACATTCAATGCCATCCACAAGAGAACACCAGATTTATGTGGAAATCCCTAATCAGGAAAAACCACGGTGAGAATCAACTCACATATATATGAATTACAACACTGAATACAATAGGTTCACTGCCCAAAAGAAAAGAAAGGCTCACTGTTGGTGGCTCACTAACAAGGGCTCACTTCCCAAAAGAAAGAACATAAGAAGACTATTATAGATAGATTCACTATCTCAGAGCAACAGGAAGAATCCACCACTAAAACTCTGCACCATCCACAACCTTCGACTCACTACCTCCAACAACTTCAGCCACATTGAAAATGTACACCTTCTACTCATTGCATATGATAGCCTTAGGTGTTCAAGCTCACTCTCAGATCACCACACTTGATCACATTTGCATCATAAAACTCTCACACATCGACCACACACATCTCCAATAGTTAACCTTGCTCATATATCCTCCACAACCTCAAAAACTTTCTCCATATTGACCACAATGAAACGTATACACCTCAAATGTGCAACCACTAAATAGGTCAGAATCAAACAATTTCACGATGGAAAGAAGTGAAGGTAGACCATGCCAAGGGTTAACTAGGACCCAGATCTATACCAACACACTTCACCACACTTCCACAAATAACAAACTCCATAATTAGTGCTAGCACCCAAGTCAACCAAACTTGCACTAACACTAACAGGTGACCACATGCATGCCTCTCATATTCAAAAACAATATGCAGACCACAAAGCAATACTTCACAACATCCCAAAATATTTCAACATCATCAGAGTATTCTGCAATACTACCATAACCACCTACAATTGAAAATACCATCATTTTGTGCAACACTACCACAAACATGCAACACACTAACCAACCTTGTAGAACACTTAAATACCCAAAAATCCAAGGGAAGGTAGATACATGAAATATTAACATGTTCCTAAATCTACAAGACAAGAAACCACAAGACATAGAAATACGGAGCAATCTCATTTCTCTCACACAACCTTCTTCACAGATAAACACACTATCAAACATAATTTCCATTGTCGCACAATCTAGAACCTAAAACTCTGGACATAAAACCTTTGAATACCTCTAATCATCACATCTAAACCACACAAGCATATCTTTAACCATGAAAAAATGTGGAGCACAACACTAAACACACCTATATCACACTACACACTCTTTTATTCAAATTTTCAAAAAAGCACTTGAAACCAAGTGAACCAACTACATCAACAACACCACAAACACTTCTCAACATGACCACACTACAACAATCTCCAATAGTCTCTCTGAACATACTAGAGGTTGACATCAATGTGACATCAAACCATAACACATCCACACTAGGGGTTGACATCAATGACAATAATAATGACAACACCAGAAAATATCCAATGATCTCCCCCTTTATCATTAAACACCTATCATAGAAAAAAGAAATTGGAAGACTATGGAGGCCAAACGTTGATAGATTCAAAAACAAGAATAATTATAATATATAAACCTCACAATAATAAATAATGATACAATGAATCCTTATAAAGGAAACTTAAAAAGCTAATAAATCAACCTTAAGGAAACCTTAGGTGAGGATAAAACTAGATCATGACATGTTTCCTCATCCTAAGACTTGATACACTAAAAGGAACATGACCTAAGTAATCTTGAGCACTAGAGTACTAAATTACTCCAACACCCCCCAAGTGCAACTTAGGGAGAAGCCAAAAAAAAAATGTGAATGTAGAAAATGCAAACGATGGGTCCCAAAAAATAAGGTTCGATGAGGTACCCATGTACAAACAATCTCTCACAAATTGAGAAAAGGAGAAAAATCCTCTCAAAAGAGAGAAATATACAAGATGAAGGACTAGCAAGCCTCTAAAATAATGTTCCAAAAGAATAGAAACATGTGTTAGGACACAATGATATACTAAGAGGGGTGTGAATAAATATATCCTACAAACTTATCTATAAGTAGTATATCTTTACTTTGTTATAGTCGGACGTGGTCGTAGTCGGCCAATTGCTAATAAAACTATAGTTAGTAGGAATAATACATGTCATGTACTTTCGGGTAATCAAGTCCCGATTAATGTTAATGTTGTTATGAAACGTCGTGCCGGTTGGTTATCTAACTACCGCCGAACGTTATATGTAGTCTGTTGTGGTAGTCAGGAGATAGTTATGTGCCGATGGTTATATTGTTAAGCACTGCTGATACTCTTTAATTGTACATGATTTTTCTGATAATGAATAAAGTTTCTGGCATTCAAACATGATATCTTTCTGGTTACTATTTTATTCTATGTTCTACACATGACTAGTTTGTTAGTAGTACATAAGATTTGAATTACATTCCGTAGGCAAACATTTGGCGTCGTTGCCTGAGCGGACTAGGGCATCACTCGTCATGGCAGCGTAATGGGTCAACCGGCGGAAGAACCTGTAAATGCTAATGAGGAACGAGAAGACCTATTGACTGAAGATTTTATCAACCTGTGGAAGATATCTTTACGAGATCACGTACGTAGGGAATCCCACAGACAGGAGATCCCTGAGGAAGTTATCTGGGATAGGTTGGAAGTGAATGAAGAGGTGAAGTGCCTCCTGAATCATATGCCCAGATTACTGGTCTGTCATTCCATTATTCTGCAAGATCTCCGAGAAGAAGAGGATCGGGAATGCCGAAGGCAGCAAATACTACAGCGCTATGAAGAATGAACTAAACGAGAAGAAGAACGAGACATAAGCCGGAGATGTACATCTGGTAGCCAACAATGATCACTTGAACATATTTTAAATGCCCGTACGGCCGAACAAAGACAAGAATCGAGTACCTGACGGGCACAGGACTCTGAAAGAGCAAGTTCGGCAATCACTTAGGCTGCAAGAACAAGAAAACCGGCGAAAAAGACTAAAGCAAGTTGGTAAGGAATTGGATGAGGATTTAATTGAAATAAATCAGAGCATTAAAAGAACATATTAAAATCTGACAAGAATAGACACATCCATTGGACGAGACACCGAAGTTTGACAGAAGGAAGGGATGGAGAACCCTTCGGCACCCCATACGTAGGAAGGTATGATCCTTATGAGAACGAAGATGAATTAAGTAGTAGCATCAAACGTTTTCAGGAGTTGTCCTTATCGGACGACGACAAACAACTGACGATCTGAGCCCAATACCCCAAGGTGGAGAGAGTATTGAAGGGAACCCCAGGAGACTCAAGGTGTTGAGGATGCCAAAGGAAGACGTGGGAGTGACTCGTACGTGGCTGAGAGTGCAAGGATGCACCGAAACGTAGCGGGGAAACCAGTCTACTTGGGTCCAACACACAAGGAGGACAGCGGGGAAAGATGGCTCATCCGGACCGGCAAAAGCTGCTGAAATTTATGGGGAATGGGTCAGAAGATCCAGTACGACATTGCAAGACATGTGAAACTATCTAGATAGCCAACAGACAAGATGATCTGGACCAACGGCTGAAAGAATTTCCAGCGACACTCAGAGAGAGCGCCATTGATTGGTACTCTGAATTGGATCAAGCACAAAAAGCTACATGGAGATTATTGAAGAAAGCATTTCAAGAGGAGTTCAAACTCTTATGAGATGATAGTGAGATTGTCACAGAGATATACAATACTAAGCAGGGAAAGCATGAGAGTGTGCAGACCTACAACTGAAGACTCAAAGATTTGCTGGGGAGATTGGAGGCACAGCCGGCCGACGGGTTGAAGAAAAGATGGTTCATCGAGGGCTTGCTTCCGTCATTAAGAAAGAAAATGAAGGTCGTACCTCCTTTGTCATACGCCGAAGCATACAATCGAGTGATGGATATAGAAAGTGAAAACAAAACATCCTCCCGAGGGAAAAAGAAGATAGACGAGGAGAGTACGGACGACAGCGATGGTGAATCCAAGACTGTACAAGCACTCAGGAAAGATATGATGCGAATGATGAAAGAATTGAAGGCTAACAACGAGAGTACGAGAGACGCCAGAGAACTGTGGTGTACGAACTACAAAGTGGAAGTCACACGAAGGAAAACTGTCCCAAGAACTTATTCTGCGATATCTACCAAGTGATGGGACATTTTGTCAAGGAATGCCCATACAACTTAAAAACCAAAAGTGCACAAGTACTCTTCACTCATGGAGAGCTGTCAACACCGCCGAACACACCACCAAAGCCCCAGTACAATAGCAATGCATCCCCTGGAGGGTACCGGAGCAACAGAAGTCTGAGAAACATGATACAATATGATGCAAAAGGAAGGCCCATGATCCAATGCAGGAAGTGCAACGAATGGGACCACTTTGCCAGGGACTGCCAAAACAGTCAAGGTTCGAAAGGGAGATTGTGTAAGTGGTGTGGACCAGGTGATCATGAAGATAACGAATGCCCTAAGCAAAAGGGTATCCACATGCTGGAAGTAGAAGAACAAGAGGTACTGGCGATCACTAGAGCACAAGCAAAAAAGGCCACTTACCCAGATCCATGTACAGAGAAACAAAGGATGAAGGAAGCAAAAACTGAAGTGGAACTGGTGATGGCAAAGGAAAATAGAGTACCTCTGGAGAAGCCAGGAACCTCTCGGTGGTTGGAGGCAGAAACCAACATCGTACGGCAGGTACTGCAGACCATCGTACCGATCAAAGTAACTGACCTTCTCCAGACTATGCCGTAGTTGGGACTGGCAATCACAAACGTCATCGGGGATGGCAAGCAACCACGATTGGAAGAACGAAGGTAAGAATTGATACCTGAACTGCCACCGTACGGTGAACAAACAATCGACCCAATATTGCTCACTGCGAACATCGGGAAGATGCCAGCGGTCGTGCATATGGAGATCAGAGGGAATATCTTGACAAATACTGTCGTCGATGGAGGATCGTGAGTCAACGTACTACCTGAAGACACATGGAAGAGTCTTGGGAATCCTACACTCTGGCCACTGACATTCCAACTAGTTGGCACTGATCAACATGGTATCAAGCCATTGGGAACATTGATGGCGCAGAAGGTGACGATCGGGACACAACAGTTTTTGCTAAATTTTCTCGTCATCCCATTACAAAGGAAAGCGTACGATGCACTACTTGGGAGAGGATGGCTGATAGCAGCGAAGGAAAATCATAATTGGAAGAGGAACATACTCTCGATCGAGAACAACGGGGGGAAGTATGTCATCGACTTGAAGAACCAGGTCGTGAGTGAAGAATTGGCTTCCTCCGGATTTGAATCGGATGGAGGTGAGTCGGACGTGGACGAAGGAAGGAAAGCTATGGAACCGAACACTGAAGGCGTACTTGAACTTGAGAATTGTTCGGAGGATGAGACAAGTTCGTTGAATGGCTTATTTCACTGACAGATGGAAGATTATGAAGTGTTCCAGCGAGAGTGTAACATGCTACAGATCGGAGAAATCAAGGAAGATGAGAAACCGGATATGCCAGCCCACAAATCTGAATAGGTACAGGATGGAAAAATTGTAATGGAGATAAAAAATGAAAAAATCAAAAAAATAAAAGACAAGTTGGAAGTTGGAAAAAATAGAAAAAATAAAGTAGAAGAATTAAAAATTTCAAAAAATGAAAATATTGAAAAAAAAGAACAAGGAAATAAAATATTGGAGATCGATAAAGGAGAAGAAGAAAAAATTAAAATAAAAGAGAGAAGTATTGGGAAAAAGGAAATAAAAGGAGGAAAAATACAACTCGAAGAAGGCAATCAAGATAATAGGAAGAGTTTATTAAAGTTGAAGTTGGGAAAAATTAAAATAAAACAAGTGCATAAGCCGTACGACGTACGGAACAAGAAGGAAGGCTGAGATTTAATAGTACGCCAAGACCATTCGAGCACTAAAAATTCCGTACGACTCATTAAACTAAAGGTTGTACGAAATATCATCAGAAGGGAGGAATCCATCATACAAGTTAAACAAGGGAGAAAGTCTGTACGATTGGTAGAAGGAAACAAATCTGTATGACTGGGAGAAGGCAATAAATCTGTACGACAAGCAGAAGGAAAGGACTCTGTACGAGCAAGCAATTGGCAAGTCGCTCAAGACAAAACGTACAAGTTTGTAGGAGGAAGAGAATATACCAGGGGAGGACTCTCTGTACGACGAAATAGGGAAATAAAGGTTGTACGAGTGCAAGAAGAGAAGGTCGTACGGCCCCAAAGAGAGGTCGTACGATTTCAAAAGAACACCATACGGTTCCATGTGAAAAGAAAAATAAAGTTACAAGTGCCAAGTCGCCAAAATAAGATCACATCAGATATCAAACTCCTCACTGGCAAAGTTGTACGCTATAGAGAAGTACAGAAAAGGGTCGTACGATTGAAGAGAAGGGTTGTCGTACGGAAGCAAGTGCGCCATCAACAAGAGAATACTAGGGCCGTATGCATGCCATCAAAAGAGTTCGTACGATTGGAAGAAGAGGTCGTACGACCTGAAGAAAGAGTTGTACGCTTTGGCATAGAAGAAGTCATACGACTTGAAGAAAGAGCCGTACGCTTTGGTAGAGAAGTAGTACGCTATCACAAAGAATAGGCCGTACGAGTTGCAAAAGAAGTGCGCTTGGATAGAGCAGAGGCCATACGAGCTACGAAGGAGGTCGTACGTGGTGCTAGGGAAAAATCCGTATGACATATTGAGGAGTCCGTACGGTGGGAAAAGGAATTTGTATGCATAAAGAAGAAGATCGTACGCACTGAACAAGGGAAGGCCGTACGGTGCAAACAAGGAGTTGTACTCAATGCCAACTTGAACAAGGGGAGATGTCAGAAGAGGGAGTCAAATGCAAATGTCATACCAGTTGCCAGCAAGCATCACTAGTACGGTAATTGGAGTGTCGTACCAAGCATCGACCAAGAGAAATTAATGTCTAAGAAAAACAATGCAAAATTTGTATTTTTTGGCTTCGTCAGCACTATTCAAAACTTGTGGAAAAGCCATGAAAATGAGGTGTACGATGTAGTTTCGAGTGGTTTCAGAAGTTTTAAATTGGTCTTGGCGGCGAGGGCGCTGCCCCTCGACCCCGCCCTGTATCGCGACAAGGAGCGCGCCAGGGGCGCTGCCCACGAACCCCGCGAGGGGCATTGCCCCTTGACCTCGCTGGGGGTGCTGCCCCCAGACCCCCGCAAGGGGCACTACCCCTTGACCCCGCTGGGGGCACTGCCCACAGACCCCCACAAGGGGCGCTGCCCCTTGACCCCGCTAGGGGCGTTGCCCCCAGACCCCCATCAGATTTATTAGAATTGCCAATTTGCAATACAACTAGCCATCATAGTACAATTACAAGAGCAGTTGGCAGCCGAGCAAACGAGAGTGGTAGCTCTCGAGAAGTTGGCAGAGAGGGATAGAGTATTGGGTCAGTTGATAGAGAATGATACCCAGGTGGTTGATGCACAACAACTTTCAGCACTGAGGGAGAATCAATTACAAGAAAAGGATGAGGAGTTGGCATTTTTTGTTTTCAGTCGTCTGGAAGATGACTTCTTTTTAGGGGGTATGATTTAAGTAGTATATCTTTACTTTGTTATAGTTATTCGTGGTCGTAGTCAGCCAATTGCTAATAAAACTATAGTTAGTAGGAATAATACATGTCATGTACTTTCGGGTAATCAAGTCCCGATTAATGTTAATGTTGTTATGAAACGTCGTGCCAGTTGGTTATCTAACTACCACCAAACTTTATATGTAGTCTGTTGTGGTAGTCGAGAGATAGTTATGTGTCGATGGTTATATTGTCAAGCACTGCTGATACTCTTTGATTGTACATGATTTTTTTGATAATGAATAAAGTTTTTGGCATTCAAACATGATATCTTTCTGGTTACTATTTTATTCTATGTTCTGCACATGACTAGTTTGCTAGTAGTATGTAAGATTTGAATTACATTCCGTAGGAAAACATTATCAAATTTAATTTTATCTATCAAAACTTATTATTGTCTTAACCAAATAAAGCATTCAAAGCACAAGCACACGACCACAACACCATATTTACGTGGAAAACCCTACAAGGGAAAAACTATAGTGAGAAACTTACTTGGAGCTACTATCCAAATCTAAACTCACGAAAATGAAACAAGAGTTATGAAAAGTGTAATATTTTTAACAAAAGCAAGTTTACAACTCCTTGCAAATAACAACACTTATAAAACAAGGTCACAACCTTAGCACACAACACTTGATGAAATCAAGTGATTAACCACCATTGCAATACTTCTTAACAACATCTACTGCTTTCAGCTCACTTTCTCACATACACTTTTGCCTTTGACACACTTTATATGATTCTTTGCACATTCACACGCATTCTTCTATCTTCAACTCACTAGTTTCGACACATTTAACTCACAACACACTTCACAAAGAAAACTTGATCACATACTTGATCTTCTATTTATATCTTTCATAAGCTTCAAAAAGTTTCTCCTTGTCAGCCAAAATGAAATTTATGACATGAAATGTGTAACAACCATAAGAAGGTCGACTCCAAAACATTTGCAGGAAAAGGAAATTGGATGTGGTCCAAGCCAAGAGATAAGCATGACCTATTTTACTTTTGCACACAATATCATTTTGGTGCATACAACAAAGACTTGGTGCAAACAACTCAATATACTAGGTCGGCCCAAAAAACACTTAACCCTCTAAATATTAACTCTAGACCACAAGCAGTACCAGAGAGACTAGATAACATCATGTAGATCACATTACAAGCATTAAATGATATTCAAAAACATTTCCATGCCCTCCTTTTACAACACACAATATTATGCGAGCACAAACAAATAGACACTAGACCTAACATCATTTGTAAACCTAGACAAACACACTATTGAGTAGAACATTGAAAACCATACTTGTGGTACATATTAACACCTAAAATTTGAAATAAGAGAACATATAGGTAATTTTAACTCATCCTCCACACTACAAGACCACAACATAAACTGCAGAGAAATGTAGAGTATTTATCGGAGCCTTCTTGACTACAACAACACAATCTTCACATTGTTAGCTCTAAAAACTTTTGTAGTAACTTCTACGTTCAGAAAATGGGAACATGCATACTTTACACTTGTATCTAACTAACTTCCAAACCGCAAGACTACATCTTCAAATACAAAGGAATGCAGAGCATTCTCCGAAGTTACTTTAGTACAACTTCCTGAGCCACTGACTACAAGAAAAATATTTCATATATGTTTTATATCTTATGCAATGTTTTATATAAAAAGACAATGAATACAAAATTCACATCATTCACTTATTCATGAGGAACAGGAACTATAGAAAAACTATGTACAACAAGCTCATGGCATCCATCATCAAACTCAACACTTCTAATCAACATATTGATTGTAACGTATACAAACCAACACATATTACCACTTTTTGATATCAATGAAAACACCTACAACAACCTTGCAACAATCTCCCTCTTTAGCATTGATGGCAACACTGACCTAATATGCAATTTCCTACCCCTTTGACATCAAGGGTAAAGGGCTAGTGGTCTTCAATTGTACTTGCAACAATATACAAGCTCTTCCTGTTATCACAAACCTTAACCTCCTTTTTCCTACCCCCCTAAGAGGTAGCCTTCATCAATTTAGGGATAAAAATATGTCTTAAATTTCTCCCCCTAGACAAATGCACCAACTATGCATCTAGTTAGAAGGAGGGGTAACAACCCCTAACTTTTTTTGAGATATTCAAAGGTGTCCTTTGAAAGTGCCTTTGTAAATATGTTTGCAACTTTTTTTTTGCAGGCACATGTTGGGGGATTGTTGGAAAATGAGTATGATGATGTTTGGATGTGTATGGTGTTGTCATTGATTTCAACCCATTGTATAGATGCATAAGTGTTGATCTAGAGAATACCAAATGGTGTGGATATTGGCTAAGTCTTAGAGTGCAATTTTAGTGTTACAATGAACTAGTTTTGTGGTCTTCATTGCTCCTTTATGCAATATCTTGTTATGTAGTTTTGAGGTGTTGATGATGTGTATTGAAGGTGTTCATATCCAAGGTTTCAAGGTTGTATGTCTTTCGTAGTTGAAGATAATGTTGATAGAGTGTCGAGCTCTATAATGGTAGTGCTACTGGTAATAGAGTGCATATTGGAATGTTCTGCATTCCATCATAGATGAATATTATACTATGCACTTTTGAGGAAGTTTTAAAAGACATCAAAAGTATGATCCAAGTGGCAAGTGGCAAGTGTTTTGGTGTTCCACATGTTGATTTGTGAATGAACAATTGGTTCATTCAATTATTGTTTCACCAATTTTGTTATGTGATGCCGACCTAAAGGTTTTTGGGTCGTGCGGAGTTGAAGTATGTAAGGAGAAAATTTATGGGAGTGATTATAGGTCCTTTTGACCTATTTTGGTGTTGTACACATTTTGGTTTGGTTCACAAGGAAAGTGTGTTAAAGTTTTAATTCGACAGGTTATTGTGTTAGACAATTCATCTAATTAGGCCGACCTAATTAAAGTTGTGGATGTTTTTTATATATATAGAAGGTTAATTCATTATGCAAAGTATGAAATGAGTAAGTGCAATGTATGAGATGTGTGAATGAGTGTCTAATGTAGTGTGAAGTGAAAAAGGTGATAGTGGTGAAATATGAAGTGTGTTAAGTCATTTTTTAGAGCAGGTAATTGGAACTATATCTTCGGCATGTTGTAGATGCATTATTAGCAATTCATTTTGGTAGTGAGCCACCCTTTTCCTCTATCTTTTTCTATTCTGGGTAGTTAGACATTCTTTCTTTTTGGACAGTGAGTTCACCATTCTGTAATCTCTATTGTAACCGACTATATAATGTAATGTGAGTTAGTTCTCATAGTGGTTTTTCTCTTTCTAGGGTTTTCCACCTAAATTTGGTGTTCTTGTGTTCCTTGATGTGAAGCATGCTTTATATGTTCCTTTCCATTACTACAAAGTTAATGTGTTGAACAAGACAACTAAGAGGGGGGTGAATCAGTTGTAGCAAATTTAACCTTAAAACTTTCACCAGAGATTAGATCTATTATCATTCACAAATCCTTTACTCCGCTAATGTGATTAATCATTAAGTGTGAAAGCAGAAACTGAAAGAAGAAAAACCATACACACAATAACATTAGATTTATGTGGAAAACCCAATAAGGGAAAAACCATGGTGAGGATTAGCTCACAATATAGAGAATATCAAAATCAAATGCAAAGGCTCACTGTCAAAACAAGACTCGCTGTCCAGAACAAGACTCGCTTTCCAATAAGGGTTAACCACCCGGAAGGTTCACTGCCACAAAATTACAAAAAAAGATAGATGATATTTTTTATAGAGAGAAAACAATATCAATGCAACTGAGATTTCCACCACAATTCACTCACACACTTCCAAACATTCTTGAAATATGATAGAGTACACCTTCAACTCACTACCTCTGAAAACTCGCCACTTGAATTTTGCATTGATCTGCTCAAACTTGCATCACACACACACACACACACTATTTCTCATTTATCTCACATCTATCTTTCTTTTGCATTCACTCACACTTTCACAAACATCTCAACTTATATTTATATCATTTTCAACCTTGAAACTCATCCAAAGAAGGCCACATACCATTTCTAATTACAAATTCAAATTACGTTGGTGCCAAAACATTCTATGGTGGAATTAAAATGAGGGAAACCCAAACACATTAAATTAGGACCTAAGTCCCAACATGCCTCAACACACTTCCATGAAATTTGTAAGTAGTGTTTAACCCAAGGTCAGCCAATACCAATGTAAAACACATAAATCAATTAAGCACACTCAACCTTAACATGATCCAATATTTCTGATTAACAAATTTTGCTTGAACATGACCCCATCAGCTTATCCTAAGAACTGAAAGTCATAAAACTCAAACAAGAAGAAATCTGGAGCAACTATGTATTTCTCCCAAAACTCAGCCAGATACATAGAACAGCACAATTCACAACTAGTGAGCATAACTTGCACTATACAATGATCCAAAAACCCAAAATCTAGATATAGTAGCTTTCAACAAACATGAACAATACCTTAGATCCTCACTAGCATAGCTGCACATTCTAGAGCAAAACCCAGAGAAAACACTAAATACCTACAACCTTTCTTTATTATAATTTTTTCAATATCCTCAACATATACAACCAATAACCAACATACATGACATCAATGACAACAAAAACCAGTTGACATCAACATGACAACACCTTCATACTTGCAACATAATGTGATGCTTTGAATTAATATTTAAAGTGTTAAGGTTAATGAGTTTCAATGAATGTGATTCACCCCTCCTCTCAATATTCTCGGTGTTCAACAATTGGTATCAAATCTTGGTTCCTTTTGTTGGCTTGATCGCTAAGGTAGATCTTGGAGGTTGAACACATGGCTACAAGGAAGTATCCTATTCCTCTGGAAGAGATTATCCCTGAAGGGTTTACTAAAGAATATTGTGAAGTTGATATGGAAGGAGAACTCAAATCAGCACTTGATGATTTGGATAAAGCGGAATGTGAGAATTGAGAATTGAAAGAGAATATTAGAGATGCAAATGAGGGTATCAAAAAGTTGAGGGAACAACTCAAGAAAGCTAAAGAAATTTTCAAGGAAACAAATGAGCAGCTAAAGCAATCAAATGGGACAATCACCAGTCTAAAAGTGCAATTTGAAGAAGGAAAAAGAGTTGAAGACTACTTAAATATCAAATTAAAAGATAAATCTAAAGAATGTTCAAAGCTTGAATAAGAGATTGTGACTTTGAGATTAGATTTGGAGAAAGCAATGATTCAAGAAGAGCTCCACCTTGCTTGATGAAATGATTGCAAATCAAAAGGATTCTAAGGACAACGAAGGATTAGGGTTTGAAAAAGGAGAAAGTTCAAAGGAGAATCAGACTTCAAACAGTGATGAATAGAAGAATGATAAGAAGAGCAATGTCAAACAAGTTTGGAACTAGAAGAAAGATTTCAAAGACCTCCAATTAGTCAACCTGCTACACAAAGGTATTCATGTTTTAATGGTTACTATTACTCTTGCAATAAATCAGGACATAGAGTTGTAGAGTGTAGAAGCAAAATGAATCAGAATGTTCAATCATTTTCCAGTCAGTGTTTTACATGCAATAGATTTGGTCATAAAGCTAGTGAATGCATAAGTCAAATGATGAATGGTTATGTAATAATGGTATGATGTTTCAATCATTCAATGGTTGTTGTCATACATGCAATGGATTTTGGCATAAGGCTTTTGAATGCAGATTTAAATTGGAAAGAAATAAGTTTGTTAAAAAAAAAGGTGTCATGTCATAAATACAATAAACTAGGACAGGTAGCTAAGTTTTACAAAAGCAAGAATGTGAAACCCTTTATTTCAAAAAAGAAGAATGATCTAGTGAAGAAGATTGATTTGGTTGAGACGAAGAAGGAAATGAACAAAACATCAAAGAAAAGGAAGAGATTGAAGTGAAGAGTGAGTCTATGCCAGCCTTTGGTGTAGATGTTTCCTCTAAAAATTAGATAAAGAGCTTTGGCTCTAGAGGATTTTTAGTAGAAAATCTTCTAGCCCCTGCCAAATATATGGTGTTGATGCCTTCAACACATTGGTACATGTGTATATTGACATGGTTGATCTATTGATAGTATCTTCAGTGTAAAATATTCTATTGTGAAGATTTGTGGGGTGATTGAGGGTGCCTATGATGACACAATGAAAGTTTGCTAGCTTTTTCAACCTAACTTTATCTATTGCAGTCAATGCATATTAGGTCTCTAGAAAAGGACTTTATATGTAATTTTTCATATGCTAAAGTCATTTGTAAACGATCAATTGAAGTGGAGAGTAGAGAAAAGGCGATTTGAAGTGATTCTGAAGTGTTGTTTGAAACCATACCGACAAAGATTCTACAAGGTATTTATCATTTTCTTGCAAACCCTAGCTCCATGAAGATTCAAGATGTTTAATCCTCAAGTTATTGATGTTTTGGAATGACCAAGGCCTAAATTTAAGAAGCACCCATTCAAATCTATAGAATTAGATCCGAAAGGTACATTTTCGAGGGTTCCATACAATGTGATGCACACATATTCATACTTAAATGGAAGAGTATGATCATTTGAAGATGGTAGAATATTGGGTGAATATGTTGATTGGAGATGATTTTGAACTAAAACTTGAATATGAGAGCTTAAAAAAGAAGAAAATGGATGTATGGAACAACTTTCCCAATTTTTGTTATGAGGATGAGTGGGTTAAATATGTGTTAAGCTGAATTCACGACAAATTCATGTGGTTGGATATGTCGCACATGATAGACAACGAAGCTATTAGGGTTGTTACAGGGTTGTGCTCAAATGGACGTTCTAAAAATGAAGGCCATGAAGAATGATGTGGTAATGAAGCTCACTATTGTGAAGTTTGACAAATGAGCCCTAACTATGAATGATATAGATGATCTAGCAATGAAGTATGCGTCTATGATGATTGGATACAAAATTTTCTATACAAATAAAGAGAACTATGTGTCAACCACCGCAATCCACATAGCTCACCAAATGGTGGAGAAAGGTGAATACATTGAATTATGTGAGCTCCTAAGACAATAGTTGATGGAGAACTTGTAGAAGACCAAAGAATCAAGGTGCCCCTTCCAGTATGGTACCCTAGTTATCTGTTTACTATTTTACTTTCTTAGAGAAGTGCCCGAAGCAAAGAAAATTGTATGGCTAGATAACCTTTCAGTTTCTATTCAAATAAGAGATCACTTGAGAAGGTTAGGAAACCTAGAAACCTAGAATTCTATGTTGTGTTGTTTATGTAAGACATTTTAGGGTAGAATGCAAGAAAGGTATAGAATTATGTCAAGTGTAGTTGAAAAGTATAAGAAAGGTATAGACATTTTAGGGTAGATTGCATTATGGAAGCAATTGAACCCATAACAGTTTGGATTCCAGAGCTTGGATATGAGGTAACCAAAGCAGAGCTTATCGGTTTTGTAGAAATTGTGTTGAGAAAACCAAGAGATCCATCTGTGGATAGATTTGGCACATATTCAGAGAAAACTAGTCATGTGAAATTGGAAAAGAACAAGAAAGATATTGAGAAGAATGTTGAGAAGATTAAAACTCGGTTGGAGGAGATAGTGAACACTCCTAAGGGTTTTGCAAAAAAATCAAAAGCTACTACTATTACTTTGCAGGGTACTCCAAGTACAAGAAGGTTAGTTAGGACCTCTGCCCCCCTCCTACTATTTGTAAGGCCTCCAGAAATCCTATAGGAAGTTCAAAGAAGAAAGAAACATCTGGCCCATCTGTGCAAAAAATGCCTCCTAAGAAGAGAAGAAAAGAAAATGCCACCAAGGAAAGATACTTTAGCTATGAAGATGAGGAAGATGTAGAAGAAGGACCATAGTTTATCTGGAAGAAGTCTCAAGCCACTATGGAAGATAAAAGTGCAAAGAGAAAAAAAGTGTCCATATAGTTGACACTAAAAGTGAAGAAGAAATAGAGAAAGAAAAAAAAGGTTTTTTGTTTCAAAGAAGAGAAAAGAGTTCAAAAAAGGAGAAAAACATCCTAAAGGCAAGGGAAAGAAGAAAGAAAAGGCCCTTCTGCAAAGAGAACATAGCCCCTTGAAATTTGAAGCACTTTTTAATAGTATTTTGGCATTTGGTCTCTTGGAAGAGATAGCTAAAATGTTTACAGATGCTAATGATGAGGACAAGGCAACTATTGAAGAATCTATAGTTAAGTACAAGGTAACATTTGGAATTGGCATAGATAATATTGTAAGCTAAGGTAGTGGAACAACTTCCTACACTAACCTTAAGAGGAGAATAACTGAAAACTTTTACAAATCTTTAACAGTTACAAAAACTTTACAAAAATATCATGCATACCACAACACAATTATTTTCGTGGGGAAAACCCTTTTGGGAGAAAAACCCCACACTCCAAAAGCCGCCCAATATATTATTCAAAAATCAAAAGATTGCAATATACTTGCAGAGCAAGCTTCTCACAAGAGTATCACCACCAGAGACCAAGAGACAAAACAACCACTATCAAACTCTCAGAATACACCCATCTACATACATCCCACCCGCTTACTACAAGATTTTTTCTGGAACCTTCTAGAATTAGGGTTTTACAACATCATTTTTCATTTGACATGTTAACAAAAAAACCTTGACATGTTAGTGGGAAAAAACCTTGATGTGTCAGTGGATTTTTTTTCAGTGCGATGCCTCGAATCCCATATCTTGTTACGACTATACAATATTTGCATGGTCAGTCACCACATACCAACATACATCCTATCAACAATAAATCATATATAATTGCAAGGTTGAGACACATTTTCCCAACAAATATTGAAGATCAATTGCCTGATGATCCGAAAAATGTTTTAACTGCAAGAAGATAAGAAGCTATCAATGAAGATGCAAAGTTGAGGACTTTATCCTTGGAGAAGATTGGTTCTTCTCTAATACATGAGGATAGATGCAAGTTTTCTAAATTGTACAACAAAATATTCATAACAAAGAAAATATTCAATACTCTAATGAGCAAAAATAAGGAAGATATTGAGTGACTGAAGAATGAGACTTTGCAAAATGTTGCAGAACTTGTTAAAGAGTTGGGAATATCTCCAGATAATGAGGATCAAATTCAGCATGACACATCTATCCCGAAAAGAAATGAACCTAATATCGAAAAACATGAGCATGTACCTGAGCACAAGGATGGTCAAGAAGACATGGTAACAAATGATACCTCTTTGGATGCGATGAATGTTATTGAAGAAGAAAAGGAAGGTGATAAAAAGAATGTCTCAAAGAAAGATGAAGCTCAAAATGATCATAATTTCCCCCTTTGGATATGGAGAAAGACATTGAATAGAGAGAAGAAGACAAACAAGATGTCCCAGAGAAGACAAAGGCACAAAAAGAAGAAAACTTTCCTCCTCCAGATGGTGAGAAGTCTGAAAAGAATGCTAAAGAATGTTCTGCTAGTTGAGATAAGGAGAAGAGTGAGAAGGAAGGAGAAAGTACTCAAATTGTTGGAGAATCCTCAAAATCTTTTGGAGATTCTTTGAAAGATCTATTGGATATGCAACTATAGTTTGAACCGGTGGTTTTTGCACAGCTCTTGCAAATTTTGATACAACAAGGATAGGTAGATATGGATAAGATTTCTCCCTTGCATAAGTTATAGCTTGGTGATGCTTTTCATGCCTCTGCAGGGAAGGAAATACTTCAAACACACCATAAGATTGTAGAAATGGTAGAAGAATCAATAAAGGTGTTATAGGATAGCATTCTTGGAGCAATTATTGATAATTCCTTATCTGGTGTACAAAATTTAAAGTTGTTAGATTCCTTTAAAGAATATTCTATCGATTTAGAAGGAAAATTGGAGAAGGAAATGGCAAAGAAGGTAAATGATAAGAGATTGACTAATATTTTTGATAAATGTAGTGTTGCACATAGGAAGTTGCAAGGCAACTTGAAGGAAGTCTAGAAATGTCTGGAAGAAGCTAAAGTTTTGTTTCGGTTTTGCTTGAACTGGTCTAATTCTACAAGGAGCATAAAAGATGAAATGGACTCAATAGAGTCACAAATTGCTCAAGCCTCCAGTGCATACGATCCAGTAAATGATGCAGATGATGCAACAAGGGTAGCAATTGAAAATCTACATGATCACTTCTTCCTACTACAAGAACAAAAAGAGAAGATCTTAATGCAATATAGTCAGATCAAAGACTTGGTAAGTGTAAGACTTACATCCTTAACTAGAGTTGTAGCTAGTGTAGAGAAGGTGACACAAAAGGATTTGGTGCCCAATTCCCCAGATGAAGGAGAAGACATCCACACTCAATTTGAGAGTCATTGTTGTATGCTTGTCTTCGCTAAGAAGGAATGGGAGGTAGCAAAGAGAGACTGGGAGGCACACCTTGCCAAAATGAAGGTGTCTAACAAAGTTATTTTACCCTTTGATAGTTGAAGGTGTACATTTTTGTTTTGTTTATATAGTTTTCTTATTTCAATGTATATATGCGTAAGTAGTTGATGATGTTGTAGTACATTCTTGGTAAATAACATTGTTAGGGGGAGCCACCTTTGATGCAAATATTTCGTAAGGGAGAGATTGTTGGAAAAGTATGTTGAGTATAGGAAAGAAACATAAAGGGGAAGATACTGTCACGTATATATCAGTTAGGGAGAGTGATATAGTGTGCCCTTTGCTCTTGATGTCAAAGGAGGAGAATTTTTTGGAACTTAATGTTTTTGAGTAGTTTGGGTAGTTTTGGAGAGTGAGTGTGTTGCCATCAATGACAAAGGGGGAGATTGTTGGAAACATGAGCATGATGATGTTTGGATGTGTATGGTGTTGTCATTGATGTCAACCCATTGTATAGATGCAAAAGTGTTGTTCTAGAGAAGACCAAATGGTGTGGATAATTGGATAAGTCTTATAGTGCAATTTCAGTGTTATAGTGAACTAGTTTTGTGGTCCACATTGCTCTGCTATGCAATATCTTGTTATGCAGTTTTAAGGTGTTGATGATGTGTATTGAAGGTGTTCAAATCCAAATTTTCAAGGTTGTATGCCTTCCACAGTTGAAGATAATGTTGACAGAGTATCAGGTTGTGTAATGGCAATGTTACTAGTAACAAAACGCACATTGGAATGCTTCGCATTCCACCGCGGATGAATATTGTACTGTGGTTTTGAAGAAGTGTTTACTTATGACTTATTTTCTTAAGAACATATTTAAGACCCAATTTTCTCATTTTAATAAATTTTCCTTTTGAAATAAGAATAATTTATATTTTTTTAATCTAAATTTATAACTTTAGCCCTCTTTTAACTTTTAGAGTTTGAAAATATTAAAACAATTTTGAAAATAATAATAAATATGAATTTATTTTACTATAACTACATATACCATCACTTTACATCCCCAATATAAAAACCCTTCGAATTATTAAAAAACTTATCTAAATTGCTCTTTATCAAAACCTAAACACATTACTTATTAACTTCTAATGTCCAAAACCTTTTAACTTCAGCAAGAGTATAACCATCGATTTCTTTGTTCTCATTTTCATTGGCATAATTTTAACCCACAAAATCCTCCATATTTCAAAAATTTAACTTTTATTACAAATTAACTTAAAATATTTCTCGTTATTAGATATTAAATTCATTAACAAACATAATTTTCCTGGAGATGTAACGATAATATTACAGCAAAGTAAAAGCTCGGGAGAACTGATTTTAATGCACATTTAATTACACTCGATATATCAACGCAGAACGAAGAGTACCTATTTCTGCTAAGTTTTGGAATTCGACTGGTATTACATTCTCTCACAATTTACATCGTACTACCAACCTCAACGAATCTGTACGTAACCCACACTCGGCCTTATAAAATTGCCTGTCACGGCTTTCATCTCTTCTTCAAGTGAAAATGCTCACAGGCTTACCACTGGCAAGGTCATTGTGGAAGGCGGAAGACTGAATAACACTGCACATTTTCCACGCTCCAATTACAATAACAAAATGCCATTGCCATCCAGTTTTCATCTCAATCTCAGAGCATTATGTTGAAGGATGCGCTGCACATTCTGCTTACTACACACAATCCCTCTGAAGACTGCTCTACATATCTTCAATTATTGCAGACGTGTATTCTCAAGAGCGCGCTTTCACAAGGGAAAAATGTCCACTCTTTCATCGTTCACAGGCGATTTGCCTTTGCTACACGCAAACCTTTTCATAATAAGCTTATTTTCATGTATGTCAAGTGTGGAAGTTTGCTGGATGCCAGAAAAGTCTTTGACCACATGAAAGAACGAGACAGCGTCTCATGGAATACGATTATTACAGCATACAGAAGACAGGGGTATCCTGAAGAGGCAGTTTCACTCTTTCACTATATGCAACAAACAGGCTTCCAACCCGATCAGTTCACGTTTGCCAGCGTACTCCCAGCCTGTGCCAAAATGGGAGCTTTGGAACAGGGTATAGGCATTCATCAAAGCATAAAGGATAGAGGAATTTTGTCAGATGTTGTGGTTGCAACTGCTCTGGTAGACATGTATGCAAAATGTGGAAGGATAGACAAAGCACGTGAACTGTTTGACACGATGCCTCAAAAAAATGTGTTCTCGTGGACTGCACTGATTGCAGGATATGCACAAAATGGATTTGCTGAAAAGGCTTTAGAAACTTTCAAGCTAATGCAATTGGCGGGTGTAAAGCCAAATTCAACAACCTTTGCCAGCGTTCTCCCTGTTTGTGCCAAAATGGGAGCTTTGGAACAGGGTATGGACATCCATCAAAGCATAATGGATAGAGGAATTTTGTCAGATGCTGTAGTTGTAACTGCTCTGGTAGACATGTATGGAAAATGTGGAAACATAGACAAGGCATGTGAACTGTTTGACAAAATCCCTCAAAGAAATGTGGTCTCATGGAATACCATGATTGCAGGATATGCACAAAATGGACTTTTTGGAAAAGCTTTAGAAACTTTGAAGCAAATGCAATTGGCAGGTGTAAATCCTGACTCCACAACCTTTGCGACAATTCTCCCTGCCTGTGCAAAAATGGGGTCTTTGGAACTGGGTATGGACATCCATCAAAACATAAAGGATATAGGAATTTTGTCAGACGTTGTAGTTGCAACTGCCCTGGTAGACATGTATGCAAAATGTGGAAGCATAGACAAGGCACGTGAAGTGTTTGACAAGATGCCTCAAAGAGATGTGGTCTCATGGACTGCAATGATTTCAGGATATGCACAAAATGGATTTGTTGAAAAGGCTTTAGAAATTTCCAAGCAAATGCAATTGTCAGGTTTAAAGCCAAATTCCACAACCTTCGCTAGCATCCTTCCTGCCCATGCCAAAATGGGAGCTTTCGAACAGGGTATGGACATCAATCAAAGCATAAAGGATAGAGGAACTTTGTCAGATATTATAGTTGCAACTGCCCTAGTAAACATGCATTCAAAAAGTGGAAGCATAGACAAGGCACGTGAACTGTTTGACAGAATGCCTGAAAAAGATGTCATCTCATGGACTGCAATGATTGCAGGATATGTACAAAATGGATTTGCTGAAAATGGTTTAGAAACTTTCAAGCAAATGCAATTGTCAGGTGTAAAGCCGAATTCCACAACCTTTGCCAGCATCCTCCCTGCCTGTGCCAAAATGGGAGCTTTGGAACAGGGTATGGATATCCATCAAAGCATAATGGAAGGAGGATTTTCTTCAGATATTATAGTTGGAAATGCTCTGGTCGATATGTATGCAAAATGTGGAAGCATAGACAAGGCACGTGAACTGTTTGACAGAATGCCTCGAAGAGAGGTTATCTCATGGAATGCAATGATTGCAGGATATGCACAAAATGGTTTATTTGAAAAAGCTTTAGAAAATTTCAAGCAAATGCAATTGGCAGGTGTAAAACCAGACTCCACAACCTTTGCCAGCGTTCTCCCTGCCTGTGCCCAAATCGGAGCATTGGAACAGGGTATGGACATCCATCAAAGCAAAAAAGAGTAAAGGAATTTTATCAGATGTTGCAGTTGCAACTGCACTGGTGGACATGTATGCAAAATGTGGAAGCATAGAAAAGGCACGTGAACTGTTTGACGGAATGCATCAAAGAGATGTCATCTCATGGAATGCAATGATTGCAGGATATGCGCAAAATGGATTGTGCAAGGATGCTCTCAAAATCTTTGAATTAATGAAGCACTCTGGAACATATCCTGACATTGTAAGTTTTGCCTGCGTTCTATATGCATGCAGCCATGCAGGTTTAGTGGATGAGGGCTGTGCATACTTCAATCACATGAGTAACCCTTATTGCATTACACCTACAGTTGATCATTATGTGTGCATGGTTGACCTTCTTGCCCGGGCTGGCTATCTTGAGGACACACTAAACTTTATCATTAAGATGCCAGTTAAACCTGTGGTTGTTGTGTGGATGTGTTTTCTGGGTGCCTGTAGATCGCATATGAATATAGGCCTAGGAGTATTTACAGCAACACTGCTTATTGATTTGGATCCTAAAAATGCTGCGACATATGTTCTTCTCTCAAACATCTATGCAGATTTGGGCAGGTGGGGTGAGGTTCAAATGGCAAGGAGATTGATGAAAGACCGAGGAATTAAAAAGATCCCTGGATGTAGTTGGATTGAAGCCCATAAAACGGTACATGTTTTTCATGTAGGAGACAGATCACATCCACAAACACAGGAGATCTATGCAAAGTTGGAGAAATTGGCTTGGGAGATGAAGGCTGCAGGGTATTTTCCAGATTCAAGGAATTTACTTAATGCTTTGGAAGAGGAAGAACAAGAATTATTTCTCTCCTACCATAGCGAAAAGTTGGCAATTGCATTTGGTTTGTTAAACACTCCCCTGGAACAACTATTAGAGTTGTTAAGAACCTTCGAGTATGCACTGATTGCCACACTGCAACAAAATTTATCTCAAAGATTGTTGCAAGAGAAATTGTTGTGAGAGATGCAAACCGTTTCCATCATTTTAAACAGGGAAAATGTTCTTGCGGAGATTATTGGTGATGCTAAATGAAACGATCTGAAGAATGGGCATGCATATGTGGAGGGACAAGGTTATAGTTTTTTTAATTTTTATTTTGAGTATTTGGCAGTGAAAACCATTCTGTTGGTTTCATAAAATTAGATGCATAATATGCATGTTTCATTAAATGGTTTTCATCAAAACTGTATATGTATGAAATGAAATGAAAAAGTGGAGGAGGTGGAGAAGAAATGATAAAAAAACAGGTTAGGAAAACTTTAAGTAAATGGAAAAATGCTTGCAAGAAATGAGAGAGAGGGCTTATAATTACTTGTCATTTTGTATAATATTTTTCTTTAGATTAGTTGTATTATTTTTTGTCAATGCTAGATTGATCATTTGTAATTAATTACTTATTACAAATTATACATTACAGATTCAAGATATACAATTTTATAGAAGTGCATGTAGAATTTGTTTAATTTAGAATTAGACATTTCTAACATTGTTTCACATCCCTTGGTGACACAGCTAGTAGATTTATGAATTCACAAATGTTTTTAAATCTAATTTGATTTCAATTTGTTAGGTTTTAAATAGAAATAAACTCTTATAATTTATATATGAATGAAGGAAAACAAATTACAACTGTGTTTATATTGTAAATGGCACATATGCATGTCACTTGAAAAACTCGCATAATGAGGTTTATTAGTTGAGTTTAGATAAAAGAGAATAATATTTATATATTTATTAATATAATCACAATTTATATTACATTATAGTTGCATATTCATGGTATTACAAAATTGTGTATGATGATATTTATAAATTGATATTGGTGATACCCAAGTTTGAAGGTGTTTAGGAGAGAGCTTAATAGGGCATTTCAGTAATGTTTGGAGTGACTATGTTTAAAACAAGAACTCAAAAGGCTTAGCACTATATCAATTTCAAAGAAACACAACGGTAAACATCTATATGATTAAAAATAATAATTTTATTCATAATATTATCAAATTGATTACTTTTGTATTAATTACATACCTAGCGAATCCTAGTGAAGACAACATTTCATACATCACATCCAATGTTTGTTTAAGAAACTTAATCAAAGCTACATTAAAAGTCTTGATATTTTGTATTTGTTTCATGTCATTTTTTTTATGATAAGAGATTCAATTCATAATGTCCAAATACTTATGACTAACAATTTTTATTTATTTAATTGATAAGTGTTTAGATGCTATCATAAATATGCATATTTGTATACCACAAAAGCAAGAAAAATAGTTTTTGGACGAAATATAGAATGATGAACTTTATTTATTTTTTCATACAAATGTATTTGACAACTTTATGATTGTGAGCATTATAATTCTTTATGATGAGTGTATTCAATGTTTACAATAGAAGAAGGAAATTTATAGTTAAGTACCTTCTATTCTTATAAAAGCTAAGCTACTGTGTAACTAACATTAATAATATCATAGTTGAGGTCCTATGCTAGATCTAAAACTATAAATGAATATTTTTATCTATATATTAAAATACTATGGCCCATTTGAATGGAAGCAACTCAAATGTCATTAATAATAAAAATGATTATAAAACAATCCTATAGATTACATTACAAAGCAGACAATATGTTATTTGTTCTTTAAATAATAGGATATATGCCACCACCATAAAAAATTGTTATTAAGAAAATTGACAGAATTCTAGGTCACAAGAAAGGTCAATATTTAAGATAAATATACTAATGTAGCAAATATGTTGAAATATATACTAAGTAGTCACATTGTAAATCACATAAAGTATGAGCCACATAAACATTACAAAGCTTAATTAGAGTTGTCTTAAGAAGTTCAAAATAGGAGATTTTGGTTTGCATCTTTTTTCTTGACACCTAATAGGAGTATTTGGGAAGTAATCCCATCCAATATCATGTATGCCTAGTGTCTCTACTTTAGTCTTCACATCCATAGGCTAAATAAACATTACAATGGTATATAATAAAACTTGGTTTGTTATTACAAATCAACCATAATCATAAGCCTATTCCTCTTTATTAATTAATAAAATTAGTTATAACATTGATATGGATCTACTATTTAAGTGATACCATACAACACATTCAACCAAATAATTTATTATCAACTCAATACAAACTTATACCTTCATAACATGTACATATATAACATTGTGCTAGACCAAAATTAAAATAAAAAAAAGAGAGAATAATTGAAGTTTTTTCCACCAACCATAGAGTTGTATAGGTTCCCCTATATGCCACCCCAAAAGGTGAGACCTTATCATTCATGAATGAGCTCATAAAAGTGCCCCACATAGGTAGAAAGAGAGAACCAACTATAGGAGATTAATGAGTCTTACAAAACATACTAAATCATCTAAATAAATCCATCCCATTGGCCAAGGTTTAGAATAATATAACATCATTTTTTTAATCTCATAATAATAACAATAATACCACTTGTACAAACATGGTTACCCCAAAGTGGCGACCTTGACTCACCATACAAAATAATCAATAAGTTGTATTAGGGTAGGACCTACTCATCACTCTTTCTAAGCATTGGGCTAAGATTTTTTATCCAGTATAAACATGTACCACATTCTCATTCATGTGTATTCTCTTGAAGAAAACATGAAGATTGAGAGGGGCTCCATAAGTTCCATCATTCCTCCAAATTTTCTAAGGAATTAATACATCCAGTTAAGAATATGATAAAAATAACTTATTATATCTACATGTCTAGTCTTCTAAATAATTTAGAACAATTAGATGAACCCCCATAAGACTCGCCATTTTTTCCAATTAGATGCAAGATTGACATGTAGAGAAATTACAATGGGGTAAAAAATCACACAACACAACTTAATAGGAAAAAATGTTTGACAACAAACATACTAAATTTTTCGTTCTTTAAGAAAAATATTTCCTAGTCAACCTTAAAAAGGTCTCTAAGGTTATAAGTTCATAAGGAGTATGAAAAATCATTAAAAAATACATATTTTTCTTTTTCTTTTCATAGTATAGTACCAATTATCAACTTTCAATCCTAGTCTGGATATACCTATATGCAGAGTCTTAACAATAGATATTGCAACATAGTGATATCCTAATATGTCACATGATTCTATACATTCAAATAGTATCAATTTTGATAATAAACTCAACTCAACTATCAAATTCATTACAATGAAATGGATTAAACTCAAATTCCAATGTACAACATATCAAAAGTTTTGTAATGAGCCCAAAATTCAAACCAAAAGGCCAACCATATTCACCAACACCATAAAAATACAATGAACCACAATAATCCTCATGTAATGCAATATGATCACTAACTAAGGGTTCATCACATGTGTAACACAATTATTAGATGTATTGATTTGAATACAATAGTTATAAGGTTTAGAATATATATTAACATACCAAAGATTTCCTTCATGCCATAATTTAACACATTGATGCAAAGTAGAGGATAGGATCTTCATAGCACACAACCAAGAACTCCAAAGAAGCATATTATAATTCAATTTTCTTAGCATCACATAGAACAAAGTGTATAACATGTAAGGAGCAATTTTGATTGAAGAAAAATACTCACTAAACATGTCTTAGGTGAATTATCAAAGCCTCTAGTAGTCAAAATTGATGGTTGAATATTAGACATCAATCTCCAATCTTTAGTGCAAATAATAAGAGACTAGATCCATTATCAATTAGAGATCTCTTAATAGTGTATCTACCACCTCGCTATGATATATAGAGGTAAAATTTTATCAAGCACATCATCATGTGGAATATCTTTTCCATCAAATAGGATATCATGACTATCCTTATGACCGATAGATTCAATTAAGGCTACTACCAATTATGGATTAGAATTAGATGCCACAAGAATCTTCTTTAAATATTTCTTTATTGTTTCTCTATAAGGAGGTGGTGTGAATATTAAGTCCCATAAAGAAAGTTTGAGTGATGTATTTTGTATTTGTTGAATAATATAATACTCCTTTGTTTTAGATTTAGCTTGAGGTGCCATAGGAATATTAATTGTGTTAGATGGAAGGTTAGGAGGAGGTATATTAACTTTTGACCTCATAATAAGCTTTGGTGTGTATATTCCTATAAAATAAAATGAACCCATCCTAGCAATAAATTGGTATGTATGAATCAATATATTTGGATCAAAAGAGACAATAGGAGGAATCACATCTAAGTCCATACTATCGTGTCTATTTCTAGAAAAATATGCAATAAAATGATTACCTAGATTGCTAAAAGAGGTATAGAAAAAACAAGGTGAATCAAACCAATACAAGTTTGTACCCTTTAAGTACAATCTAAACTCACTAATTAAAATAGTATCATCATCAAAGTGTTTATAATTGACAAGCAATTTTTTTGACAAATAAAAACTACATCTCACTATACAACCCTAAACCCTATGCCAAGAATGGAAGGACAATAAAGACCAAAACCTTGGAAAAATATCAATAATATCATAGTTATATCCAATTTGAAACCTAAATGGACTAGTTGGGAACAATATTTGGGACTTAAGCTTAGGTAAGATAGATTAGGTTTAATCAAATGATTCAAAGGAAAAAAAATAGTATTTTATGAGTTTAAAATTAGCATTATCAAATAAGATGCATGTACACATGGGTACAATCAACCAATACTAGCATTCATTATGATTAGCTAGAGATTGATTATGATATGAGAAATCACTATTTTTAGTGTAAGATCCCAAATTATTATTTTTTGCAAATTTGATTAAATAAAGCAATGTGCAACAACTTATGCAATCAAAATAAAACTCCAAACCCCTTTTAAATATGAGTTTCAATCTTTCATGAATACCCACATAGATTGGCAAAATCAACACTAAAACTAAGCACCCAATTTGATCAAGCTTGCACATGACTCCAATATCTTATTTAATTGATAATATCATATTTAATACATGAAAATATGCTACTACAATAGCAAAAAATACAACATAAACAATGTAACAACAAAATTGGAAATTATTCTAATAATTTAACCACCCAAAACTACAAAACAAACAAATTTCAATCACTAATTTGCTTTGAAATGAAAGATGTATTGGTGTATGTTTTTATTTTCCTAGTGGGTTAATTTATTTTCCTTTAGTCCTAGGTTTTTCCTACACTTTTATTAAGCTTTCTTAGAATAATAAAGTAAGTTTATTATTTAATAACTAAGAGATAAGGTGATGAGTTGTCGCCATCCTTAAAGGGTGGAACATTTACCACTTTTGGTGCCCACTTCCACTTTTGGTGGATAATTCCTATTGGTTGGATATGCCACCTCCATCATCTCCTTAGTTCTATATAAACTCACTACATAGCTTATATTTTCATATTCTTGTATTCATTGTTGCATACTTTGGCATACATGTACTTTGATGCATGCAATCATTATTTTGCGGATTTTCTTTGAGCTCCTAATACAATCTTGTCATCTTGAAATTTACACATCTCTTGGAATTTTGGGTTTGTAATTGTGATATTTTATTTATAGTTTTATAGATTATATCTCTCATAGAAAGATCTTGGTTATTCATCGATTTTATATTTCTAATAAGATTAAATCCTCTACACCTAGGGCTGATCAAAACCACACTTCTATAGCAGCAAAGCACACCTCTACACATCAAACCCTTCTATAGAAGCAAACCAAACTTCACAAAAATCCATACAAAATTGAAAGCAAATCAGCACAACTATTCCAACAACTATGCACTCCAACTCTACCTACAACCTGCAAACAACAAGACAAAATAATACTAAAAAATACTACATTTATTCCTTGTGCTCCAATGCAACTCCTAAGTGAATTTTCCTCCAAGAAGCTAATGGGGTTTCGTCCACAATCTCTAGCCTTCATTAGGTTTTCGTCCAAGGAGGTATTATAAATTTAAGCTTATAAAAGAAGTGATGTAGAGAATGAGCATATCAATACCCAAATGCAAATCCCAATCATTTCATGTACCCAACTTGACCCAAAGAATCCAACATCCAACTTGGGGGGAAATTAATTTAAAATTATATTTTGAATTTCCCTCACAAAATTGGATGCCCACAAATGCCTGCTAAGTCATGCTGAAATAAATATTTGTCGTAACATTGTCATAACTATTATGGAAAACACTATTGTTAGCACTTGGCCATCAATTTAGCATCCTAAGAAAGCACATGCCTCATTTGAGGTTATACAATATTTAATTTTAATATTTAAATGTCCCATAATTGATTTAAAATATTAAATTCTATCGGGAACATAAACAAATACTAAAACTAGCATTTCCCTATTAATTTACCTTAGCCCGAGAAATATTAGAATTGGGCTAATAATTGCCTAAATTAAATAAATTTGAAAGAGGACATGGCATTTAGAAAGGAAAATAAGAAAGATACACACTATGCTCAATGATTGAAGAATGAGTGCCAAATTGATGAAGGCAGTGAGATTTGTGCACCCCAAAATTGAAATATGCTCTAGATAGTTAGATATATGGATAAGAATTAGGAACTTTTTTTCTTCTCGACTCTAGGTTGACCTTACTAGCCTAGATCTAGTTCACAATTGTGAAGTTGTCTTGTATCTACAAATTTGACCTTTATAAATGTTTAAATTGTATCATTTGAACTTTGAATTTTGGACTTTCTAACCTCAATTCATTAGAAAAACTTGTTGGTAGTGTTCTAGGTCTTGCCTATAGAAGGCTTTCACTATAACAATGAGTTAAGCCTTTGTTCAATCATAAGATTGCAATAAGCAATTGCCTAGAAATGTCTATTACTCTTTTTAAGCACCAACTTGAAGTGTGTTGATATCCATTATATTATACATGCTCCTAAATGACTGATATTTGAATGCAAGAATGTGTGAGAGAAGTATTTTTTGGCAATTCAATCATGTTTTTCCATGTCCTAATACAATGCACTTGAATGCCTTTTTATACAAGCACATGAAAACAATTCATGAAAACATTAAATACAATGTTAGTTTGGGACCACTTGGTGCACAAGAGGCTAGTCGACTAAAATTTAAATTAGGATGGGTTCAATTTGTTGCTATAAGTATGCCCTCATAGGTGCAAACTTGACTTAAGCTTAGACAAACAACTAATATTACATGGCGGCCAATATTTTTTTGAGGGTTTGTGCATGAATAAGCAAGATAATAAATGCAAATAAGTTGATTGTATAGAAAATTGCACACATAAGACTAGGCTAAGGCAATAGACATACAAAGCCATGTGGATAGAGTTAGGGAAGCAATTTCAACTTTGCACAATAGTTTGTCAACAATCATCATATACAAGTATCATGACATCTTTGCAAAATAGATACAAAATTAAATAGAAACAGATATTGAGATGAATGTTATAGCATCACAACTATAGATATTATATTAGTAACTATTATTTATTACTTGTTGTGATTAATAAATGTCTAATACATTTATTATTAACTCGTTTTCTTAATTTTGATATAAATATAAAATTGTATTCTATGCCAACATTCTCCCTTAATTATATACTATTAATATTATACTATAACTATTATCTAATATTTTGTACATTTCAATTGTGGATAAGCTTGATATACAATATAAATTTAAATTATTTAACAATTCTCAAAACCAAAATCTTAAAAACTTATATTACAAAATTACATGAGCAATTACATCATATACTTTTTAAATAATATAAAATTATTAATCTTTGTAAAAACCAATTAACAATATCAATCTATTTTCTATTCTTTTAATTGATTATTATCACTATACTTCCAAACATCCTGTGACTGCCAAACTTTTAAAAGTTTTTTTTTTAACTATGATTGTGGATTGTTGGCACCACGGATTGGACAAAGCCTACAGTGGATAATTTTGTTCTTCTCCCAATTCCATTATGAAGCCATTACTAGCAGTTGTGGGGTTTCTGTATGGAGTTTATGTACAGTTTAAAATGAGGGCACTCAGGTTTGTCTTGGTTCCAGCCACTGTATTGGTGGCTTATTTTTAAAATCTTTTTGATAGATCTGGATTGTGTCAGGAATGTATGGTTTCATGGGTTGATAGTTGTTGTAAGTGCTTGGTTTGATTGGTGTTTAAGGGTTTTGAGATATATTTCTTTGGTAGTGATGGTCTATTCTGGATTTTACTTTTAAGTTGTAGGAGAGATCAAGAAGTTCTCTAAGATAGTGATGGGTATCAAGAAATCCACTTGGTTACAGAAGATGGACCATCTGTATGGTGGCCATGGAAGGCCGAGACCCTGCTATGACTTGTCTGCACAGGGTTAAACGTGTGTAGCAAGGCATGGATAATGAGGTATTTTTTTACGAATATTTTAACTAAATTTCGGCCTTAGAAAATTGCTCTATAACTTGTGACTGATATCATCTCTAGTTCAAGTGAAAATGCCGACAGGCTTACCACTGGCAATGTCATTGTGGTAGATTTAGACTGAATAACACTGCGCATTTTCAACGCTCCAATTACAATTATAAAATGTCATTGCCATTCAGTACCCATCTCAATCTCAGAGCATTATGTCGAAGGAAGCCCTGCACTTTCTGCTTACTACACACAACCCCACTGGAGACTACTCTACATATATTCACTTATTGCAGACCTGTATTCTCAAAAACACGCTTTCACAATGGAAAAAAATCCACTCTTTCATCGCTCATAGGCGATTTACCTTTGCTACATGCACAACTTCTCATAATAAGCTTATTTACATGTATGCCAAGTGCGGAAGTTTGGTGGATGCTCGAAAAGTCTTCGATCACATGAAAGAACGAGACAGCGTCTCATGGAATACGATTATTGTAGCGTATAGAAGATACGGGTATCCTCAAGAGGTAGTCACACTGTTTCATCATATGCAACAAACAGGTCTGCAACCCGATCAGTTTACGTTTGCTAGCGTACTCCCCGCCTGTGCCAAAATGGGAGCTTTGGAACAGGGTATGGACATCCATCAAATCATAAAAGATAAAGGAATATCAAATGTTGTAGTTGCAACTGCCTTGGTAGACATGTATGCAAAATGTGGAAGCATAGACAAGGCGCGTAAACTGTTTAACGAAATCCCTCAAAGAAATGTGATCTCATGGAATACCATGATTGCAGGATATACACAAAATGGATTTGTTGAAAAGGCTTTAGCAACTTTCAAACAAATGCAATTGGCAGGTGTAAAGCCAGACTCCACAACGTTTGCCGGCATCCTCCGTGCCTGTGCGAAAATGAGAGCTTTGGAAGAGGTTATTGGCATCCATCAAAGCATAAAGGATCGAGGAGCTTTGTCGGATGTTGTAGTTGCAACTGCCCTGGTAGACACTTATGCAAAATGTGGAAGCATAGGCAAGGCACGTGAATTGTTTGACAAAATCCCTCAACGAAATGTGGTCTCGTGGAATGCCATGATTACCGGATATGCACAAAACGGATTTGCGGAGAAGGCTTTAGAAACTTTCAAGCAAATGCAATTGGCAGGTGTAGAGCCAAATTCTACAACATTTGCCAGCATCCTCCCTGCATGTGCCAAAATGGGAGCTTTGGAACAGGGCATGGACATCCATCAAAGCATAAAGGATAGAGGATTTTTATCAGATGCTGTAGTTGCAACCGCCCTGGTAGACTTGTACACAAAATGTGGAAGCATAGACAAGGCATGTGAACTGTTTGACAAAATTCCTCACAGAAATGTGGTCTCATGGACTGCAATGATTGCAGGATATGCACACAATGGATTTGTTGAAAAGGCTTTAAAAACTTTCAAACAAATGCAGTCAGCAGGTGTAAAGCCAGATTCCGCAACCTTCGCCAACATCCTCCCTGCCTGTGCCAAAATGGGAGCTTTGGAACAGGGTATGGACATCCATCAAAGCACAATAGAACACGGATTTTTGTCAGATATTATAGATGGAAATGCTCTGGTAGACATGTATGCTAAATGTGGAAGCACAGAAAAGGCGCGTGAACTGTTTGACAGAATCCCTCAAAGAGATATAATCTCATGGAATGCAATGATTGCAGGTTATGCACAAAATGGGTTTGTTGAAAAGGCTTTAGAAACTTTTAAGCAAATGCAATTGGCAGGTGTAAAGCCAAATTCCACAACCTTTGCCAGTGTCCTCCCTGCCTGTGCCAAAATGGGAGCTTTGGAACAGGGTATAGACATCCATCAAAGCATAATGGTAGGAGGATTTTTGTCAGATATTACAGTTGGAAATGCTCTAGTGGACATGTATGCAAAATGTGGAATCATAGACAAAGCACGTCAACTCTTTGATGGAATGCCTCAAAGAGACGTAATCTCATGGAATGTAATGATTGCAGGATATGCACAAAATGGTTTTTGCAAGGATGCTCTCAAGATCTTTGAATTAATGAAGCAATCTGGAGCACATCCTAACATTGTAAGCTTTGCTTGTGTTCTAGGTGCATGCAGCCATGCAGGTTTAGTGGATGAGGGATGTACATACTTCAATCACATGAGTAACTCTTACCATATTATCCCTACAATTGATCATTATGTGTGCATGGTTGACCTTCTTGCCCGTGCTGGCTATCTTGAGGACACACTAGACTTTATCATTAAGATGCCAGTTAAACCTGTGGCGGTTGTCTGGATGTGTTTTTTAGGTGCCTGTAGATCACATATGAACATAGGCTTAGGAGTATATACAGCGATGCTGCTTTTTGATTTGGATCCTAAAAATGCTATGACTTATGTTCTTCTCTCAAACATCTACGCAGACATGGGCAGGTATGGTGAGTTTCAAATGGTAAGAAGATTGATGAAAGATAGTGGAATTAAAAAGATCCCTGGATGTAGTTGGATCGAAGGCCATAAAATGGTACATGCATTTTGTGTAGGAGACAGATCACATCCACAGACACAGGAGATCTATGCAAAGTTGGAGAAATTGGCTTGGGAGATGAAGGCAGAGGGCTATTTTCCAGATTCAAGACATTTACTTAATGCTGTAGAAGAGGAGGAGAAAGAATTATTTCTCTACCACCATAGTGAAAAGTTGGCAATTGCATTTGGTTTGTTAAACATGCCCCCTGGAACAACTATTAGAGTTGTTAAGAACCTTCGAGTATGTGCTGATTGCCACACTGCAACAAAATTTATCTCCAAGATTGTTGGAAGAGAAATTGTTGTAAGAGATGTGAACCGTTTCCATCATTTTAAACAGGGACAATGTTCTTGTGGAGATTATTGGTGATGGTAAATGAAGCAATCTAAAAAAATAGATTTGTAGTATAATAATGTGCACTGTTTTAGATCTCAGTAAGAATGAATGGACAAGGTTTTATATTTAGTTTCTAGAGATTTTTTTTTTTGTATTGGATTAGCTCAAAAAAGGAAATACAATCAACATACAGCTGCATAAACAAAGACCCAAAAATTGAACATGCAATCTGCTGTACAAAGCAAAACAGAGAACAAGGAAAATGACCGAAATACAGGGCAGCAACCGAACACCATAAACTGTCCACAATAGGACCAAATGAAATGAAGGATAAAGTAGCTGTGAATCTTTTAATCTCTACAAATCATCCTCCAAGCTTTTTCAAATCTGCTGTAAACAAATCCTTCACTGCACTCTTGATTGCCACAGAAGACAAATCCAAGAAACAAATGCTACAATCATTTGACAGGAGAAAAGACATGAAAATGTATACAAATACATGTGCAGTGTCACTTATCTCCAGCGGCCAGGAACTCTGCTGCAAAGTATCTGCTGAAGGCCTCTTCCTTGAGCAATCATAAGCTTTATAGGAGTTGCTTACACCTAACTGTACAAGCAAGTCTGGAAAAGCCTGTGGATTGCCACTGAGAATACAGCCCGAATAACTTTTATAAACTTGATTCCACAGCATAACCTTAGGAACCAATCAAGGAACACAGTCGGGGTCTCAAATCAAATTAAGACCTCAAACCAGAACTCCAGAGCATCTGAAAATCTACAATCAGTCTACTCAGCTAATTAGGAGCTTCCTCTGGGCTAGTTTCTAGAGATTTTATATTTCGCTGTTTTGATAATCTTGATGTTGTTGGCTTCATAAACTAGATGCAAAGAGTGCAATGTGGATCAGTGCTTATATACACTGTTGGGTATCTTTCAAAGACCTGTCTTATAATAACATGGATGTTTTATTGAATTGTTTTCACAAAATCTGAATGTGTGAAATGAGAAGCTAGAGGATGTGATAGAGAATGGGAAAAAAAGGGGTAGGGGATTCTTAAAGAAAATTGACAGATGCTTGACCAGTAGGAAATGGGAGATGAGGACTCACAATTACCCTTGTCATTATGTATATTTATTTTGCTTGGATTAATTGTATTATCTTTTGTCAATGTAGGGTTGACCATTCAAGATTACACTACAGATGCCTGATTTAGTATGTAATTTTATATAAGGGAGTGTAGATTTTGTCTCATTTATGGTTAGATATTTATAATGGTTCGTCACGTCCATTTGTTTGGTAGGATAGCTAATAGATTTGTGAATTCAAAAATATTTTAAGAATTTAATTTGATTTTGATTAGAAATAAATTTTAATGTTTGGTAAGATAGCTAATAGATTTGTGAATTCAAAAATATTTTGAGAATTTAACTTGATTTCAATTTGTTTGAAGGTCAACGATGGTTTATCTGTTGTTCCTTTGTTTTGGGACTCGGACTTTGTTATCTATTGATTTCTTTAAACAGTGACTAGGCGGACTTCTTTTTAATCTCCTCCTTGTGTGTAGCCATTGTCTTTGAATGGTGTGACCGACATCCAGATGGGTCCCCCTCAATTTTTGTTTCTAGTTTTCTGTTCTATTTGTGCATCCTGCTTTCTACTTGGTGAGCTGGCAGTTACAGCGTTTATAAGGTGCTGCCCCTCTTCTTCTTTTTTCCTTCTGTTGGTGCCCATGTTGTACTGGTCCTGCTTATGGTTTGTTTCTCAATCTTTTTTAGTCCATTTCTCTGCTATTGTTTCTTGTGGGCTGATGGGAAGTCATATCAGAACACATGATACCTCTTTATCAATGGTGGAGAACTCTGGGATTTTACGTTTCAATTTGTTGGGTTCTATGGAGAGGGAAGAGGAGTTAATTGACTGCTCGGTGGATCCTCTCGAAGGTACTGCAATTTTTACAAAGGATAGGTGGACTAAAAAGTCTATTGTTGTAATGTCCCCTTCTCAAGTGTGATGAATTCAGTTGACCGTTGGCCTATTCCGGAGACCCGTAGGCCATAGTTGGAAAACTTGCCAACGGAAAAATTGGAGAGTTTTTTAAAACTCAGAAAAAACTCGGTAAAAAACTCAGGAAATGAAAAAATTGCTTAAATTTCATTAAAATCACATTTTTTTTGCAAAATTCAATGACAAGATGAATCCAATGAATCCATAAATGAGTACAAAAGTGTTTTCTATTAATTTTAATTGACTTTAATGTAAATTAATTACAAAATCACATTCTCACGCGAAATCCCGATGGCTAAAAGCCTGAAAGTCTGATACATGAAAACAATAAAACTAGAACTAGAAGCAAATACTAAACAACAACTAAATACAACATGCTAGGCTTTCCTCTTCCCTAGTCTAGCAACAGCTAGGGAAGAAGGGGTGGGTCCTCTAGTCCTGCCGCTTGTGCGTGGTGCTGGGGGCAGTGGCTGCGGTGCTACTGCTGCTAGCTTTGGCTGCGGTGCTACTGCTGCTGGCTCTAGCTAAATCTCATCCAACCCTACATCTCCGACTCCTAATGCACCCACATCCTCCATTGCCTTTCTCTCGAAGTCAAGGATTTCATCTGCGCTAAGCAATGGAGGTTGCTCCTCTCGCCCTGTCCAATCACTATGAGGATCTATCTCATCTAAGTCAATAAGATCCAATGATCTTTCTTCAACTCTCTTTATGCGCAACCGAAGGTTGTATTGCATAAAGACCAAGTCATTAAGGCGCTTTTGTGTTAACTTGTTCCTCTTCTTCGTGTGAATGGACTCGAACAAGCTCCAATTGCACTCACAATTGGATGCACTACAAGGTTGACATAGAATGCGGAGGGCAATTTTTTGTAGATTTGGGGTTTTTCCACCCCAATTTTGTTGGAATATGTGCCTCAATCCTTAGTCACATGGAAGTCCTGAAGGGCAAAGTCGCTATGACAGTGTTTATGTCTGGGCGACTAACTGTTCTGAAAGTTCTAAAAAGTTCATGTCGCTGTGACAAAGTAGATGTCTTGCCGAATGAAGTCTATCACTGTGACTCTCTGAGTTCGGCATGACCTTTTGGCGATCGATAGAACTCTGGGCGACAGTTGATCTCATCGGTGTAACTCTCGAGTCACAAGGAGATGTCACAGTGAAAGTCTCATGTCTTACCGACAGTGTGTATCCTTGTGGTGACTTCGCGGTAACTGAAAGACTTCGCTGAGAAGTCTTAGTGAAATTCATAAGTCACGCTGATGGGAGAAGTCATATTGTCTTCACGGTGACAAAAAAGGTTTCGCTGGGATGTCTTAGCGAATGTCTCAAGTTTTGCTGACTGATGTCTTCGGGCTAGCTTTGGAAGCTTGATGAAACGTCACAGCAAATGACCCAAGTCTTGGCGACAGAATGTTTTTCGGTGGAAGTCTTTGTTTCGATATGACTTCTCACCGAAACCGTGGGAGTCTGGCCGATAGGAGAAAGGCTTCGGGGTAACTTAAGATTGTCGGCAAAATGTCTTGGCGAGGTTAGTATGTCTTGCCGATGATGAGATGCTCTCGGTATAAGTCTTGTCGTATGGTAGTCATCGGTATGACTGAGGGCTTCGGTATGAAGTCCTAGTGAAGACGATAAGTCTTGCCGACTCGTCAAAGGTTTCGGTGTAGCCCAAGGAACTCGACAGAAGGTCTTGGCGAAGATGTAGTGTCTTGTCGATAGACTGTTTGCTCGATGAGACTAGTGAATTCACTATGTGTCTTGCTGATAAGGGAAATCCTTGCCGATAGAATCATTTTGGTCATCGTTGGTTTCGGTATAACCTGCTACAGTCGATATAGCATCTTGTCGACTCGTGGAAGCTGTAGCGATGCCGATAGAGGAACTTTGTGGCATCGGGGAGACACTGTAAGTGTCTCACCGATATGCCAACAAAGCTAAATGCTCTTGACTAGTCTGACCGTCCTATGTGGAGCATCGTGGGCCAATCACAGGAAGCAATTTTAAAGCATGACGACAGTTGATTTTATGCATCAGTTGAAACGTTGGAAAATCAGCATGCAGGGAAAAATCAAGGCTCGAATGGAAATTGTCTTTGGTTGGCAATGGCGGATAAGAATGCACAGTTGGAAAATCAGAATGAGATTGTTTAAAGCAGATCGATTCTGTTATGAACAAAGAGATGAGTTTATCGAATTGCATGAGAGTTTTTTTTATCAGAGTTTTTGAACAGTGAATGTTGTAGCTACTATAGAACAACAGAGAGTTGAATTTCCTGATTGTATGCAATTATTGGTTACTGTAATACAAAGAGATTCAGCTTGGTGTGGTGGGTTTTTTCCTGAAAGGGTTTCCCACGTAAAATTTGTTGTTTGATTTGTCTGTATGTATTTGTTCTATTTCTGTTATTCCTTCATGTGTGTCTTAATTAGATTGTAATTTGAAAAATTAATAGCCCTGTATTGCATTCTCCCCTGTGGTTTGACATTAGGAAAGTTGTTTCCGCACCTCTGCTTTCCTTACAAATGGTATCAGAGCCTGGCCAATTGCGTTGTCCTTGTGAGTGGGTTGGGTTTTTTGTGTTAAATCCTTTTCAGTGGGAGTCTTGTAGAGGTCTGTTAATTTAATTACAGATTAAGATGGCAAGCACATCCAATAGGATGGAAATAGAGAAATTCAATGGTAGCAATTTTGAGCTGTGGAAACTCAAAATGGAAGATATGCTAGTTGATCGAGATCTTTGGACTGCTGTGTCTGGAACAATGCCTTAAGGTATGAAGCAAGAGGATTGGGACCTATCTGATAGAAAATCAAAAGGGTTGATAAGGCTTTGTTTAGCTAACTCTTTTCTTCTGAACGTGCATGAAGAAAAGACTGCAGCCTCTTTGTGGACAAGACTAGCTGCTATTTATCAAGGCAAGTCTTTGGTGAACAAGTTGTTCTTGAGGAAAAAGCTATACAACTTGAAGATGCAGGATGGAATTGGTGTTGCTAATCACTTGAATGCTTTCAACATGCTGATTGCTCAGTTAGCATCTATTGGTGTGAAGATAGAAGAAGAAGATCGCTGCATGCTACTGTTATGTTCTTTGCCTGATTCGTGGGATCATCTGGTGATGGCCATTGGGAGTACAACATCCTCATTCAAGATGCAAGATGTTGTTGCTTCTCTATTATCAAAAGAAATGAGAAGGAAATCTTCTGAGATGGCAAAGGAGGCTTTGGCTATCAGAGAAAGACCAAAGGAGAAAGGCAAGAAGAAGGACAAGAAGTCCAGATCAAAATCAAAAGGGAGATCAAAGTCTCCTGGCAAGAAGTCAAAGGTGAAGTGCTAGAACTGTGGGAAACCTGGTCATGTCCGAAAGGACTGCAAGGAAGAGAAAAAGAAGAAGAACTCTTCAGAAAATGATTCTTCTCATAGTGATGCAGACACCTTCATTGCAGCTTTGGCTACACGGGCATCAGATGATGTATGGCTGATTGATTCTGGAGCATCTTTCCACATGACATCTCATAGAGAATGGTTCACGAAGTATGAAGAATACAATGGTGGAAAGGTGTACTTAGCAAGCGATTCATCTTTGGAAATTGTTGGTCGTGGAAGAGTCAGAATTCAATTCCCTGATGGAAGAGTAAAGGGAATCAATGATGTGATGCACATACCAGGTCTAGCTCGAAACCTACTTTCTGTAAGTAAGCTGAATGATATCGAAGTGCAAGTCACGTTCTCTGGAAATGGCTGCAAAATGACTAGAGGCTTTATGGTGCTAGCTAGGGGTGCTCGTATTGGTACTCTGTACAAGCTGGATGCACAAGTTATTCAATGCAATAGTGTATCTACAACGTCACTAAAAGGCTGCTCATGAAGAAAAGAAGGAAAACATTCCTGATGGTGTAAACTCCATGTAGAGTAAACTTCTAGCAGAGAAGACTATGCTCTGGCATCATAAGCTTGGCCACATTGGTGAGAAAGGTCTAAAAACCTTGAAAAATAAAAACCTGGTAGAAGGGCTTGAAGATTGTAACCTTGAATTTGATTTATGTGAACATTGCATATATGGAAAGCAGCACCGTGTTTCATTTTATTCCAGTCCTCACAAAACGTCTGGTTTACTTGATTATATACATTCTGATGTGTTTGGTCCAGTGAATGTTCCTTTCTTGTCTAAATCAAGATACTACGTGTCGTTTATTGATGATTATTCAAGAAGAGCATTTGTATATTTTTTGAAAAGTAAATCAGAAGTGTTCAGTCGGTTTAAGGAATTTAAATTTTTGTAGAAAATCAGACTGGAAGGAAAATAAAGTGTTTAAGGACTGACAATGGCAGTGATTTCTGTTCAGATGAATTTGAAAGGTACTGTAAAGATCATGGGATCAAAAGACATAAGACTACACCTTATACTCCACAGCAAAATGGAGTTGCTGAAAGGTTCAACAGGACGATAATGGAAAGTGCACGAAGTATGTTGAGCAGTGCTGGTCTGGAGAAGTTTTGGGCTGAAGCAGTCTCTATAGCATGTTACTTGGTAAATCGCTCTCCGAACTCTGCTCTTGTTGAGAAGACGCCTTTGGAATCATGGTCTGGAAAGAAGCCCTCTCTGAAACATGTTCGTGTCTTTGGCTGTGAGGCATATGCATATGTGCCATTTGAAAAAAGATCCAAGTTGGAAAACAAAGCTGTAAAGTGTATATTTATAGGCTAGAGTGTTGGTATAAAAGGATACAAGCTTTGGAATCCTAAGACTGAGAAGGTTTTGCACAGCAGAAGCGTTATCTTTCATGAGCTGAAACCTTCTACTTTGGATCTGCAGTCAGAGAAGAAATCAGAAAATGAAAAGAATGTAGCAGCAATTCCTCAGACACCAGATAAAGAGGAATTGAAAAATCAAAATGTACCTGATACTGAGGAGAGCTTAAGCAGTTCTGAAAGTTCTGAAGATGATGAAGAACCACCTCAGCCTCAGCTAGTGAGGAGGTCAACTCGTGAAAAAAAACAACCTAAAAAGTATGGGTTTTCTTTAATTGAGTCTACTTGTGCCTATGCTTTAATTTCTAGCACTGATGAACCTAGGACTGTAAAAGAGGCATTTAAAATGTCTGATTCAAATTCTTGGTTGGAAGCCATGAATGAAGAAATGGCATCATTAGAAAAGAATGACACCTGGAGTTTGGTTCCATTGCCTAAAGGCAGAAAATCTGTAGGCTGCAAATGGATATTCAAAAAGAAAATAGGTCTAGATGGCAGTATAGAAAAATATAAAGTAAGGCTGGTTGCAAAAGGTTATTCCCAGGTAGAGGGAATTGACTATGAAGAAATCTTTTCTCCTGTAGCTAAGCTGACATCCATTAGATTTCTTTTGTCATTTGCATCAGCATATGATTTAGAGATTGAACAGATGGATGTGAAAACATCGTTTCTTCAAGGTGATCTTGAAGAAGAAATTTATATGTCCCAGCCATAGCACTTTTGTGGTAAAACGTAAGGAAAGGCTGGTTTGCAAGTTGAAGAAATCTCTGTATGGTTTAAAATAGTCTCCTAGAATGTGGTACCAAAATTTTGACACATTTGTCTTGTCTTTGGGATTTGTAATATCAAAATGTGATCACTATGTCTATTACAAAGCTGAAAGTGATCAAATTCTTATTATTGCTCTATATGTTGATGATATGTTGTTTATAGGCAATAGTAAGCTAATAATTTATGATCTTAAGTCTCAGTTGTCTGCAAAGTTCAAAATGAAAGATCTTGGTGCAGCAGGGTATATTCTGGGAATGGAAATAACTAGGGACAGAAGGAATAGAAAACTTTGGCTTAGTCAAAGTAAGTATATCATGACTGTTCTAGAGAGATTTTGTATGACTGAGTGCAAACAGCTAGTTGTTCCAATTACACAAGGAACGAAGCTATCTGTTGAGGATTGTCCAAAATTTTCTTCTAAGATGGAGGACATGACCAGTGTGCCTTATGCAAGTGCAATTGGCAGTCTCATGTATGCTATGGTTTGTACAAGGCCAGACATTGCCCAAGCAGTGGGAGTTCTTAGTCGGTTTATGGCTAATCCTGGAAGAACACATTGGGATGATGTGAAGAGAGTGTTTAGATATCTGAAGGGCACTTCAGACTATGCTTTGTGTTACCATGGTAACTTTGTTGATATATAGAAGACTCTCAGCATTCAAGGTTATGTAGATTCTAATTGGGCAGGGGACATTGATAGCAGAAGATCCACCAGTGGATATATTTTCACAATGAATGGTGGTGCAGTGAGTCGGATGAGTAAGCGGCAAGCTGTAGTCACTTTGTCTACTACAGAGGCAGAATACATGGCAGCCACACATGCCTGTAAAGAAGCAATCTGGTTAAAATGTTTCCATTCTAACATTGGCTTTTATGCAGAAAATATTACTATCTACTGTGACAACCAGAGCGCTATATGTTTGCCAAAGAATCCTACTTTCCATGCCAGGACGAAACATATAGATGTATAGTATCACTTTGTACAAGATATGGTGGAGGATGGGAAGGTCTCTTTGGAGAAACTGGATACTCTGGAGAATGTTGCAGATGCATTGACGAAGCCTGTGAGCACAAACAAGTTCAGTTGGTGTGTCAGTTCAATGGGCCTCTTGGCCCATGAATCTCAGTAGTTTGGTTATGCTCTGGAGGTGTCAGTAAGATCTTCGTCAAGTGGGAGCTTGTTGGAATATGTGCCTCAATCCTTACTAACATGGAACTCCTGAAGGGAAAAATCACTATGACAGTGTTTATGTCTAGGCGACTAACTGTTCTGAAAGTTCTAAAAAGTTCATATCGTTGTGACAAAGTAGATGTCTTGCCGAATGAAGTCTATTGCTGTGACTCTCTGAGTTCGGCATGACCTTTTGGCGATCGATAGAACTCTGGGCGACAGTTGATCTCATCGGTGTAACTCTCGAGTCGCAGGGAGATGTCACAGCGAAAGTCTCATGTCTTACCGACAGTGTGTATCCTCGTGGTGACTTCGCGGTAACTGAAAGACTTCGCTGAGAAGTCTTAGCGAAAGTCATAAGTCACGCCGACGGGAGAAGTCATATTGTCTTCATGGTGACAAAAAAGGTTTCGCTGGGATGTCTTAGCGAATGTCTCAAGTTTTGTCGACTGATGTCTTCGAGCTAGCTTTGGAAGCTCGATGAAACGTCACGGCGAATGACCCAAGTCTTAGCGACAAAATATTTTTTGGTGGAAGTCTTTGTTTCGGTATGACATCTCACCGAAACCGTGGGAGTCTGGCCGATAGGAGAAAGGCTTTGGGGTAACTTAAGATTGTCGGCAGAATGTCTTGGTGAGGTTAGTATGTCTTGCTGATGATGAGATGCTCTCAATATAAGTCTTGTCGTATGGTAGTCGTCGGTATGACTGAGGGCTTTGGTATGAAGTCTTGGTGAAGACGATAAATCTCGCCGACTCGTCAAAGGTTTCGGTGTAGCCCAAGGAACTCGACAGAAGGTCTTGGCGAAGACATAGTGTCTTTCCGATAGACTGTTTGCTTGATGAGACTGGTGAATTCGCGATGTGTCTCGCCGATAAGGGAAATCCTTGCTGATAGAATCATTTTGGTCATCGTTGGTTTCGGTATAACCTACTACAGTCGATATAGCATCTTGCCAACTCGTGGAAGTTGTAGTGATGCCGATAGAGGAACTTTGTGGCATCAGGGAGACACTGTAAGTGTCTCACCATAATGCCAACAAAGCTGAATGCTCTTGACTAGTCTAACCGTCCTACGTGGAGCATTGTGGGCCAATCACAGGAAGCAGTTTTAAAGCATGATGACAGTTGATTTTATGCATCAGTTGAAACGTTGGAAAATCAGCATGCAAGGAAAAATCAAGGCTCGAATGGAAATTGTCTTTGGTTGGAAATGGCAGATAAGAATGCACAGTTGGAAAATCAAAATGAGATTGTTTAAAGCAGATTGATTCTGTTATGAACAAAGAGATGAGTTTATCGAATTGCAGTTTTTTTTTTTTATCAGAGTTTTTGAATAGTGAATGTTGTAGCTACTGTAAAACAATAGAGAGTTGAATTTCCTAATTGTATGTAATTATTGGTTATTGTAATACAAAGATATTCAGCCTGGTGTGGTGGGTTTTTTCCCGAAAGGGTTTTCCACGTAAAATATGTTGTTTGATTTGTCTATGTATTTGTTCTATTTCTGTTATTCCTTCATGTGTGTCTTAATTAGATTGTAATTTGAAAAAATAATAGCCCTGTATTGCATTCTCCCCTGTGGTTTGACGTTAGGAAAGTTGTTTCCGCACCTCTGCTTTCCTTACAAATTTTTCTACCAAACATTTGCCAAAAAAAATAGAAAATTGAAGAGTTAGAAAACAAATTCAAAGACTCAAAAGTCTAAAGTCAAAACACATTTTATCAAATTCTAAGATGCATGTGAAATAAGCTTAAAATTTAAAGACTTTGAATTTTATACCTAGTGGCAGAGTGGTTCTTCCTCTAACAGCCAACTCCGAAGAAAAGAGATTACCAGTTGCCTCCCTGTATATATCCATCTCCTTGATGATGACGTCTGTCACTGCAACCTCAGGTTTCATCCTCTGAATGCATGTTGTGAGCCCCTCCATAACCTCTCCATTAGGATCAGAGAAGCTCTTTGAGAAGATATAAGAAGGGTTGAGGAAGTACCCTGCTACATGGATGGGTTGGTGGAGTTGATTGTTCCACCTCCTATCAACAATCTCCCATATGGGATCAAATTTGAGGTTGTCCCCCATGTAATAACTTTTGATGGCCTCCTTGGCCCTATCCATGGCCTCATAAATGTATCCAATTGGGTTTTCATCCCCATCTACCAAGCGGAGGACTTTAACCAAGGGCTTTGACACCTAGATTAAAAATACAAAAAGATCAAAGTTAGAAATTTATAATGAAAGGCTTAAAGTTAAATTAAAAATATATATTTATATTCAACTTGAGATTAAAATTAAAATCAAAGTTTTGAAGTTACCCTCACGATCTCCGTAGCTTTTTGTGCAAACAAGGTGTCGAAGACTATTGCAGAAATTCTATCTCCTTTGGCCTTCTTTGAATATGAGGAGTCATTCCATGCTTGACTCATGAACATTTGTTTTAGAGAGCCCAAAGAATCCAAAATGCTTTGCAACGTTAGGAAAATTGTTGCAAACCTTGTGGCACCTGATCTCACCAACTCCTTCCCTTGCGTATGCTCTCTCATCAAATTAAGAACCCAAGGGTGATTGTAGATATATTTTGTGATGCTCCTTGCATCATCTACAATTGGTGCCACCCAAACAAGTTTTCCTATGTCCTCCAAAAGAAGGTCAAGGCAATGAGCCGCACAAGGTGACCAAAAGAGTGATGGATGTCTACTCTCAAGCATCCTTCCAGCTGCCACATACGCTGTTGCATTACCTGTGATGACTTGCACCACATTAGCAATCCCCACCTCCATTACAACTTCATCCAACAATGTACACAATGTATCTGCAGTTTTTATCCTGTTGGAAACATCCACCGACTTCCAAAACACAACTTCACCTTTGGAAGCAACCAAAAAATTAAGGATGGTGCGGTTTCTCCCATCCGTCCACCCATCAGAAAGAATTGAGCAGCCAAATTTCTTCCATTTATTTTTTTGCTCTTCCACCACATGCATTGCCCTTTCAGTTGCATTTGTGAGCAACCTGCAAATACAAAGTAAAATAATTAAATAAGTACAAAATTGTAAGTTTTAAACAAAAAATAGCTTGAATTCAACATAAATAATAAATTAATTTATATTTAAATTAAAGAACATAAAATTTAAGTTGACTTGTCACTTACCTCCCACTCAAATCTTTGTGAGAAGGTGGCTTGAAGCCTTCTCCCGCAACTGTCAATGAAGTGACCATATTGTGCCAATAGGGACTACTCGCCACATTGAATGGTATGTTATTGAAATACCAAAAATCAGCACATGCCATGCTGGCATGTTCATGCACCTCTTGTTCCACCCTATAGCCTCCAATGATTCCTGTGCTCCTGGTGTATTTCTTGGCACAAAAAAACTTTGAGGGTTGCGTGAAGATGAAGGTGGTGGTGGCATTAGCACTCTAGTCGAACTAGAGGAAAAGGTGGGCCTAGAGGATGGTGTGGTTGTGGCGGTTGTGCCATGAGTGCGAATTTGTGGACCATGAAGAGAGCCCACAATGCCAATAATATCTTCATCCTCATCTGACTCTATCTCCATGTGCTCGACCCCTTGCTCCTGAGTCCCATGGGCATGTGCATGTCCACTGGCTATGGATGCTGCTATGGCTTTTTTAGCCCTCTCCCTTTGCATTTTTTTTTCCTCAGCAAGTGAAAGTAGGGCAAGCATCTCTCTTCTAATCTCTTTTTTGGGCTGCCCACAAACCTTGGAATCACGCTGAGGAATGCCTGCTAGATGGTATTTGAGGCGATTTATGCCTCCATGATATGTATTTTTGCATTCACCGCAAACAACTGTTCCAGGCACTGGCCCTCTGACACCATATTTCCATGTAGGGTCTCTAGCCCCTGCAGGACGAGTGCCTGGAACCCATGATGATGGTGTGCGAGGGGTGGAACTTGATGGGGCGGGGGCAGAACCTGATGCTGAGCCTGAACCAGAGCCAGAAGCCATTATAGTGTGTAATGTGTATTCACTAATCAATGATCAATCTACACATTCAAAAATATGTACAACATATTAGTCTTTTAATACAAACAAATTTAAAAAACAACCTAAAATCATTAAAACTTCAAAAATCTAGAGCTAAATTTGATTGAAATTGATACAAATGTGTTTAAATGAATTATCAATTAACATTATTAACTAATCTTATCATTCTACACAAAAAATGAACCTAGGTCTGAAAATTTCAAAAAATAGTGAAAAAAATGAAAAAAACAGCAAAAATCAACAAAAGATTGTGATGAATCTTGTTTTTTGGATTCTAAATGCAAAAAAATTGTTTCTTTGTGCTCTATCATGTCTTTTTTTCAATTTGGAATGAGTATTTTGCAAGAAGAATGAAAGAAAATAATTAATTAAAAACAAAAAACAAAAACAAAAACCCTACCTGTGAATCAAATTTCCCTTCAAAATCCACACAAAATGGCGTTTGAATCCGCTCTCCTCAATGGCAAATCGTTGGAAATGATATCTCCTTGCTTGGGCGAGGGGGGGGTTTAGCTCCTCACACAAAGTATCAACTGATTTTGAAATGAAATGAACAACATAAAAGACGTTTTCAGCCTTTAACACTGCGCAAGTGAGTTTTTTGCATGGACTCGCGAGTTTTTGGCAAGTACTTGCCACTAAAAACTCGAAAAACTCATTTTTTTGGGTTTGGCGAGTTAACTTCGAAAAAACTCACGAGTTTTTTAAGACTTGGCGAGTTCTGTGCGAGTATGCCAACTATGTCGTAGGCTACTCAGAGGGTAAAATTAGGGTTTCCCGTTTTGGAGGTTGTTGCTCGAAATTTGGGGATTGATTTGCGGATTCTTTCTGGGTTTTCAGAGAGCTTTGCAGTGGTATGATTTGTAGAGCAATCCGAGCATCTTCTGGAATTTACTATTTTTAGTAAATTCTATTTCTGGCAGTGGTCATGTGGTTTCCAGTGCAGTTGACTCTCTTCTTCAGCCGGTTCAGTTGGTTTGATCATTTTTGGCCTTGGGATGCATTTTGGAGAGATAAGTTCAATTAATTTAAATAATGTTATATTTTAATGTTACTTTTTAATGTTGACCCTTGGCCTAGCTTCATCACTTCAAGTTGTTCTAAAAAGGTGGTCTTCATGGGTGGACACCTCATTGGAGGTAATTTAATATTTTCCTAAGATCAAATATCTTGCTTAAAAAGGGACGCCAACTTTGTTGAGGAGATGATTTTAAAATAAAGTCAAAATTAGCTTTGAAAAGGGACGCCTATACTTGGAGGGAAATGAAGTCAAATTCAAATTTGAATTAGGGCATACTTTCTAGAAGTTTCTGGAGATTCCTTGTTGAGCTTATAAAAGGAGACCTCTTCCCTTCATTTGATCATCTTATGACTTCAATAATGTTATGTTGCCGAAATGGTACTGGGATTGCTTCGAGGAATGTATGCCTCCTAGCCTTGGCTCGACTTCTTGCTTGAAAGATAGCAATTAGTGGAGATGTTAGCTTGTTGTTGAGAGGATTTTGTAGTGAGGTTTGCATTGTAGCATTTGTTTGCCTTTGTAGGTCAGTTTCTTGCATTTTATATCAATTTATGGAGTTGCCGATTATCATAGCTGAACTGTAGTTTCATTCATTAACTTCAAAATAAAAATATTATCATTTTGGGTATTGCTTAAATCTGTTTCTCATGCTAAGGTGCTCCTTTGAGCTTATTTGCAGATTTTTTTGTGAAGGTCTTGATTTTTAAGAAGCAAATCGCCCCTCTTTGCAAGCCGCACCTCCTTAGTGTTGCATTGGGATGCGTGCTAAAATAATACCCTAGTTTATGAGAGGTTTCTTGAATGTAGCATGGTCATCATCATCATAGGAAGCTATTGCATCTGATTTGAGGTCATTTGGTTGAGAATTGAGTGAGTTATGAGTATTTTAGTGGAATCTAGATTTGCTGGTTATGCATTTTAAGTTGTTGGTTTGTCATATCAGATTTAGGAAATTGCATTTTGGTGAAGGGTTGGTGATAGAAAGACTTATTAAGCCTTGAGGAGATCATACTCACTATTGCAGCATTGGAGAGCTTCTAATCTTTGTTCCTTGCAAGCACTCTCTATTACTTTGTAAGTTGAACAGTAGTACTGTCAGCATTTCTTAATCTATCTCTTCATGCTTTTGTATTAACCGCTGAATAAGTGGAAGAGGTTGGCTTGCCGCCTATCTTACGTTTTGAATTGCATCGTAGTTCTTAGCATCTCTACCATATGGTAGCTCTATTCCCACTCTGGGTTGGAAAGCACATCCTTGGCGTCGAGTTTACTTTTAGCATTTGTAGTGGTAGGGATCCTCTAACCATATGTTCGTCCACCTTGGACACATTCTTGGTTAGAGTTACTCAATTCAACAATGCATAAAGATCCTCTGACCATATGCTCACACCTTGCCCAACTTAGGATCCTAGTGTACATTCTTGGTTAGGGTTAATTCCGCATCGTTTGGGTTTTCAAGCTAACCTTAACGGGTGCATGTTGTTTGTAACTGCATTCAAAAATTGAAAAAATTGGTTCAGAATATTTCAATTGTCATGGACAAGTCCCTTTCTGCTGACATGGGTGGCCCTACAAAACCCAGTTTAATCCTTCCTCATGATTCAGACTTTGGCTCCATGGGTACTCCTCATATTGGCTCCCCACCAAGCCATACACAACATAGGGACTTTCCCAACTTACTAGGTGAGATAGATTCTTTGCTTTAAGAGATTCTTAAAAAAAAATATATGGGGGCAGGGATATCCCAACTCTAAGATCTCCCCTGCATGCTATTGTAAACAACAAAGAGGGGAACAAGAAGAAAGGGTCAACATGCTTTAAAAAATGTAAAAATGGTGTTAGAATTGTATTGGGCGAAGACATTATGATGTCTCAATTTGTTGAATTATTACAAATCTCTTTGATTGGTATTTTCTTTAGCAAGAGAATTTCTGAGAAAAAATTATCTAATTGGATTGCACGCAGTTGGCAGCCTATCCTTGGATACATCCCAATATTTCATTTACCGGTTAAGGGTTGGATTGCTTTTATTTTGCAAACTTCAAGGGATGCTGATACTAGATGGTTTTGGGGATCAAGTCCATTAACTTTGAGGTTGTGGACTCCTGGCTTTTATCCAAGAACTGAACATTTAAAGACCAAGCCAATGTGGGTTAAAATTCTAGCATTACCACTTGAATTCTGGTCTTCAGAGATCTTTTGAGCCATTGGAAACAATTTGGGGTCTCTCATGGAAGCAGATGTGAGCTACTTAAAACAGGTTTCTAGGACAGTTGCAAAAAAATTGGTAGATTTGGATTTAAAGGAAGGGCTAGCGGATGAAATTATTTTGGAATCGGTATGTGGAGTGCATAGAAAAACATTGGACTGTGTGGGAATGTGCTTCTGTTGTGCCAAATGCCACACTTATGGTCATTTAGCAAATGACTGCTCTTTGCCATTTACAAATAATCACCCTCAAAAAAAGTTGGATTGTGTAATCGAGTATAGGAATCCTATTCTAAATAATCTGCCTACCACACCACAAGACAGGTCAAAGTTTGGGGAAGATTTAAATTTTTCCACCAATGGTGACACTTTGCCTCCCATTGGTACTATACTGCAAGGTGACATGGGTCCAAATTTAAAATTCCTATTCACTTCATGCAGGCCTATTGTGGAACCTCTATCACATGAACTTGACTCATATTATTGTGATGTTATGTTGCTAGATCATGTTATTGATGTTGTAGCTCCTACTCAACATTTAGACAATAATGATAACCAACTCAGGACTCTCAACTTGATAGGGAAGTCTTTTGATCCATGATCCACCACAAAAGGGTGGTGAAGAAGTCAAGGTATGGGAAGAAAGGAATGAAGGATTTGGCACGAGCAAATAGTGATGGAAATTTTTCACTGGATGTCACATCACAGGTTAAGGGGGGGAAATATTTTGCCTAATATGGTGAGCTCTTTGAGGACACGACATTTCACTGAGCCTAAACTTTCAGCTACTGGTAATATTTTTTTTGCACCTCCTACACAACCCAGATATTCATTATGTCCTCAACAGATGCATAGGAATGAGGATGAATGCATCGTTGTTGGCTGCAAAGATTCTATTTTGACAAGGGATGGGGTCTTCTTGGGCATGGGAAGATCTGCTATATTTTCACACATAGAGCATATGGCAGTGGCACCTACCTTACAGGGGGAACACAAGATACAGTTTGGGGCCCTTAGTGTGGGGCAAGCCCCCAACAATGTTTAATTATGATTATTATGTCCTTCAATATCAGAGGGATTAGCAGCCCCTCCAAAAAGACTGCTCTCAAATGGTTATGGATGTCCATAAACCTAATGTCATCTTGATTCAAGAAACAAAAGGGGAAGGGAAAAAGATTATTGGCGATTTATCTAGTTTCTTATCCAATTGGTCCTCTCTTTCAATAAACTCCAATGGCCTCACTGGGGTTTATTCACTGGTTGGAAAAACTCAACTATGGCTTTGGTTGATTCTATTATCTTTGGTAATTGTATTGGCACAAGACTCCTTGCTATGGAAATGGGCTTTCCACTTGTTGTGGCTAATATATATGGCCCCACATCAAAAAAAAAGTCTTTTTGGGAAAGTATTTTTGAAAATGCTTTCTTAAAATCTGAAAACCTCATTTTGGGAGGAGTTTTAAATTTTACTATCTCCAATGAAGAAGTCTAGGGTGAATTTGCTAGAGTTGACCCTCTGGCTAGTTATTTTCTACATAAATTGGAGGTCTCTAAGTTCATTGGTCTATCCCCTATTAAGATCGTTCCTACTTGGAGAAATATGCACATTGGTGTTGAGCGTGTGGCAAAAAGACTCGATAGATTTTTGGTAAATGATTCACTTTTTTCATAAATCAGATCAGATCCGTTCTTGGGTGGCCTCGGGTGGTGATTTTGATCATCTCCCCATTTTATTGCAAGTTGCTAAAGCTGATACTAAACCTACTTCCCCATTCAAATTTAATCCCTCTTGGCTTTTGGATGTTGACTTCATTAACTTGGTAAAAAAAAATTGGACTCTCTTTGATGAAGCTTCAAATGTATCAACTAGTCTACAACTTGCTAAAAACCTTAAAAATGTCAAGGCTACTATTGTCAACTGGGCACATAAAAAACATATGGAACAGGAAAAGTCTCTTACATTGGTGGAGTAGGAACTTGATGTGTTTTATGCTTTTGATTTCCAAACTACTTTTGATGAGGCTTCTAGATTAAGGTTGTTGGAGTTGGAACAAAAAAAGAATATTTTGGTTGATCTAGAGGCTCAATGGAGATTAAAAAGTTGGGCTCGTTGGTTGAAAAATGGTGATGAAAATACCAAGCATTTCCATAACTTTTCCAATTATTGTAAAAAGAAAAACACTATTTGGGAAATGTCAAAGGCAGATGGTACAAAGGCTAACACCTTCAAAGAGATTACTAATATGGGAGTCACACATTTCTACCAGATGTATAAGGAACCAAACAGGGCAAATATTGTTGACATAGTATTTCTGCACATTTTTTGAGCTTTGTTGATGGGGCAGCTAATGAGGAACTTATGAAAGAAATTTCGAGGGATGAATTGAGGACTGTTATGGGCTCTTTTCACAAAGACAAAATTCCAAGCCCAAATCACTGGACAATTGAATTTTTCCTTGGGTTTTTTTATTTTCTAGGTGCTAATATCCTTTGTGTGGTCGAACAATCTCAACAATCTGGGAAAATACTTGGGGCTTTCAACTCAATATTCATCACCTTGATTTCTATGAAGGACAAGCCTGACTCCTTTGATGACGTTCACCCTATCTTTCTTTGTAATTGCATATACAAGATTGTTGCTAAGGTCATTGCTATTAAAATCAAGAATGTGCTATCAAATTATATCTCGTCTTAACAATTTGGTTTCTTATAACATGGGAGACATATTCATGAGGCTAATGGGGTTTCTTGAGAGGATATCCATACTATAAAAACCAAGAAATTGTCAGTGGTGGTTATGAAGCTTGATTTGTCAAAGGCATATGATGGAGTGAATTGGCTTATAGTTGATTAATTGGATTATGGGTTGTATCACCTCTTGAGAAGATAAACCTATCTTTCTTCCTATTTTCATCCCTAATCCAGAGCCTAACCAATGGCACAAATCAACTGTTACACCAAAGCCTGATTCACACTATTTGCAAATATGTGTTAGCTACTTCCCCACAAAGAAATTTTTTCCTTAATTTGATTGAAAACCCTACCCCTAAGAGCTCTGTGAAAATTGAGCTTATAGAAAGTTGTCCCCACACCCCGACCAAAAAATTTGCTAAGACTTCTCCTAACCCTGTGGACCCTCCGTGGTTAGACCTTCTTAAAATTACCCCTAAAAAACAGAAAAAGAAAAATGTTGATCCGTGAGTTGGTGGCTGATCCAAACACTATCACGATTCTGAATGACAAGGACAACAGCCCTGAATGTTCTACATCAGTGGGTCGAAGGTCAACCAAGCTTGCTTTGGCAGTGTTAAAGGGGTCTGGTAGTAGCAAAAATTCTAAAAGCTCGAAAGAAAGTGTGATACTGGGTCCCAAGATAGTAAGGGGAAGAAGGTGGTAAGGAAAGATAAAGCTTCCTCATCTAAGGAAATCCCAAAAAACCTTGGGGGTGATTCTACTGAGGAGGAGGAGTTGGAGTTGAAATATGAGGAAGACTCTAGCAATGAGGAATAAGAAGGGGAATCGCAGCAAGAGGAGGTGTAGGAGGTCCAAGAAGACAATGATAGGACTATGGAAAAAGAAGATGCTACCAATGACACGAAGGTTATGGGGATCAATAACCCTGGAAAAGAGAACATGTCGTGCTTTGAAACTGCTAGAATTCTAAGCATGGAGGAAAAGATGGAGTTGTTGGAAAAAATGATGCAAGAGGAAGGTAAGGACAACAGATTCTAGGATCTTGAAAATGTTGTTAACAGCTTATGCAGGGTGGTGGATGCAGTAATGAAAAAAGCTATGATGGCCATGGTTTTGAGTCAAGGTAAAATTAAGAAGCAGCAAAGGAAAAAGGCAACGGATGATGAAGTTGACTTGTTTGGAAAGATGGAGCCCAAAGAGAAGTTTGAAGATTCTATCGAAGACCTATTTAAGGCTTGGAGTTTGATCGAGGATACTTAATCCTTGGCATATGTTCCTCTTACTTTCTATCACTTGCTACTATGGTCTTTTTTGTTAATCTTGGTTGTTCTATTGCTGATATTGGTCATTGGTGCCTGGACTATAATATTTCTAGTTATATCTCTGTTAGGAATTTTGGTTTTAGACTGGACCCTATTTTAAGGTTATGCGGTTATAACCTGCTTTTGTGGTGGGATTTTAAGATGGACTGGATTTACTTTTTTGTTATGACTGATAAGGCTATTCTGTTTGATGCAGAGGGCATAGTTTAATTTTTTTGGTTGATGGATTGGGGAAGTGTTTCTCTGTTTTGCTTCCTCTTTGTGTTTTTTTGACTGGATGCTATTCTATAGTCTATTGTACTAATCTGTAAGGGTCAGGGCCCTTTCCTTGCTTATTCAATCAAAAACATGTATCTCCTTTCCCATCATGTGTTAGGTTCTCAAAGGGAAATCACTCTCTTAACACTGTTGATACAAAATAACACTAATTAAAATCAAACGGTTTTGAAGGAGAGATTTGATGCTAGAGAAAGTGAAAATTTACACCTCCATAGTCATTTATTTTTCTCCCTAGTTGTGTTTTCCTTTGTCATCTTGGTTTTGGTATTTTTAATGTCAATTTTTGACTTGTGTTCTATATTTTACTTTTGTGCATAGGGTTTTGTGTTTTTTTCTTCTCCTTATTTATTCTTTACTCAACTTGGTCATCCATTATTTTTGGTTTTATTTCCCTATATGGGAAGGTGATGTACGAAGACAATTATAACTACCTATTGCAATGTTGATTCATGTATATGATTTTGGGGTTGATGCAATCCAACTAATAGTAAAGGTAGTTTTGGTGGAAAGTCATGCAAAATTACTTTGGTGGCTAAATATAATGTTGTTCTAAAAGGATTTTCTTTGTTGAAGATGGAAGAGGTTTGCAAGGATATAGATGGTTAAGATAAGCCCCTATTTCTTCCTTGATAAACATGCTAAAAGATGAAATGGTTAATGTCATATATTTTGAAGAACAAAGGTTTAAGAATGTGGGTATTTTGTTGTTTTCCTCCATATGGATTTCATGGCTTCAGAATTTTTTGATGATTGGTTGTTGTCTATTTGGGCTAGAAATTAGGAATGTATGTTAACATATGTATAATTATAAAGAAAGGATTTTTTTTCATTTTTTCCTAAGTAGTCAATAAAAGAGAGCAATTGCCAACAAAATTTGGAATGTTGGCAAATCAATTTTTAGAGCCCTTCTATGAGATCTTGTGGTATAACTAGATGACATTATTTTCTTCTCATCTCCAAGTTGGGACATTTGTGATATTCTCCAATATGTTTGGTTTATTTTTCCTCAAATTTTAAAGTTCCCAAAAGAAGTGGTGAAATTTGAAAATATTAAATTATAATTGCCTCACATGAATGCAAGGGTGCTTTTATCCTTAGATGTCATTAAGGAATGCCTTGATAGTATTTTTTCCATTGTATGGCAAAGAGGTAAGTTAGAAAATAAATGGGTTAAGAGGCCTTAGCTCTTGCTTTTTGTAAAAAGGATGGTTGTTTAATAATGAATTGTCATAAGCTTCAATGTAGGAGAAATCTCATAAGAGAAATAAACAATGTCAGTAAAGTGGTTGATAAAAACATAAACAAGATTGACTCCTCATCTTTGGTTCTACTAATGAGTTAGTTATAAGGATGTTAGTGCAATGTGGTACCATTTGAGTCTAATAATAATCTTGAGTGCATCCTTAAAAATAACTCTAGGAAACTTTAGATTGAGCTTAATGTCAGTTGATAAATCATTAAAAAGAAAAATGTCTCCCAAACTTCCATTTTAGACTTATGTCAAAATTCCACTAAGTTGATTGATAAAGTAAAGATAACAAATTTCCATAGTCCATAGTATGAGTATGGGTGTTTCTAGATTGTACTACGTAGAGAATTTTATCATCGATGTTTTAGACCACACTCCATGATCCATCATTAGGATGAAAGAAGAGAGCACATTATATTCTCATATTCCCTTATTTCATCTAAATGATGGATCACAAAAATTGATATGAAATATTGATGATAAAAATCTCTACATAGTACAATCCTAAAACACTCATACTCTTTGATTGATAAAGTTTTCAAATAGCCTTCTACCTATAAACCCAAGCATTTTATTGATGACTTAGGTAAGGAAGATCATAATCCAAATATTTGTGAATTTTTGAATCATAATGAGTCCTTAGCCATTGTTTGCATTAATGATGGTCCCAAAATGGAGGTTAAACATCACCCTCATTTTGAAAACTTACTGTAATGTCATAAAATTACACCCCTTACAATTTGACTTGCATTTTTGCATCCACTTTAGTGTCCACCCCCTTAGCATTTCTTTAGGCTCATTTTAGCCCATACATCAGCCTTTTTCTCTCTCAAGATGCTCAAAACCCCTTTTTCAACAGCTACCTTTGTGTGTCATCTTTGTGTTGAACCTTGCACTTTTCTCATTCTCATCATTTTGTAGCATGATGTGTCTAGACACTAGCACACTGCATGGGTGTTCATGCACCGCACTAGCATCTCACAACATTTTGACATTCAAACAGATTTTTCCAAGTACCTTGCCACTTGTCAACTACGTTTTTGGTGGTAACGGCTCAAGACGCCTTATAACAGCTTGAGAACCTTATTTTCCCTCCTATTCTCTCTTCTAAATCCATTCTTTCAATTCATTTGGGCTCTCTCTACCTTCTTGGCTTCTCTCTTGGACATTCTCCTTCCTTGCTCTTGCTATCTTGCTTGCACAGCTCTCTACAACTTGCTACAACAACACTCTCATGTTCTTACAACACTGTTTACTACTCTCTTAGCTTTCACAACTATTGCTCTTTCTCTCTAGCTTCCTTAATCCTTGCAGTTGATATCTTTCTTATCTTGTGTCTCTGAGCATCTTGGGATTTCTCACATCCCCTATCTATTGCATCTCTATTTTGTGATATGGGTTCTCCTCCTTGAGCAGGGTTTGCTTTTATCACTCTTGCATTCATTTCATTTTTGCTTATTATTTATCTCTATCTGTCTGCCTATCTATGGAGGTGGGAACACTTAAACAGGGGTTTGACTGAGGAAAGTCCCTAAACAACCCCAACATTTTTCCCTCGGTCTTATGTTTGTAGGTGTTGAAGATATCTATATTTTGGAGGCTTCATCACTTGGGATGTTGTAAGCATTTTCTTTCTTCCCCTTAGCTTTATCATTTATGTTTTACTTAGTTTAGTTTACTTCAGCTTTGCTATTCTCTGTTACTTTCTTGCATTCCAAGATTTCTTAGCAGTCAAAGTAGAAGTAGTCACTCTACTATTTTTGTGACATTCTTGGTTTTTAGTCCATACAAGATGCTAGCGTGCCTTTGGGACTCCAATGTGCCATGTTGTTATCCATTTGCTACGCTGACATTCTTTGGCTGAAAGCTCGTGCTAGTCCATCTAGAAAATCTATGTGACCTCCTCTTTCTGATTCTAGAACTCTCTCCTTTTTACGCTGTCACTTGAGCATTATTCCTTGAGGTAGTTTAGGGAAGTTCATTCCTTGGGACTCTCTTGAGAATGAAGAGACTCGTAGGCAGTGAATCCCCCTTCTCTACATTTTGGTGAACCTGGTATAAACACTCCTTCCAAAAAAAAGGGACAAATTAAAGATTTATTCTTCAAAAAAAAAATTGGGGTACTGCCTCAAACCCCATTCCATACCGTCAAAGTAGAAGTAATGTGTCGACCTTCGAAATTGACTTGTTTATTCATTATTTATTATATTTAGCTTGTTATTTTCAAAATGCATTTAATATCTTATTTTAATAGTTTAGTTTCTAATTTCATTCAAAGTGTTAATGATGTTCCATTCCATGCATGTGATGGTGACTTGACTTTGCCTATGTCACTCTGTATCTTTGATCTTTCTCATGAAATTCCTCTTGTTGTGGAGGATATTTTGTTGCAAGAAGATGAAATCATTGATACTTTTCTTGATATTACTCTACATTCTCTTCATTCCAATGCACTCTCTCCTAGAGATGATGCATTGGTGAATGATGAATCTCTTCATTCCAATGCACTCTCTTCTAGAGACATTACATTAGTGAATATTGAAGCTCCTCCCATATCAAATCCTCCAAGGATGGATGTTGAGCATATTTCTTCAAGTGATTCCTCTATAAGTTGTAAGGAATCTATAAATTTTGTCTATGTCTTTGTCGCCCCTCAAAGGCCTAAGAGACCAGTCATTTAACTGACTCTATCTAGTCGTCCTAAAAAGATTTGTTCTATTAATGGTGTTCCATTTAATAGTGATTCTCTTGATCTTTCTAAGTCTCTATCTTATGGAGTGGTAGCCCATATTTATAATACTAGAAGGAATAAAATAAATGTTGATCAACCTACTTCTTTACCACCTTCTCAACCAAGTCTTCCTTTAACACCTAAACCTACAACTAAAGCACCTGGTGATTATGATCTTGTCGAGCAACTCTATATTACTCCAGCCAAGATCTCACTGTACAACTTGCTTCAGTCGACTCTGGTTTATCAAGGTATTCTTCAAGAAGCCTTGCAAAATATGCTCTTGCCTTCTTTCGCTAGGCCAACAGATGTTAATGGATTGATAGCTCATATTCATGTGGATTCATCGAATATTATGTTCTATCTGCAAGAACACCTGCCTTTGAAAGTAAAAAAGCAGTGGATCTTCTAATTATCATAGTTAGCATTAATAATATTGGCATTAGACATACTCTCGTTGACACCAGTTCGGCACTAAATGTGTTTAGTATTGATCTGTTTCCTAAAATTGAAATTGATTCATCTTCTCTTGCTACTTCTTTCTTATGTATTTGTGGGTTTGATAATGTTGGTCGACAAGCCTTAGGCATAATAATATGGTTTGACCTAATGTTGGTCGTTGGAGCCTTAGGCATAATAATATTTCCTTTATGGTTTGGACCTATTATCGTACCTACCCTGGTACATGTTAGGTCAAAAATTTACCATATAACCTACTTTTCGATAGATCGTGTATTCACGCTATGGGTGCAGTCTCTTCTACCTAGAATAAATCTATTAAATTTGTTCATAACAATCAAATAGTCACAATCAAGGCTAACTCTGATGCTATACACCTATGTGAGATGGCAACTATTAGTCAGGCTTCTATTGCACCTACTCTTAAAAATATTGCCCCTTTTGTGTCTCCCAATGTGTTGATGTCTACTCCAGTGGTACCTATTACAAAGGATACTCTTGACACAGATACCCATGTAATGTCCCCTTCTCAAACGTGATCGTTGCAGTTGACCATTGGCCTATTCTGGAGACCTGTAAGCTACTCGGATGGTAAAATTACGGTTTCCTAATTTTGAGGGGGTTGTTGCTTGAAGTTTGAAAATTGGATTGTGGATTCTTTCTAGGTTTTCAAAGAGCTTCGCGGTGGTATGGTCAGTTTGGCATTCTGAGCAACTTCATGAATTTACTATTTTTAGTAAATTCTATTTTTGGCAGTGGACAGGTTGGGTTCAGTTCAGTTGGTCTTCTTCTTCAGTTGATTCAGCTGGCACTTCAGTTTTTGGCCTTTGGGTGCATTTTCCTTGGAGAGATAAGTATTTTCACATTATAATATTATATTTTAATATTATAACACCCCCTTGCCTAGCGTTACAACTTTATGTTGTTTTTAAAAAGGGGACCTAAAGGGTCGATGCTTCATTGAGAGATGAATTATATTTTTAAAGTCAAATATTGGGCTAAATGAAATGGACGCCTACTTGAGGAGTTTGACTTTTATAAAAAAAAAAGTGAAATATTTCATTAAGGGAAAAAGGATGCCATCTTTGGAGGGAAATGTTGAATTCAAAATTAGGGTTTTGGGCGCCCTTCTTGAAGCTTCTAGAAGGCTCTCTTCATGTCTTTATATTCAGGAGTCAACTCTTCATTTAGGATCTTTTGTCTACCATACTGTTATGCTGCTGGAATGTCTTCAGGCAAGCTTTGAGGAAAGCATACCTCCTAGCACATGGCTCATCTTCTTGCTTGCAATATAGCAACTAGTTGAGAATTGATTGTAGATGAGTGAATTATGTTGTGAGACTTTACATTGTAGTAGTTTCCTTGCTTTGTTAAATCAGTTTAAGGCATGTTAGTGAAGTTTTCTGTGTTGTTGGTTCATGTAGCTGATTGTGAGATTTCTTCATATATTCCAAAATAAAAATAATTTCATTGTGGGTATTGATTCCTTGTGTCTCATTGATAGGGGTGCCCCCTTTGGCAAACTTGCAGATTTTATTAACGAGATTTGAATTTTATAGAGCAAAGTCGCCCTTGCTACTGGGTCGTACCATCTGGATGAGCTTTGGTTTCTGTGCAAAAATAAATAGAGGTATTTTGGGGTGTGTTTCTTGTCTTAACTTGGGCGCCATCTTTCTTAGAGCTTGTTGCATCTTATATCACGTCATTTGGTTGAGTTAAGAGCTAGTTATGTGCATTTAGATGAGTTTTGATGTTCTTGTTTGCTCATTTCAGTCACTGGTCTGTCATATCAGTCATAAGTAATTGCAGATTTGGGAGTAGTTTGAGTTTAGAGAGGTTGGGTAAGCATTGTGAAAGTCTTCTAGGTTATTGCAGCATTGTAGAACTGAAAATATTGGGCTCTGGCAAAGCATTCTGATATATTGTAAGTTGTCTAGTAGTACTAACAACAATTCTCCTTCTTATCTTCCATCTACTTATTGTAATACCCGCTGCATAAGTGGAAGAGGCTGGCTTGCTACCTATTTGCTTTCAGTTAAGTAGTTTAGGGACCCTCTGACCATATGCTCGCCATCACATGGTGCCATTCTTGGTTAGAGTTCCTTTCCAGTTGTGCATCTGCATTAGACCCTCTGACCAATGCTCACACCTTTCCCACATTGGGATCCTGGTGTACATTCTGGTTAGAGTTGCTTTCCGCATCATTTTGGTTTAGAGCTAACCTTAACGGGTGCGTGTTGAAATGTAATTGCATCGCAAAAAAAAAAAATTGGTTCGATTCTTTACAGTGGTATCAGAGCCATGATTCTGCCAACCTGTTCCCTACAGTGATTTTGTTGTCATATGAGTGACAATGATTGCAGATACTTCACCAAAAGTCAGGCCAAAAGACAACAGACATAATTTTCGCTAGTGCCAGAAGCAGATACCTTGTCAGAAGCTTTGAGAGAAACAGGAAGAATAGTAGATACTGGTAAAATAGTTGAGAACATGGCTGAAAGTCATAAGCAGTCCATGGATGAAAGAGATGAAAGGATGGAAAAGAAATTTGATGGGATGATTGAGTTGATGTCTTGGTTACTTGCACGAATGGACCAGCAAACTCCTCAGAATCATATTCCTAATCAAAACCATGCTACAGGAGAAAATAGTGGAGTCAATGGGAACAATGGTAATGGAGTGAGTAGAACTATTGGTCAGCATGAGGCCACCTCTAGAGGAACAACCTCTAGGCCTCTCTTTCCTACATTCACTCAGAGGGAGGAACCACGAGTTGAAGCTGTCATTCCGTTTGCAGATGATTCCAAGCAAGCCTACATTGAGTATGCCACCTTACCCCCTAATCTTAGAGACCAATGGTCCTTTAATCAATTCTTGAACCAAAGAAATAGAAGAAACGGAGGAAGAGTTGATAACCGTGCTCATATGGCTCCTAGAACCGATTATCAACAAGCCCTTGGGAAGGTGTCATTGGCTCACTTCGATGGAAGTGATAGTTGTTCAGCAAGATCATGGGTTCAGAAGTTAGACAACTACCTTTCACTTCGTCCCATGCCAGAAGAAGATTCCATCAAGTTTGCAATGCTTCATTTGGAGGGAGTTTCCCATGAGTGGTGGTACCATGGTTTGGTCACACTTGACCACAACTTCATTCGAACCTACGATGAATTCACCAATAAGTTGATTGATAGGTTCGACACTAAGGATCCTGAAGTGAAATTTTGTGAGCTTGCACAATTGAAGCAGCATGGCTCCCTAGATTCCTACATAGCTGATTTCCAAAGGCTTTCCGTGATGGTGCCCAACATCACTGAAAGAAGATTGGTTGTATTGTTTTCTGAAGGATTGGTAGAGCCTTTGAAATGCTGGGTTAAAGCCTTCGATCCACCAAGTCTTGAAGAATCCGTCAAAAATTCTTGGAGTATGGAGTTATCAGCCTCTAGGCCTAAATTTCCACCAAAGCCATTTGGTCACAAGAAGGATAAGAGGCATTTTTCAAATCAGCAAAAGAAGTTCCCACCCAAGTTGACTGAAGAGCAATGTGAACAGCTTAGAAAAAAGGGCAAGTGTTATACATGTTTGGAGCCTTGGGTTAAGGGTCATAGATGTCCTGGAAGAGGGCATTATAATCAAATGGGGACCTATTCTGATTATGGATCAGAATCTAATATGTCTGATCAACAGTCCTATTTTGGGGACAGTGAGGAAGAAAGGGCTCCAAAAGAGTCCGATCATGTGCAAGGAGTTGGGGCCCCTATTGCCCAACTTTCTAGTTTCCAAAAGAACGAATCTTTCAAGGTTCGTGGTGGAGTTGGAGGTCACCGAATTGTTGCATTGATTGACACTGGGGCCACACATAATTTCATTGACGAAGGAGTGGTTGCAAAAAGAGGTCTCAAAACTAAAGAATTTGAAGGCTTCAAAGTCATGGTGGCTAATGGGTTTCATATTTCATGCAACCGAAGATTTCCTAACATGTCTATGTAGTTGGGCAACTATGAAGTTAAGGATGACTTCTATGTGGTTACTATTGGTGACACTGATGCAGTACTTGGTATACAATGGTTACGCTCTCTTGGTGAAATTTCTCTCAACTTACAAACAATGGAGCTCAAGTTCCAATCTGATGGGAAGAAGGTGGTGTTAAGAGGAATTTCAAATGGAGGTCCTCAAATTGTTTCATTCAAAAGGATGGAGAGGTTGATTCGGCACGATCAAGTTGAGTGGGCTACGGAATGCATCGTTCTTCCGGCTAGTCCAGTTGAAACGAAAAGGGACTATCCTCCAGACATCTAGTCTATACTCACCAAGAGGAGTAAGGTGTTTGCTGATTTACCTCCTGGGCCGCCTCCTGAAAGAGGAGCAGAGCATGTCATTGAACTCAAAGAAGGGGCCAAGCCAGTCATCACAACGCCATATCGGTATCCTAAGAAACAGAAGGATGAGATCTAGAAGAACATAAAAGAACTCTTGGAGATGGGTTTCATCCGCCTAAGCAAGAGTCCCTTCACTTCAGCAGTAGTCCTTGTGAAGAAGAAGGATGGCACCATTCGCATGTGTGTGGATTATCGTGCCTTGAATCAAAGCACCATAAAGAATCGGTATCCTATTCCTCGAATTGATGAGCTCATTGATGAGCTCCATGGTGCCAAATTCTTTTCGAAAATTGATTTGAGGTCAGGCTACTATCAAATCTGGATGAGAGGTTCAGATATTGAGAAGACGACATTCAGATGCCACTATGGACACTTTGAGTTCCTAGTCATGCCTTTTGGGTTGACTAATGCTCCGGCCACTTTTCAGTCTTGCATGAACAGAGTTTTCCAAAAATAGTTGAGGAAATTTGTGTTGATTTTCTTTGATGATATTCTCAACTTCAGCAAGACTTGGGAAGAACACCTCAAGCACTTGGAGGAAGTGCTTAGCATTCTTGAATCGGAGAGTTTGTTTTCCAAAGAGTCCAAATGTGAATTTGGAATGAAGGAGCTGCTCTACCTTGGTCATATAATCAGCGCTGAAGGTGTGAAGGTTGATCCTGAAAAGATCAAAGCAATAGTTGATTGGCCACCTCTAGAAAACTTGACTCATTTGAAGGGATTCTTGGGTCTTTGTGGCTTCTACAGAAGGTTCGTGAAGGGGTACTCTCAAAGTGTTGCTCCCTTTACTGACCTCACTAAAAAGGGGGCTTTCATATGGTCAGAAAAGGCTCAAAGTGTTTTTGATAAGTTCAAGAAAATCATGAGTTCTTGTCCAGTGTTGGCCATACCAGATTTCTCCAAGCCATTCGAGTTGCAATGTGATGCATCAGGAGAAGGTGTTGGTGCTGTTTTGATGCAGGACAAACATCCTATTGTGTTTGAAAGTAGAAAACTAAGGGGTGTTGAAAGGACTTATTCTATCTACGACAAAGAAATGCTTGCAATCATGCATGCATTAGCCAAGTTCAGACAATATCTGGTGGGGAGAAAATTTGTGGTCAAAACTGATCACAACAATCTCAAGCACTTCATGCATCAGAAGGACTTGAATGAAAGACAACAGAAGTGGGTGAGTAAGCTTCAAGCTTACGATTTTGACATTGAGTATGTCAAAGGGAAGAACAACATTGTGGCTGATGCTTTATCCAGAAGACCTCATTTGAGCTCATTGTGTGAGCTTACTGTTGATTGGAAGGAGATGTTGCTTGCTAATTATGCCAAAAATCAGTTCGCAACCGGCATCATTGAAGGTACTTTTCATGATGAAAGGTTCAAGGTAATTGATGGTTTGATACATTACAAGGGGAGGATGTTTTTGGTGGCTGATTCCAAACTTAAAAAGAAGATTTTGATGACTTTCCATGACATCCCACTTGCTGGTCATCAAGGCTACTTCAAAACATATAGGCATATTCAAGAAAGGTTTTCTTGGAAAGGGTTGAAAGAGGAAGTTCAACGTTACATCACGGAGTGTAGCACTTGTCAAATGAACAAAAATGAGCACTCTCTTCCAGCTGGTCTACTGCAGCCACTTCCCATTCCCAATCAAAAATGGGAAAGCATCTCAATGGATTTCATCACGGGATTGCCTAAGGCTCAAGGCAAAGATTGTAGCTATGTTGTAGTGGATAGATTGACAAAATTTGCTCATTTCTTTGCCATTACCAGCTCGTTTTCAGCAGCTCAAGTTGCAGATCTGTTTTTCCATGAAGTGTTTAGATTGCATGGGTTGCCAAAAAACATTGTAAGTGATAGGGACAGCAAGTTCCTAAGCACCTTTTGGCAAGAATTTTTTAGGATGAGTGGTACAGTGCTTACTCCAAGCACTAGCTATCACCCTCAAACAGATGGTCAAACTGAGATAGTGAACAAATGGTTGGAGGGCTATCTTAGAAATTATGTTTCAGAGCAGCAAAGAGCATGGGTGAAATGGCTTCACATTGGGGAGTATTGCTACAATTCATCCTTCCACATGTCTATAAGGATATCTCCGTTCATGGCTCTCTATGGTTATGAGGCCCCTAGCTTTGTTGATTTGGTGTTTGGAGACAACAAAGCACCTCAAGCCAAGGATTGGTTGCAGCAAAGTTAAGATATTTTAAAATCCTTGAAGAACAACCTTCAAATAGCACAAAATCAGCAGAAGATGTGCGTTGATCAGCAGCGTGTTGAGCGTTCATTTGAGGTTGGTGATATGGTTTATCTTCGACTTCAACCTTACAGACAGTCTACACTCAAGAAGAGTGGAGCTGAGAAGCTGAAACCTCGCTTCTATGGGCCATTCAAAGTTGTCAGAAAGGTTGGAGCAGTGGCTTATGAGTTGGAACTACCAATGAGTAGTAAGGTCCACAACGTCTTCCATGTGTCTCACCTCAAAAAGGCACTTGGACACAATGTTGTTGCTTCATCACAGTTGCCTCCCTTGGATGAAGAAGGGCAGTTGACCTTGATTCCAGAAGAGATTATTAAGTCCAGAGAGCGTTCTTTGAGGAGGAGAACAATCAAAGAGTACTTGGTGAAGTGGAAGAATTTACCTTTGGAGGATGCTACTTGGGAGAATGAGGAGATTCTATAGCATCCAGACTTGCAATGGATTGAGGGCAAGCAATCTTGGGGAGGGCGGACTGTAATGTCCCCTTCTCAAACGTGATTGTTGTAGTTCACCGTTGGCCTATTCTGGAGACCTGTAGGCTACTCGGATGGTAAAATTAGGGTTTCCTATTTTTGAGGGGATTGTTGCTTGAAGTTTGAAAATCGGATTGCAGATTCTTTATGGGTTTTCAGAGAGCTTCGCGGTGGTATGGTCAGTTTGGCATTCCGAGCAACTTCATGAATTTACTATTTTTAGAAAAATCTATTTTTCGCAGTGGACAAGTTGGGTTCAGTTCAGTTGGTCTTCTTCTTCAGTTGGTTCAGCTGACACTTCATTTTTTGGCCTTTGGGTGCATTTTCCTTGGAGAGATAAGTATTTTCACATTATAATATTATATTTTAATATTATAACACCCCCTTGCCTAGCGTTACAACTTTATGTTATTTTTAAAAAGGGGACCTAAAGGGTCAATGCTTCATTGAGAGACGAATTATATTTTTAAAGTCAAATATTGGGCTAAATGAAATGGACGCCTACTTGAGGAGTTTGACTTTTATAAATAAAAAGTGAAATATTTCATTAAGGGAAAAAGGACGCCATCTTTTGGAGGGAAATGTTGAATTCAAAATTAGGGTTTTGGGCGCCCTTCTTGAAGCTTCTAGAAGGCTCTCTTCATGTCTTTATATTCAGGCCTCAGCTCTTCATTTGGGATCTTTTGTCTACCATACTGTTATGCTGCTAGAATGTCTTCAGGCAAGCTTCAAGGAAAGCATACCTCCTAGCACATGGCTCATCTTCTTGCTTGCAATATAGCAACTAGTTGAGAATTGATTGTAGATGAGTGAATTCTGTTGTGAGACTTTGCATTATAGTAGTTTTATTGCTTTGTTAAATCAATTTAAGACATGTTAGTGAAGTTGTCTGTGTTGTTGGTTCATGTAGCTAATTGTGAGATTTCTTCATATATTCCAAAATAAAAATAATTTCATTGTGGGTATTGATTCCTTGTGTCTCATTGATAGGGGCGCCCCCTTTGGCAAACTTGTAGATTTTATTAACAAGATTTGAATTTTATAGAGCAAAGTTGCCCTTGTTGCTGGGCCATACCATCTTGATGAGCTTTGGTTTCCGTGCAAAAATAAATAGAGGTATTTTGGGGTATGTTTATTGTCTTAACTTGGGCGCCATCTTTCTTAGAGCTTGTTGCATCTTATATCTCGTCATTTGGTTGAGTTAAGAGCTAGTTATGTGCATTTAGATGAGTTTTGCTATTGTTGTTTGCTCATTTCAGTCACTGGTCTGTCATATCAGTCATAAGTAATTACAGATTTGGGAGTAGTTTAAGTTTAGAGAGGTTGGGTAAGCATTGTGAAAGTCTTCTAGGTTATTGCAGCATTGTAGAACTAAAAATATTGGGCTCTGGCAAAGCATTTTGATATATTGTAAGTTGTCTAGTAGTACTAACAGCAATTCTCCTTCTTATCTTCCATCTACTTATTGTAATACCCGCTACATAAGTGGAAGAGGCTGGCTTGCCGCCTATTTACTTTTAGTTAAGTAGTTTAGGGACCCTCTGACCATATGCTCGCCATCACACGGCGCCATTCTTGGTTAGGGTTACTTAAGTTCATCATGCATTGATCCTCTGACCATATGCTCACCATCACATGGCGCCATTCTTGGTTAGAGAGTTCCCTTCTTCGCCTTTGCATCAAAGATTAGACCCTCGAATTAATGCTCACCTTGCCCACATCGATCCCCGTACATTCCGTTAGAGTTAAGTTTCCTCAAGATCGCTTTGGTTTAGAGCTAACCTTAATCGGGTGCGCGTTGTTGAATTGTAATTGCATGCAAAACAAAAAAATTGGTCCGGGTTCCTTACAATTCATGTGCCCAAAGAGAAGAGATTCAAACTAGAACCTTTCGGAAAGAAGGGGGTATTTGTGGGTTATAGTGAAACCTCCAAAGCCTATAGGATATTCATACCCGGGCAGAAACAAATTGAATTGAGCAGAGATGTCATCTTTGAAGAGGACATTGCATTCAAGAGGGCAAGAAGTTCTAGTGAGATAGATACCTATTCCCCTAGAGCACCTGAAATGGAACCTGCTCCTGAGATTTAGAGGGAGCATCCTGAGGAAATGCCACATGAACTTCCTTCTACTTCAGATGAGAATACAAATGACAACGGCAGAAAGAGGCCACTTTGGGCTAGAAAGATGATCAAAGAAGCCAAGGATCATGCAGCACCCAAAGGAACGTTCAGGGAAAGTAAAAGACCCAAACGGTTCTCTAGCTATGTTGCTCTAATGAACAACATCATAAACTCAGAACCTATCAGTGTTACAGAAGCCTTCAGACATCAAGCATGGAAGGATGCAATGACGGAGGAATATCAGTCCATTCTAAAGAATGATGTATGGGATATAGTGCCTAGACCGAAAGAGAAATCTGTTGTCTCTTCCAAATGGCTCTTCAAAATCAAGCATGCTGTTGATGGCAGTATAGAAAAACATAAAGCACGTTTTTTGGCAAGAGGTTTTTCTAAAAGGAAGGCATTGATTATGAAGAAACATTTGCACCTGTTGCCCGCTACACTTCGATGAGAGCAGTGTTAGCCATTGCTGCAGCTAAAGGCTGGAAGATCCATCAAATGGATGTGAAAACTGCCTTCCTGAATGGAACCATTGAAGAGGAAGTCTATCTGGAACAGCCTGAAGGTTTTGTGATACATAAACCTGACTCACATGTGTGCAGACTGAAGAAAGCCCTCTATGGACTTAAACAGGCTCCCAGGGTCTGGTATGAAAGAATTGACAGCTATCTCTTGGGACTAGGATTTTCCAAGAATGATGCTGACTCCAATCTCTACTTCAAGGTAATCAAAGGTGATATGCTAATAATTATTTTATATGTTGATGACCTGCTGATAAGAGGAGAAGATCACCTCATTGCTCAAGGAAAGCAGGATCTAATTTTTGAATTTGACATGAAAGACTTGGGCATTCTACACTACTTCCTAGGTTTGGAAGTATGGCAGAAATCAGAGGGCATTATACTAAACCAAGGGAAGTATACTATTGATATTCTGAAGAGATTTGGAATGTTGGACTGTAGACCGATGTCTACACCTATGGAAACCAACCTTCACAAACTGAAAGAAGCAGCAGCAGAATCCAAGTGTGCAGATCCAACCCTTTATAGACAGATGATTGGATCCTTGATGTATCTAGTTAACACCAGACCTGATATTTGCTATGCAGTGAATGTTCTCAGCCAATTCATGTGTGAGCCAAAGGAAATTCACCTAATGGCTGTGAAACATATTTTGAGATATCTTCAAGGCACTATTGGATATGGTCTTCTTTACAAAAATGACCAACTAGATCTACATGGGTACTTTGATTCAGATTGGGCTGGAAGTGTAACCGATCGAAAAAGCACATCAGGATGTTGCTTCAGTTTAGGATCGGCTATGATCTCCTGGATTTGCAGAAAACAGTCTTCAGTTGCACAGAGCTCAACAGAAGCTGAATACATTGCAGCCTCTATGGGAGCAAGAGAAGCAGTTTGGCTTCGTAAATTGCTTGTGGGACTCTTTGGTGAGCCCTTGAATCCTACAATTATTCATTGTGATAATCAGAGTTGCATCAAACTCTCTGTAAATCCTGTCTTCCATGATAGATCTAAGCACATTGAGATCCCCTATCATTATGTAAGAGATATGGTAGAAAGGAAAGTGATCCAGTTGGAGTATGTTAGTACAAATGATCAAACTGCAAACATTCTCACCAAGCCTCTCTCCTGAATCAAGGTAGAGCACTTCAGGAAGAAACTTGGTATGGTTGAAATGTAATTTGATATTTATGTTTGAAATTCAAATTGTTTATAAATTGTACTAATATATAAAGATGTTTAATGTGTAAACTCTCTTGTCATGTGTGTGACTCCATGACCTTATGGGCCTACTCCCCCTGTGTACATTATTGAAAGGTGACGATCTTTCTAATAATGAACACTTGTATTTGACATTGTAAATTGACGACTCTACAATGATGAGTTGAACTATCATGATAGATATCATGTGACTTGATATCTGTGGACATGTCATGATAGTATCTCTTGGACACTTTTGATGAATATCATGGGACTTGATATCATTTAAAGATCATTGTGATCCTTAAGAGATAATCATGGTGGATAATTATATATTCGTGGATATGCCATGAATTATGGTAGACACCATGTGACTTGATGTCAGTGCACATACCATAATGAAGATGTGTTATGAAGAATGTCATGTGACTTGACAATATTGAGAAAACATATCATATCTTCGATATCACGTGTGAAGGTGATATCTCCACTTATTTGATTTGAAATATCTTCCCTAGCTAAGAGGGAGTGTTAATGGGATATAGCTTCGGTCAGATATAAATGATGATTGCTAAATAGCATCATCATAATTTATATGTGATCGAATTTAATCCTTAAACATATTTATGGAGAATAAGTAAAATGAATTTATAAGCATGCATAAATTCGAAATAATAAAATGATGATCAATTTTTGCATTGAATAAAATCAGAACTCATAATATATATCCACCATGTATGTGAGGGCATATGTATTAATTTTGTTAAATCGAGTGTTAGTCGGTTGTCTTTGAGACCTGCGCACCCAAAGGGACACGTCCCATGAGCGGACGTGTCTCCACTTGTGGAGACACGTCCTCTCATGAGACGCGTCTCTTAGAGGCGGGTCTCCAAAGTTATTTAACATTGTTCCATCATTGATATGCAAACATCGAAATTATTAATGTTCTGCATTCAGCATTAGTGAAAATAAATCTGACTTAGAATTTTAAGTAGAATTCTTACACTTAGAATTTCCTTAGTTTTTAGGCTCCTAGTCTGATTGAGATTTGGTTACATTTACAGTTATCACAGACTCACAGTTGTCAGGTACAGCTGGCATGTATATTAGCTCAATGGAAAATGCATTCTAACGAAAGTCAGAATATGGCATGAAAAGTGAAGCTGATACTGCGAGGGCATCTGCTCTACTATTATCTAGATGTGGAATGTACTTGATATCAAATGCTTCGAACCAATCTATTGCATTCCATACTCTATTTCTATAATGTCGGAGACGATCTTCTTTTACTCTGAATTGATCTCTGACTTGCTTCACAACGAGCTCCGCATCACCTTCGACTTTGAGATGTTTAATACCCATGTCCTTTGCATTTCTGAGACCTAATAGAAGCGCCTCATATTCCGTTGTGTTGTTTGTACATTCAAATTGTAAGCGGTATGCAAAAGGATACAACCGTCCTTCAGGAGAAATTATCACCACTCCCACTCCCGAACCAGCAGTAGAACAACTGCCATCAAATTGCATAGTCCACAACTTAGGATCCTCTGCTGATTCGTCTGTGGTACACGCGACCTCTTGACTTTCTTCAGGTATCTCTGATAGCATGGCGTAAGTACCAAGTCTTGTTTCTCGATATAGAACTTGAGCTTGAGGATCTTGAGACTTCACGACCGCAAATCAAGACTTAGGCTTTGGTTCTAGCTTGAAAGTACCATTCTTTAGTGGAATGTTTGCAGAAGACCAATCCATTTGAATCTCTCCACCGAGGTCCTTGCAAAAGCTTCTGCTCAACAGCATCCCATAGCTAGGTAGAATGTCAGCTACCAGGATGGTCATCATAATTTTCTTCTCAGGACAGGCCGCCAACCTCACTTGAGCATCCTTCAACTGTCCGACTAACGGCACCGACTTGGACTCCAATGAGTAACATTTGTCTTTTGTCTTAGTGCATGATAGTCTTAGAGCGTTCATCACTTGTAGAGGCATGACATTGTCCGAGGCTCCGGAATCGATGATACAATTGCTCAATTTGTAACCCCCTATATACAGAGAAATATAGAAGGGTTTAGGCTTTTCTTCCGCTGGAGCGGATGATTCGAGCAACATGGGCTGCTCGACAGGTGCCTTCTTCACAAACTTAAAAAGTCGGTCCACTTGCTCTGGATGATCTTGGAAATACTCTAGCTGAGAAATCTGCACTTTGTTCTTCATCGAGGCATCTATACTATCAAAATTTGTTGAAGACGAATCTTGAACAACTGCTTTCACGTTCTCTTGAGAAGGCTTGATATTAGAAGTAGAAGCTACTTCTTTTCCTTTTTCTTTTTCTTTTTGTACCTTCAGTCTCTCTTCTTCTTCTTCTCTCTGTGCCTTCAGATGCTAAGCTCTAGCAAACACAGGGGTCGTGTGATTATCAAGAATTACTGCAAGAGAATATTGATGGAAATCTTCTTGTTCTTCAAAATCGGGTTCACTTTCAAAGTAGCCCGTTGCGGAGTCGCCATCGATGTTGTCCGAGTGAGGTAAGACAACATTCAAACGTGGAGTTGGTACGAAACTTGATGCAGGTGCAGTTTCGGTATATCCCATTATCTCGTTCATTCTGACATTTTCGGGGCAAGTGGCGCTGATAAGTTCAGTGGAATCATGAAAAGAGCAAAACACAGCATTTTGTGAATTGTTAGCCGGTTCCCTTGGTGGAGCTAGCCCTCGTGGCCTATAATTGTTGTAAGGTTGAAAGTTATTTCTCCTTGGCTAGTACGGCTACTAAGGTTGATATGGCTGCGGTGCTTGATATGGTTGCGGTGTAGCTAAGGCGGATGGTGGTGCAACTTGAGCAAGAGGTGTAGGCTAAATACGTAATTGCCTCTTGAGAATAGACACTTCATTAGCAACTCTTTGAAGTAGTGGATCTGCAAAACTCTGAACCAAAGGCCTGATGGCATCTCCCTTGATCTTTCCTGAAATAATCATGTTGTCTTCAATTTCTATAGCGCCTTGTTGTGCAGTCTCCAGTTCTGTCTCATTAGCCAATTTGAGGAAAAAGGCTATCTCAGATGGAAGTGCGTTGACAAAACTACTCAACAAGATCTCAGGCGAGGGATTGAGTGTATATGAAAGACAAGTGACCAGGCAGTTAAACCTTGCCACGAACTCCCTCATTGGTTCATTGTCCTCCTTTGAATTTGAGAGCTGGGCGAACAACTAGTGGCTATCTTCAGCTGGCTTGAACCTTGCAAGAAACTTCTCGGTCATAGTATCCTAGTTGGTTATGCAACCCGGCTACAGGTGATTGAACCATTCGGCAGTAGCTCCCACGACTGTCTCAACAAAGAGACGTACAGCAATGTCTTCATGAGCTACATGCAAAACAGCGCAAGCAGTTGAAAAGGTTGAAAGATGATCATCAGGATGTTGACTTCCATAACCTTGGAGCCGCGGAAAGTGCTTTCTCGACCCCTTAGGTAATTCATGATTCGCTGCCAAGGCCAAAGGTCCGACTTGATCACCCTAAGGTAGTGGGGGTCCTCTTCTCCGATTGCGATTGTGATTGTTGTTGTTGTTATCTCCCATTGCTTATGGTTGAACAATAGGTTCTTCTTGTTTGTTCTCAGGTACGGTGTTGAACTCAGGAACTGTGTTGGTTGGTTCTCCAACTTCTGTAGGATGTCTGTGGAAGGAAAGGATTTGTTGAATCAGCTTCTCCTTGGAAGTGAGGATTTGTTCTTGTTCTCCTCCTTGTATAAACTATGTAAGCCAGGATTGTCTAGACCCACACGGGTGGTGGCAAGATAGGCCTTCCGGCTGTGATATCAGCTTTCTCTTCCTCCTTGCTTAGAATAACAGCAGCTTTTCTCCACTCAAACACCGTAGCTGAGATTTTCTGATTTGGAATTTCAACTACGACTAACTTATGCTAAAGACGTTTCTATTTTCTCAAGTAAACGCAGAGCAAAAATGAACAAAGTTTGATTCTCTGACAAAGTACTTAAACAAACTCTCCTTCCAACACACATCTACTTACTTTCAATGCAAGTTGAAATTAAAGATCAGATAAGCATAACACAAATAATGGAAATCTGAGATGTTATATCAGGGCAAAATAGGCACAAGACTTTATTTTTCAAAATTGTGGAACAAAGATTATACTAAACACATGCACGGAACAAGAACTTGCAGCTAAAGAGGCTTGCAAACTTCTTCTTACACAAAGTAAACAACGACTACAATAACAACTTGCTGGCTAAAAGAGACTCAGCAATTCGCTATCATAAACACAATCGAACAACACTGAATAACAATAGAAGGCACTCTAGGCTCAGTGTTTGTTATCACTATCATGGTTGAAAATAAATGAGCAAGACTGCTCTTATTTATAGGCAAGCAGAGGAGTACCCTAAAATTTCCCTACTTTTACAACTAGGGCTTGCTCAACAAGCAAGCTTTATTTCTAAAACTAGAAGAAGATAACATCTAACACCTAAGAAAGCAGGAAAAGCAGGAAATGCCAACTATTACAATTTATCTTCTTTCTCTTCTTCAAAGAATGGATAAGAATTGTTACGAGAATAGAAAGAAAGCTTCTAGAAGAAAGCTGCTTTAAATCTCGATCATGTCCACTAAAAAGCTAGAAACTGTGTCCCTTTCAGATACATCAATACTATCAATAGCAAAGTTTCGCTTTTCCAAGATTTCTTCACCATCTACAATTGACCTCAGGAAATCTTCAACCTCATTGGCCGCTTTCTTGAACCTTGCTAACATCATGGAAATGTGACTTGGCAGAGTCTTATGTTTTTCTTTCATCCAATTTAGTGCAATCTTCTCGCTGTATTTGTCCTTGTGCATCTCCCATATCCTTTAACATTCTCCTTTTGAAATAGTCAAACTCAGGCCAAGGAGGAATTGAGAAGCATTTCTCGATCATGTCAAGTTTCAAACTGCAAATCAATGTGCCATCTACTGACTGGATCTCCCATGTCGCCGGATTGTAATGCTTCATGCAAGTGATTACGAATTCGAGACTCTGAACCGAAATAGGAATGGACGCTGCTGCGAGGAGTCTAGAGTGTCCTAGGTTTCTAATTGTAGTGTTGTCTGCACTCTCCAAAGCATGTAGATCAAACACTGGCTTGACGTGATGCAAGTCCGTCTCAAATGTTTTGATGAAGTCATGGTAGAGAGCTGATTTGGTCTTGAAATCATTCGGAGGGTATTCCATTTTGAAAACCTTGAAAAATAACCGTAAACTCGCCTAAGTTCAGACAAGTTTTGAGCAACTTATTATTTTTAGAATGTTGGTTTTTCTTCTTCAAACGGACAAATTTTTCGAAATTTTTCTGAAATATGGGTTTTCTTCATAATTTTGTTGCAAGACAACCCAGATTGTCCATTTTTGAAATTTTTGAGTTTAGATTGAAAAAGTAGCAAACCCTAATTTCTTCAATTTTTCACGAACAAAAAGTTGGCACCTGGGTTTTGTTCAGAATAAGATTTGGAATCAACCTAGATGATTGGATTTGAAAAACACTGAGGGCTGATTGAAAAAGCAGCAAACCCGACTATGTGAAAAAAAAAGTTGTGATATGGGTTTTCTTCAAAAGAACGTTTTGAGAGGACCAAAATGATCAAAATTTGCAAACTCTTAAGATTTCACTGACATGCAAGGAAAAAGCAGCTGCTGCAACTTGATAAATTTCCTCAAAAATTCTTCATAAAGATGAGTTGAGCAGACCCAGATGGCTGAAAATTGAAATATTTGACCTTCTCCTTCAAAAATTTGATGTTCTGAATAAAAAAATCGTGAAAAAGCAAGGTCTTATGTTGCTGGTCTAAAAATTATTCTTGAAAATCAGCAACCTTGAGCTCTTGAATCTTGAAATAAAAACTCAAAGTGGCTGCTCCACTTTTCTCCCTTGGACGCCACCTACAATAATGATGAAAATTGAATGGAAGAGATGTCTTAAATAGATTTAGGACTTGAGATAACTCTGTTTTCTTTTGCTTTAATCCTCCAAACACTAAAATCAGCCTGTTCAATGAATTTGGGCATTCATCTTTCATCTTGCAATTTTGAAAATTTCAAAATTTTGACTAAGGCATGACAAGTTGGGCACCCTTCTAGGCTAGAGGCGCCAACTTCTCCTAGAGTTAACCATTTTTCTGGGTTTTTCAACTTTTCTCAGTTTTGACACCCTACTTGACCTTCGATCTCAGGCTTCCAGGTTGATCTGATGGACGAGCTGTATGATTCATCGCGAAGCCTGATCGGATCTGAGGAGATCAGCCTGGAGGCACTTCTGGCTAAAAACTTCATTTCATCCTTCAAAATCATGAGTGCACATTTCCTTCTGGGGCACTGAACCTTCACAGTGTTAGCCATTTTTGTATGATTTTCAAGTTCTTCATTTCCCTTTGATCTTCTGATGAAATCTCGATTCCAGGAGCTACACTGATCCGATTGACTGACTGTCAGTTTCATTGGATAGCTCAATTGAATTTGATGAGGTGATCTTGGTTACTATATCTGCAAATTCTATTGTTTCAGGCTTCAAAACCTTGGGCGCCTATTCTCTCTAGGGGCGCCCATGTTCACCATACTTAACCATTTTTAGGTTTCTCCATCAATTTCTCTCCTTCGAATGATCTTGTCGTCTCTGATGATCCAAAGCTTGGATGGACTAATGGCTAGGCTCGTTGCGTAGCTGAGGAGATTCTAAAAGGGGTCCTCTAGGAGTAACTTCATCAAAAATTTGAATCTAAGGCATCAAAAGTTTGGGCGCCCCTGGCAAGCTGGGGCGCCCAACTTCACCAAAGTTAAGTCATTTTTCACTATTTTCTTCTTTGCTTGACTTTTGATTTTTAGCTCTTATGAAACCCTTTGTTCAGCCTTCTGCATCTAACGACTACCAACCTCGATCAATGAGCTGATGGTTTCGTTGGAAAGCCTGATCAATTTTGAAGAAGTCACGTTGGAGGCTTCACTAGCAAAATCATCTATTTGAGCCCTCGAAAACTTGAGTGCCTTTCTCCTCTAGGGGCGCCCATTTGCTCCAGACTTAGAATATTTTCATCTGATTTTTATCTTCAAATTTGAATCTTCATCTTATACCTTCAGCATCAATCTGGATTTGCCAGAGACTGACAAGTCAAACGCTCTGACGAAGACATCCATTGCGAAGCTGACAGAATTCTAAAGAGATTGAGCACATTTGCAAACCCTAACTACTGAATTTTCCCTTCCAAAAAGCTGGGCGCCCTTGGGCACTTGAGGCACTGAAAGTTCCCAAACGTAGAAAATTTCTTGACATTTTCATGATTTTCATTTTGTCTTCTGGTTGAAAAGTCTTCGTTTGATCTCGAATTCCAGGTAACTAAATGATCTGATGATGACATTGTCCAACTCGCTGCGGAGCTGAGAGGATTCTGAACAACTTTGCCTGGAAGCCCAAACCCTAATTCCATCATCTAATGCCCTAAAAAGATGGGTGCCTATTTCCTCTTGGGGCGCCCATGGCTGGCAGACTTAGTCAAAATTCTACAGATTTCAACTTCTTCGTTCTTCGTGCATGTTCACCATCCCATCTTTTGTTCAATGTTTGCATGTTGAATCTAACACCTGGCAGCTGACTGGCCTCCATTGAAGCTCCCAAAATGCTTTTTGAAATTGAAAAAGTAGAATAGACCCACTAGGGCAAAACTGATCGTTTTGAGATTCTAACTGCATCAGCCTGATCAAAAAGTATTTTGAGCCAATCAAAATCAGTTTGAACCCTAATGGACCAACCTTCTATTTTTAGAAAGTTTTGCCAGTATCCGTTTCAAAAGAAACCCAAAAAAAGTTACTTTTTTCAAAAAAATTCTAAAAATAGTAGTTTTCCTAAAAAGTAGGGATGAAAAACTGAGATCTGGGTTTTGTAGTTTAGGTCGCTCTGAGCAGACCCAGATCGTCAGATTTTGAAAATTTTGTGTTTTAACCCCTCATGCAAGACATGCAAACCCAACTTTTGACCTTTTTGATAGATTTAACAAGACTTTTACTCATTTCTTCAAAATGCCTAAGTGTAGCAAAAATTTTAATTTGGGGTACAACACAGACCATGTTTGTCTTTACCTGATGGACTCCAAGTGGAACCGATGCTTTCCCTTTGTCTTATATGGCTGCTTATTCACTGTTCTTAGAATGAATCAATACTTGGGTGGTCTCCATATAATAGCAATCTTAGTCAGTAATATTAAATCCCCAACAATATTTTGCTTTAAATCTGATTAGTACTTCCCTTAAACCCGCTCTAATACCATGTTAGTTTTAGGATCAAAAATGTAAACAAGCAGAAAAATGCAACACATAAGAACAATGAACACAACAGATAGCCTGGGTAAACCCTCCTACTCGAGGGAGAAAAACCCATTAAAATATATCTCTCATATATTAGAATAAAAGAAGTGCAGAATTTTGCATACAACAATCAGGCCTTATCCAGAGCCAAGTCTCATACAACAATATATATGTCTATTCTCTTGAATGAATGATTATACTTCTTGAAGAATCCGAACTGCTGCTAGGAGGATGCGAACTTCTGCTGCTGCTTAGGAGAGGTGAACTTGAGAGGATGAATTGTGTTGCCCAAATGAGAGGACTTGATCCTCCTTAAATACATAACTAGGCAACCTTTCATGCTAGAGCCAAACTTGCCTTGAGTATAATTTTCCTTTTTAAAATAAGGCCGACCTGCCTTGACAAGAATATATTAAGGAGAAAATATCTCTTGTAGCTACCAAACACTAACAATTTAATCATTTATGAATAATTTAGGGTTTTTTTGTATTAAAAAATTAAAATATTGTGCTTTCACTTTGTATGTAGGTTAAATACATCATATAGTGGAAAATAGAGAAACTTTTGGATTAGGTTTAGCCTCAGGCTCCACACCATTGGTGCCACTGCCGATTACAGGCACTTGTCCTATTTGAGCTAGAGACCTTGCCTGGAAATATGCATATCAAGGACTGGTAGCTGGGTTAGTTATTTGTCTTAGATGCAGAAACTTATATCGTTGAGGTATAAATTGCCTCAAATACGATCTTGTAGGCGTTACTCATCTTAATGCCAAGCCTTATACCAACACCACCGAAGAGATAAAAAGAGAGATGAATGCCCTGCTTGCAGCTAGAAAAGAGAAAAAGTTGCAAAAGGAGGGGACAAGGGAAACCATAGAAACATCCATAGTTGGTGTTTATGGTGCTCAAGTCCAACCAGAATCAAATGAAGATACGACATGTCAAGGAATAGTGGACTCTCTTCGTGGTCCACACATCCGAAGCACATCCACCACCACTTCTTCTAGAGTGTCAGCAACAGTGCATACACCTACATGCACGCCACATAGTTTTTTTGTGTCTAGAAACACACCTAGAGCACAACCATCATTGGAAGCTACAGGGTGGAACAGGGAGCTGCACGAACATGCAGATATGGCATGTGTTGATTTTTGGTGCTTCAACAACATTCATTTCAATGTCGTGAGTAATCCTTATTGGGGGAATTTGGTAACTACATTGACAATTGCAAGAAAAGGCTACAAGGTGCCTTCTTGCAAAGACTTAAGTGGGAGGTTAGTTAATTTTAATTTTTATGCTAATTTCCACTCATAGTAATTTATGTTGAATTTTAGGCTAGATTTAAGTTTATTTATAATAATTTATGTTGAATTTTGGCCTCACTTTTTGTGTTTAAAAATTAAAATTTTGTACTTTCACTTTGTACTTGTAGGTTGTTCATCAATGCAACAAAAAGGGCAAGGCTAATAGTGGAAAAACAAAAGAAGGAATGGAAAAAATATGGTTGCACTATTTTTTCAGATGGGTGGACGGATGGGTGAAACCGCATCGTTATCAATTTTTCAATAGCTTTAAATGGTGAGGTTATTTTTGTGAAATCAGTGGATGCCTCTAACAAAGTAAAAAATGTAGAAACATTGTGTCTAATGTTGGAGGAAGTTTTCATGCAGGTGGGCATAGAAAATGTCGTGAAAATCATCACTAATAATGTCGCAGAATATGTGGTGGCTAGGAGATTGCACCAAGACAAACATAACACACTTTTTTGAACCCTGTGCAACACATTCCTTGACCTTCTTTTAAAGGACATAGGAAAACTTGATTGAGTGACACCAGTTGTAGATCATGCAAGGAGCATCACAAAATTTATCTACAAATCACCCTTGGGTTCTTAATTTGACAAGAGATCACACCTAAAGGAAAGAGTTGGTAAGATTGGGTGTCACAAGGTTTGCAATGGTTTTCCTAACATTGCAAAGCATTATTGGTTCGTTGATTTGTAATGTCCCCTTTTTAGCCCTATGCTTTTTAGTGGCCAATTGCCTGTTTTTGGAGTCTCGTGGGCTACTCAAAGGCATTTTTAGGGTTTCCTAAATTGTTGGAGGCTTCTTCTCAGCTTTTCAAGGGCTGGTTGCAGGAGTTTTTCGGAAGGGTTTCTGGGTCTTTGGGTTTTCAAAATGCTTTGGTGGGTAGTCGCATGCATATTTAGCAATGACTATTTCTGGAGTTGCTATTTTTAGCAAGTTACGACGACTACACGGAATGTGCTCAAATGGTGTTTGGAGTTACTATTTTAATAGTATGCTATTTATAGTAAGTGTTATTTTTGGCAGTGTGATTTGGTAGCAGTTCAACACTCAATTTCTATTTCTTACAGTGTGGCAGTGCAGTTTGGGCAATGTCTTCTCCAGCATTCTTGGAGCTCAAAAAAGGAAAGTTTAATAACTTAAGCTATGTTATTTTCTAATGTTGTTTTTTGGCCCCCACGCTCAGGCTTTATAACTTAAGTTGTTTTTAAATGTGGGCCTCTTATGTGGATGCCAATATGGATGATTATTGAATTTTAAAAGGTTTATTATTGCCAGGTAAAGTTGGACGCCTAAGTTTGATAAGTCAAAGATATTTTAATGAATATTATATTACTCATCTTTTGGGCGTCCCATTTTGGAGGGAATTGAGAATTCAAACTTCTAGGTTTTGCGGTTATTGCTATTGGCTAGGCACAAAGTAAGGGAGAGCAGTTATGTTAGTTTTATGATCATATTAGAGCACAAAACATTAATTCAAAATCCAACACAATAACAGAGCAGATACCCTAGGAAAACCCTCCACTTGAGGGAGAAAAACCCAACAACAATATATCACTTATATATTGAATCACAACAATAATCGTCTCCTTACAAGAGGCCGATATGAAGGCCAAAATATGATGCAACATAGAAATACAATGATGCAATTCGCTGATGATAACAACTCAGTCTTCTACTATATCGATCTGCCCTTGAGAAAGAACTCGCACTTGATGAAGCTCGAACTTATGATGAATATGGAATGGAATGAATGATAGAACAATGAAACACATCAAATATATAAACAAGTGGAAAGGTCGTCACACTTCAAGATAGGTCGGCCTTCATAGAAGAATGCACCCCTTCAATAAATTGTGCCCAATGAACAAGAAAACAGCCTCATAAGAAATCGTGTCTCTTCATTAAAGAAGTCGTCTTCACTTAAGATCGAACCTCTTCATGAATTCGCATCTCCTTAATAATTAAATATTAATCATCATTTAACAAATGACGTGACCTTTCATAAAATCGCTTTCACCAATTAAATAGCCAATAGGCTACAATTTAATTACTTCCTTTATGCGATCTAGGCTGGAAGATATGACCGACGCTGCATGAACATCAACACTCCCTCTTAGCTAGGGAGGATACTTCTAGCTACACAAGACATATCACCTCATCGTGATGTCTACCACAATGGCTACACCCATATGTGGAAAGGAAAGATATCACCTCATCGTGATATCAACCATCATGGCTACACCCATGTATGGTATGTACAAGTGTTTATCACTTAACGTGATGTTGTCACCTCATCGTGACTTTCACCATGGCTCTCCCAGAGGGTGAAACACAAGTACAAGAAAATCATCATGGACTCTCTCACGTGATGTTGTCATGGAGTTACACACATGACATCCACCATGGCTCTCCCAGAGGGTGGAATCAAGGGCTTTCACCTCAAATCTCAAAGAGAAATGCATTAACAAGGGCTTGCACCTCAAATCTCTATCAAAGAGAAATGCATTAAAGAGGATCACTAATACTGAGACTCCTTCTCAGCTAGGGCTTGATTCTCCACCATACCAAGCTTGTCTCAAAAGCACACAAACTTTATCCTGGAGAGAGGCTTGGCGAGAATGTCTGTCGTCTGCTCATCAGTGCTGATATACCTCAACTGAATTGCTTTCCTCAATACCATATCTCTAATATAATGGTATTTGATCTCAACATGTTTGGTTTTGTCATGAAACACAGGATTGACAAAAAGCTTCACACAGCTCTGGTTATCACAATGAATGATAGTAGGCTCCATTGATTGCCCAAACAATCCTGCAAGGAGCTTCCGAAGCCACACTGCTTCTCATGCTGCCACACAAGCTGCAATATACTCGGCCTCTGTTGTACTCAAAGCTACAAATGACTGCTTCCTGCTACACCAGGATATCATCGCAGACCCCAAACTAAAGCAACATCCAGAGGTGCTCTTCCGATCAGTGACACACCCTACCCAATCAGAATCAATATAACCATGCAACTTCAAATCCACACCTGAAGAATATCTCAGCCCATATCCAACTGTGCAACGCAAGTATCTCAGGATATGTTTCGCTGCAACTAGATGTATCTACCTGGGTTCACACATGAATTGACTGAGTGCACTCACTAAATAGCAAATATCGGGTCTAGTATTGACTAGATACATCAATGATCCAATCAACTGCCGGTACAACATTGGATCCACCAAATCTGAGCTAGCTGCAGCCTCTTTCAATTTATGCAAGTTGGTCTCCATGAGTCCATAGGCATGGACATGGATTTACAATCCATCATACCAAATCTCTTCAGAATATCAATGGTGTACTTCCCTTGACTTAGAATCATCTCATCTGGCTTTTGCCAAACTTCTAAACCAAGGAAGTAATGCATGAGACCAAGATCCTTCATTTCAAATTCAAAAGCTAACTCCTTCTTGCATTTGATAATGAGGTGTTCTTCTCCAGTAAGAATCAGATCATCAACATACAAAACCAAAATCAATGCTTCACCATCAATTACCTTGAAATACAGGTTTGAATCAGCATCGTTTTTGGAGAAGCACTCCTTCTTGCATTTGATAATGAGGTGTTCTTCTCCAATAAGAATCAGATCATCAACATACAAAACCAAAATCAATGCTTCACCATCAATTACCTTGAAATACAAGTTTGAATCAGCATCATTTTTGGAGAAGCCCAAGCTTGACAGGTAACCATCAATCCTTTCATACCAAGCACGAGGAGTCTGCTTAAGACTGTACAAAGCCTTCTTCAGCCTGCAAACATGAGACTCCTTCCCATGTACCTCAAATCCATCTGGTGAATCTTCCACCCTCTAGATGCAGCAATAGCAGTGATTGTTCTAACAGAAGTATAACGAGCAACTGGAGCGAATGTTTCTTCATAGTCAACTCCCTCTTTTTGTGAAAAACCTTCTAGCCACGAATCTTGCCTTATACTTCTCAATGCTCCCATCAGCTGCATGCTTGATCTTGAAGAGCCATTTAGAAGATACCATAGATTTGCCTTCGGGTCTAGGAACAATGTCCCAAACATCATTCTTGATAATGGACTGATACTCTTCTGACATAGCATCTCTCCAAACCTGTTGACTAGAAGCTTCCTCAACACTGGAAGGCTCGGACTCAATAATGTAACTCATCAAGGCAACATAACTGGAAAACTTGTGAGGTCTCTTACTTTCTCTGAAGGTTCCTCTCAGAGCTGCAAACCTTTCTGCCCCCTGCATTGTTTTCCTAGCCGAATGAGGTCTTTTTCTTCTGATCACAATATCAGTAGGCCCATCAGTAGGCTCCAAGGGCTCAACTGGATCATCATCTTCTTTAGGTTCTGAAGCCTCCCTCTGAATCTCAGGAGCATGGTCAACTTCCATATCCTGAGGAGACTCTTCATTATCAATCTCCATATGAGTGCCCTTGTATCTTCTAAATGCAACATCTTCTTCCAATGTAACATCTCTACTAATCTCAATCAACTTCTGACCTGGGATGTAGATTTTGTAGGCTTTTGATGTTTCACTGTAACCTACAAATATCCCCTTCTTGCTAGAAGGCTCTAACTTTGTTCTCTTGTCCTTCAGTACATGAACATATACTGGACATCCAAAGATCCTCAAATGACTCACTTCTGGCTTCTTCCCAGTGAAGGCTTCTTCGAGAGTCATGTTCTCCAAGATTCGGTGAGGACTTCTATTTTGAACATAGACTGTTGTCCTAGATGCTTCATCCCAAAGGAAGTTTTGCAGATCTTGGTCATGAATCATGGCTTTAGTTGCTTCCACAATAGATTTGTTCTTCCTTTCAGCAACACCATTCTGTTGAGGATTATAAGGGACACAGAACTCCCTCTTAATCCCAGCTTCAATACAAAAGTTGCGAAAGCTACCGGAAGTGTACTCTCCTCCCTTGTCGGATCTCAAAACTTTGATTTTCTTTCCGGACAGGTTCTCTACCTGAGCTTTGAATTCCTCGAACCTTTCTAATACCTCCTCAGGTTCTTTAGATTTCAAGAAATAAATCCAAGTCTTTCTAGAGTAGTCATCAACAAAGATAATGTAATACAAGAAACCACTCAAAGAAGCAACAGACATTGGACCACATAAATCAGAATGAATAAGATCTAGAATACATTTGGATCTACTTTCTCTACTATGAAATGGACCTTTTGTATTCTTACCCAAAGCGCAGCCTCTACAAGTACCTTCATGCTCCTGGTTGAACTTTGGAAGGCCGGTGACCATCTTCTCCATGATAGGTAGAGCTCGAAAGTGAAGGTGAGCCAATCTTCAATGCCAAAGTTCACACATACTTGAAGAATCATGCACTAGAGCTTGAAGTGGACGAGTGTATAGCCTATAGAGGCTCTCATGTCTAACTCCAATCACCTGAGTAGTCCTGAAGTTGGAATTCTTCATCCACACAAGAACTTTTCCTTTAGAGAATGCAACTTGCTACCCCTTGTCTTCCAAGGCTGAAATGGAAACAAGGTTTCGCTTGATGCCTGGAACATATAGAACATCACTCAACTGTAGAGAAATGCCGGAATCCAAGTGGAGAGTGCAGGTCCCAATTCCTTTCACGGAGTAACTAGCATCATCTCCAATAATGACTTGTTCACTAGAATCTCTCTCCACCAAATTAGTTAGATGCTCCCTAAATCCAGTGATGTGGCAAGAGGCACCACTATCAATCAACCAAGTGTTGGTGTCGATAGGTACATTGCATGACAATGCCGAATAGAATAAGTATTCACATGAATACTTCTGTAGAGAGACTTCATCAACATCTGCAATGGTAGCCTGTTGCTTAGGCCTAGTTGGACATTCTTTAGCAAAGTGACCATACTTGTCACATCTAAAGCATTGGACTTTGGAGAGGTCCCTCTTGTTCATGAATGGTGGATTTGCTGCAAACCTGATCACAGGCTGAAAGCAAGGGAAAAAACCTCCAAGGCAAAGTTGAAATATTCAAAAAGATGAGTTTCTCATTGCCCAAATCCCTTATAAAGCAAAGGAGGTGAAAACCTAAGAAGGCCATACCTTTTAGGGTTTTAGATCATTTAAATTTATGGAAATAAACTTAAGTCACTTTCCATAGTCTAGACTTTGATTTTAGGCGCCTCCTTTAAGTGATTAAAAGATATAACTTAAAATATTCACTTTAGACTTTATTTAAGTGATATAAGAATTATAAAGTCAATTTGACTTTATAAAAAGACTTTAAGTTAAAATATAACTTAAATCACTTAAGTAAGCCTATCTCCCTCAATTCTCAACGGAATTCAGTGCCATTAGAAGCAAAGAAACTCCTGTACTGCCAAGGCCTGCAATGAGCCTATCCACGATCCCAGAAAATGAAATCGACCGAACTCTCCAGAAGGTACCACTGACCCTCTAACCAATCCAGTTAGCCCACAAGGGTCCAAGAAATAGGCTAACACTCTACAAACAAGATCACGCTGAAAAGGGGGACATTACAATCCGCCCTCCCTGAAATTGCTTGACCGCAAGCAATCTCAACAACAAAGGATCAACCACTCCACCAGGTTCCCAAGGATAGTGTTGTGAAATGTCCCTACTATCATTAACTGTCTTTTGCTGCTCAACACTGATCTCAACTTCACCATGCCAAAAGTGGTGAAGCCAATGCATGGGACTCATCCAAAACACAGTACCAAACCTGTCGCCACCTGGATCCCAATATAAACGATACTCACATCCATCCATCATAATAAAGTAAGAATATCGGGAAGCATCCGCAACACATCTCTGTCTGTAGCTGGAACCCATGATGTCACCATAACCTGTTAACCCATGAAACCAACCATCTAGCAATGAAACTCCTAAATCCCAACTCTGCAAATCATGCCAACTCCAAGTAGGACAACCATCGATCAATGAAGAGTCTAAGAAGATTAAATCACCAAGCAACAAGTAGATAGCTGCCAGATCGTAAAGGTCAAATGTAGAACTATCTGCACCTCTCATCATGTACTCCTCCGAAAACTCCTCTGCCAGCTTAATTTGAAATCCCAATACACTGGAAGGATCCCAAACGCAACGATCAATGCTCATGTCTTGTAATGTCCCCCTTTTCAGCGTGATCTTGTTTGCAGAGTGTTAGCCTATTTCTTGGACCCTTGTGGGCTAACTAGATTGGTTAGAGGGTCAGTGGTACCTTTTGGACAGTTCGGTCGATTTCATTTTCTGGGATCGTGGATAGGCTCATTGCAAGCCTTGGCTGTACAGGAGTTTATTTGCTTCTAACGGCACTGAATTCCGTTAAGAATTGAGGGAGATAGGCTTACTTAAGTGATTTAAGTTATATTTTAACTTAAAATCTTTTTATAAAGTCAAATTGACTTTATAATTCTTATATCACTTAAATAAAGTCTAAAGTGAATATTTTAAGTTATATCTTTTAATCACTTAAAGGAGGCGCCTAAAATCAAAGTCTAGACTATAGAAAGTGACTTAAGCTTATTTCCATAAATTTAAATGATCTAAAACCCTAAAAGGTACGGCCTTCTTAGGTTTTCACCTCCTTTGCTTTATAAGGGATTTGGGCAATGAGAAACTCACCTTTTTGAATATTTCAACTTTGCCTTGGAGGTTTTTTCCCTTACTTTCAGCCTGTGATCAGGTTTGCAGCAAATCCACCATTGGAGAACGAATGAGCCTTGCTAGCTCACTGCTCAAACCCCTATCTTTTTCTTAAGTCTATTTGTGTTTTTTAGGTTTTTAAAGAAATTTTGTAGACAGAAGAGAAGGGGCGCATCATATAAAAGCTCACAGAATGAAAACTTGAGCAAATTTAATCAAACTGAAATTGTAGAAGGTGTTTATTATCATCAACAATGGATTTAAAACATACAAACATACCCGAAAGCCTCCAGATTTTTTAAATAAGAAATCCGATCAGCATAGTGAAGAACTGACGAAAACTGGAGTAGAGAGTTACAGATTGCAAAGTTTATTCTGAAACTGAAGCCAGAGAGAAGTATAGGTAGGGCGCCCAAGTTCATGAAGAGAGATCCTCAGAAAGAAGACGTTTCTCCAAAAAGCCAAAAAAAACCTTCCTTGCAAGTGCCACGCCCTTTCAAACAAAAAGCACCAAAAACCATCTCTGAAGGTGTGCCCAAACAGCCATGAAGTCTGCCATGGTGAAGGAAGAACAGCAACCAATAAACCCTCTGTTTTTGATGAAGAACACTACAAAAAATCTGTTGAAGCACTGCAGAACTTCTGAAATGAAGCTCTCTCAATCTGCACTAATTCAGCTGATCTCTCACAACTTCACAAGTGCTCACACTGAAGAGATTTCGTTCTCCAATGGTGGATTTGCTGCAAACCTGATCACAGGCTGAAAGCAAAGGAAAAAACCTCCAAGGCAAAGTTGAAATATTCAAAAAGATGAGTTTCTCATTGCCCAAATCCCTTATAAAGCAAAGGAGGTGAAAACCTAAGAAGGTCGTACCTTTTAGGGTTTTAGATCATTTAAATTTATGGAAATACACTTAAGTCACTTTCCATAGTCTAGACTTTGATTTTAGGTGCCTCCTTTAAGTGATTAAAAGATATAACTTAAAATATTCACTTTAGACTTTATTTAAGTGATGTAAGAATTATAAAGTCAGTTTGACTTTATAAAAAGACTTTTAAGTTAAAATATAACTTAAATCACTTAAGTAAGCCTATCTCCCTCAATTCTCAACGGAATTCAGTGCCGTTAGAAGCAAAGAAACTCCTGTACTGCCAAGGCCTGCAATGAGCCTATCCACGATCCCAGAAAATGAAATCGACCGAACTCTCCAGAAGGTACCACTGACCCTCTAACCAATCCAATTAGCCCACAAGGGTCCAAGAAATAGGCTAACACTCTACAAACAAGATCACGCTGAAAAGGGGGACATTACAATCCGCCCTCCCTGAAATTGCTTGACCGCAAGCAATCTCAACAACAAAGGATCAACCACTCCACCAGGTTCCCAAGGATAGTGTTGTGAAATGTCCCTACTATCATCAACTGTCTTCCGCTGCTCAACACTGATCTCAACTTCACCATGCCAAAAGTGGTGAAGCTAATGCATGGGACTCATCCAAAACACAGTACCAAACCTGTCGCCACCTGGATCCCAATATAAATGGTACTCACATCCATCCATCATAATAAAGTAAGAATATTGGGAAGCATCCGCAACACATCTCTGTCTGTAGCTGGAACCCATGATGTCACCATAACCTGTTAACCCATGAAACCAACCATCTAGCAATGAAACTCCTAAATCCCAACTCTGCAAATCATGCCAACTCCAAGTAGGACAATCATCAATCAATGAAGAGTCTAAGAAGATTAAATCACCAAGCAACAAGTAGATAGCTGCCAGATCATGAGGGTCAAATGTAGAACTATCTGCACCTCTCATCATGTACTCCTCCGAAAACTCCTCTGCCAGCTTAATTTGAAATCCCAATACACTGGAAAGATCCCAAACGCAACGATCAATGCTCATGTCCAGAGTGCGAGCGATATCTAACTCGAAGAGAGGGTCATCATACTGAATACCATCTACTCTAGGAAGAGAAACTGGATCGCCATCGTCATCCCATATGCAACTCCTATATGAATGAGTCTCCTGTAACTCCCAAATCTGATCAGTTGGATCATCATATTGTAGCCTGTCAATCTCAACACCATCAGATACAGAAAAGAGAAACTCACAAGGAAGCAAGTCAAACTGCTGACAAAACGTGCTCCCTAAGACTGCACGAGATAGGCTATCATCCCACATGTCTAACACATGCATACTAGAATTGTGCATCCGAAACAGATCATGTACATGATGCCTGAGAAGGAAACTGTGTAGACTCCTGACCATGTACACACTGGGAATCTCCTCAACGAGCTCTGTCTAAAATCCCAATGCACTGACAGAATCTCTGATACTATGATCAAAGCTCACCCTTAAACTAGGGTCAAGAGTAGAATCAGCATCCACCTCAAAGAGCGGATTATCACAAGAAGATGTAGCATCCGCCTCATTTTCTGATTCTTCTCCATCAGTATCATAGATTGGAGCTTGGTGATCATAAAACTCATAACTGTACTAACGAGAGGAAAATCCCTCTTGAATCACTTTCTGTTCTCCATCCAAATCTGCACTATAGCATGAAGTTGAATCTGCATCACTCACCTCATAATCAGCAACATCATGTGTGTTGTCATCAACCTCTAAGGTATTGCTGCTATGTACCTCATAGGATGTCTCAATTGGCAAGGTAGAAGCTGCTGTTATGACAATATCCTCACACACCTCTGTTGCCAAAGTCACTGCAAGTCCATCCATAGCATGCTCACCTCTTACATGTTCTTCTCTTGGAAGAATTAGAGATCTAAGGTGCGACTCCCTTTGTTTCTTTGCTTGATCTAGCTGGCTGCAGCGTTCCTTGACCTCTTGCAAACGCTGTTTTGCTTGAGCAGCCAACATCTTTGCCTTCTTAGCCCTTTGTAGCCACCCATCACACAAAACTTGAGTTTTGTTCACATCTTCCAAGGTCTGATATATAAAATCAGACTGTTTGTGACTTGAATCCACCAAACATTCTTCAAGCTCAACATGCAAAACTTCAATGCTAATGTTAGGAGATACCATAACATGACCATCTTTATGTACTTTATCCGTCACCTCATGATTTTGTGAAAGTAATGGACTGCTGTTCATAAAATCAGAATTGATGTCAAGGCTGATATCATCTCCGTTAGTGCTGATAATATCTTCCTGGGGTTCAACAAAACCACTATCATGGTGTAAAACTTTCTCTTCAATAGAAGTTGTCTCAAAAGATGTTGTAGAAGCCATATTTCTGTACACTTCTTCTTTCATAGTAATTGATGAAGCATCACAAGGAACCTTATCTTCATGTGGCTGTTCTAAGGCAACTGGTTTGTCTTCATACAACACTTGCTCATCCTGAAGTGTCCTGTGCCCAACATCTACTTCTATGTAAGTCTGATTTTTGTCCTCCATAAGATCAGCTGTATGCTGGTCACTAACTGCTGATTGATCCCTTTTTAACCCCAACACATCAAGGAAACTCAATTTCTTTTTGTTTTGTGATGAGCTTTGTCTTGAAATGGAGTCTTCAAACTGCTGCAAGCTACGAGCTAATCTTTGTTGTGATGGCATAGGTTTCTGCTGAATATTATTTGAAATGCTCTCTACATTTTTCTGCTCACATTTCTTTGATTTGCTTCATTGCTTATTATAAACCATCCGATGCTCCATATATTGTTCGAAGTCTAGGTGATCTTTTATCTTATCTGGAGATGCTATATATTCCTCATAAGCAACCATTACTTCATCAACAAATTTAGAAGCCATGATAACCACTTTGCTGTTCAACCCCTGTGTGAACAGTACCTGTCAAATTTGTCCTGGTGTGACCGCATAATTTTTTCTAACCCCACAAGCTGGCAAGATCAGAGCTCTGATACCACTGTGATGAGCCTTGCTAGCTCACTGCTCAAACCCCTGTCTTTTTCTTAAGTCTATTTGTGTTTTTTAGTTTTTTAGAGAAATTTTGTAGATAAGAAGAGAAGGGGCGCATCATATAAAAGCTCACAGAATGAAAACTTGAGCAAATTTAATCAAACTGAAATTGTAGAAGGTGTTTACTATCATCAACAATGGATTTAAGACATACAAACATACCCGAAAGCCTCCAGATTTTTTAAATAAGAAATCCGATCAACATAGTGAAGAACTGACAAAAACTGGAGTAGAGAGTTACAGATTGCAAAGTTTATTATGAAACTGAAGCCAAAGAGAAGTATAGGTAGGGCGCCCAAGTTCATGAAGAGAGATCCTCAGAAAGAAGACATTTCTCCAAAAAGCCAAAAAAACCTTCCTTGCAAGTGCCACGCCCTTTCAAACAAAAAGAACCAAAAACCATCTCTGAAGGTGTGCCCAAACAGCCATGAAGTCTGCCATGGTGAAGGAAGAACAGCAACCAATAAACCCTCTGTTTTTGATGAAGAACACTACAAAAAATCTGTTGAAGCACTGCAGAACTTCTGAAATGAAGCTCTCTCAATCTGCACTAATTCAGCTGATCTCTCACAACTTCACAAGTGCTCACACTGAAGAGATTTCGTTCTCCAATGGTGGATTTGCTGCAAACCTGATCACAGGCTGAAAGCAAGGGAAAAAAACCTCCAAGGCAAAGTTGAAATATTCAAAAAGATGAGTTTCTCATTGCCCAAATCCCTTATAAAGCAAAGGAGGTGAAAACCTAAGAAGGCCGTACCTTTTAGGGTTTTAGATCATTTAAATTTATGGAAATAAACTTAAGTCACTTTCCATAGTCTAGACTTTGATTTTAGGTGCCTCCTTTAAGTGATTAAAAGATATAACTTAAAATATTCACTTTAGACTTTATTTAAGTGATATAAGAATTATAAAGTCAATTTGACTTTATAAAAAGACTTTAAGTTAAAATATAACTTAAATCACTTAAGTAAGCCTATCTCCCTCAATTCTCAACGGAATTCAGTGCCGTTAGAAGCAAAGAAACTCCTGTACTGCCAAGGCCTGCAATGAGCCTATCCACGATCCCAGAAAATGAAATCGACCAAACTCTCTAGAAGGTACCACTGACCCTCTAACCAATCCAGTTAGCCCACAAGGGTCCAAGAAATAGACTAACTCTCTGCAAACAAGATCACGCTGAAAAGGGGGACATTACACTCCCTCCCTCACTTTCAGGTCTCTCTCCCTTGAGCAGGTCTCTTCCCCCCCTCTCTCCCTCTCTCTCTCCCTCTCAAGTCTCTCTCTCTCTCAGGTCTGAATAATTAGACTTATGCTGGAAAAAAAAATTTCGTTCTTTTAAATTATTTAGAACAGCAAGTAGGAGACTTAGTCTCAGCTGTGGAAACTTTACTTTCTTAAGGAAATTTTATTTCCAGGTATATAAGCTTATGTTATAACAGCTACTTTATCTTTAGTAATGAGTTTTTATAAACTGGATTATGGAAGAGTTTTATATACGTAAACTCAGAATCCTTTTAGTATAAATATTGGAAACTATATTATTATATACCATAAAGACTAAAGGTTGAAAGACTGAAAACTTATAAATGAAGTAATCTTTTAAATAAGTCAACTATTATTATTACTATTTTTTTACATTTTTTCATTATTCTCATAATGAGATCAATAGTGTCAAGATGATGACATTGTGTCATCGTGATGAACTAAAGTACTTAAAAATAAGAGTAGTTAATCTCTCAGTTAATAGTAAGGACTTGAACAAGTGGCAGTTGCCAAGACCCAGGATGCTACGAGAATGTAACATGGGTGTTCAAAGTCAGGAATACTTAACCAACCTCGTCGTTTAACGACTTAGTGAGACATCACATTATGAATAAGAATTTTATGAAAATTCAAACAAATGGTCAAACCGTAGTTTGAGTTAACCATAGATCAGTTAAGGCTTCCAAGTCGAGTTAGAGGTGGGTGAACGTACGACTCCACTTTTTAAGGAAGTGGTTGAATTTAATTCAAACTTTGGCCAAAGTAGGTGTAAAAGTCTTTGCTTGCACTTGTCGGTTCACTGTGCTCCAAAATTGCATAGTCAGTCAGTAGTGTTATACTTAGAGAAGTCTATAGTTGTATGACCATATTGGTTATGTAGAACATAACACTAGAGACTCAGATGGCATACTAGGGGTTCCTTATTTTATACTCTTCGTTGAAGGGTAGGGCCACTTCCAATTGGAAGGTGTGCGGGGGACCATCAATCTTTGGTTGGAGGTAAAGCGCTTGGGTGATTCTCTCCCTCTTGCAGATGACATGCCGAGACTTGTGAAATAAAAGATTAATCCAAATATGGAAATCCTGACCTTGACCTTGTTTGTAAATTGTTGGATTTTTTAATTGATTGTAAATCTTATATGAAATTGAAAGTGGAAAGATGTGTCTCTTTTACAAGTTGAAAAGTAATGTTATTTTGAATTTGACATATTTTATATTTTCAAATATGCAAAGTACAATAATGATGTTAGAAAAGAAAAAAAACTACATCCCTATTTTTAAGGAATTGAAATTATTTACTTCAAGGTTAAATATCTAAGTATTTACTGTGTTATATGGAGTAGATTTGATACAAAAATAAATTTTAGTAAGCAATCAATGCTATAACATGCCAAAGAAAGCTTCAATGATCCCTTTTAGTACCAATTTCCATACTCTACAAACGGAATATATAAAGATGCAAACAAATAACAGTGGAAGAATTAAAATTTGAAAGCAAAAATACCTGTTTATAAAGAAGTGTATTGTCACCCTCATAGGTGCAGGCAGGTATATATGCTGCGAACAGCTCAGGCAGACCACTAGAACACAGATAACCATGTCCCCCACATGCTTTCCTGCATTTTTCAATTGCATCCTAGTGCAGTTCAAGATGATACGTCAATATCATTATTAAGAGGTTTTATGTCAAAGTATCATGATCAAACATAGGTAAGAACTTTCTACAAAAAAAGAATGGCTTTTACTAGCAACTGTGAATAAATTGAGTTCAAAACATACAACATTTTACAAATGAAAAAAACACCTTAAAGTATCAAATGGAAATTAGAGAAAAATTTGAAGATGAGAAATTAAACAATGAGATTATGAACCAAAACAACATAGACAGCATTACCTAAATGATTAGAGAGTATTTTAAGATAACATAGAAACCTATTAATGTGGATTAAAATCCTCAATAAGGAATATATGCCACTGCAAACTAGATAAAGATTCCTTACAAGAATTTGAATGACCTCCCTTACATCTATTATTAATCTCCACAAAGAAAGTTTTTGTTTCTCATTATTGACGGTGCTCTTTATTGGACCATAAAAAATAAGGTGCTTAATACAATTAAAAGTTTGACAAATTTAACTCTAGCTCAAATCTAGAAAGAAGAAAGTCTTCATAGTAGACTACATGAGAAACATCATGAATAGTTTGCATCTCAAGATTAAATCTCTAAATGATCTTCTAAACTTTTGTTGCCACGTGGAGATTCCCAGTAACAAGTGTGAACTATCTCAAAATCAACAAAGATCTACCCACTGTGTTTGGTATACAAGTCGTTTTATCAATAATTAAACATGAACTATATGGTCCAATTAATGCTTCAGCTATAGTATGATGATTAGTAGTATTAACAAATCATATGGAGAACCTGTAGCATTTTTATAAAGAAATGAAACAAAATAATTGAGATGGATAGTTTGTGTTGGGTGAAAATTTTGTACACCTGGAAAGGCGTGCAAAATTGTGGTTTCAGCCACAGTGTGTGAGATAAACTCCTATTTTCAAAGGGAAGGCTCCCCCTTTGCTTTCTATTTTAACAATTTGGAAATAAACTTTAACTATAAATCTATTCTGAATCTAGGTGAAAATTTGTTTTGTTCTCTTTTTTCAGAAATGACTCTTATTCTTTTCTCTTATTTCAGAAAAGAATCACAGCTGAAAGCATAAATGATTAATGAAGTAAACAAATAAAGAAGAAAAGTTTCTATAAAGGCACAAAGTCCTCTGTTGCTCCTTCGGGATGGGAAAACAAATTGAAAGCACAAAGTCTTTGACAACTTACTCTCCTGTCAACCTTTTTAGATGATTTTCTGGTAACCAATTACAGTATGTAGCAGCTCAAAATCTAACTACATGATGCACTTTTAATGCACAAACATAGAAAATAAAAGCAGCACAAAGTCTGCAAGTTACCCCCTTTGCTTGAGCGTTCTACAATAGCTTCAAACGTGACAAACAACTCAAAGTCTACAGTATCAAATCTGAAAACCAATCTAAAAATCCAAACGCAATAAGCAGCTCAAAGTCTGCAAAATTGAGCTTGAATCCCTCTTGTATAACACCACAAAACTCACAATCAATATGTAGAAAATGTCGTCACATAACACCTTGAATCAACACAAAGTCTAAAAGCAATTTGCCTCTTTTAATTAACTATAAACTAATTTACATCTAAGCTCAAAGTCCTCAAATGCACATACAAACTAGCAGAGTTTTGTTGCATTGACAAAAGATAAAGATTACAATAGACCCTCTCAAGTATTTATAGGAGAGAATCCTTAAGAAAAAAGGTGGGAGGATCCCAACTAACTTGAGAAATTCTCTCAACCACTAACTAACTGTAGTTGACTTATTCAATATTACAAGTCCTATTGTAATTTGATTTGTAATTTTATTACATGCAACTACAAGTTACAACTTTGCAAGTGATATGATCACATGCAATTACATTTTTCTATTTTACATGTAATTTGTCAAAACTAAATTACAAATACATAATTGAAACTATTCTAAGTGTCCGAAGACACGACTCGAACTACATCATCCTTGATTGGATCTTCATGCTACTGTTTGGAAAACATTCTTCCATCTTTGTCTTGAAAGCATTCTATGCTCAATCATGTCACTTACTCAACTCCTTGTGGCTTCGTCATGTTGTTGTTCTTTCTTTGTATCATTCTCCAGCCTTGGAATTTGTTTGAAAAATAAGGCCCATGCCTTATATTATTGATTTGGTAGGTCATGTGTGCAAACAGAACTAACGAGAATGAAACGAAGGGGCTGCAAAAGTGAGGCCAAAGCTCAATTTCGGGTTTTGGAAGGCTGACTACAAGTAAAGTGTGTAATCGGGATTTTTTGAACATATTGCAAGTAACTGAGTGCAAGGTAGGAAAAATGAGAGGTAATTGCAAGTTACTATTTCAACTTGTAATTTTAGTCAAAATTTCCTACTTGCAGTCGGATCATAAAAACCCGATTTTTAGCCAAGATGTCATTTTTTGCAGAAAATGGCAATGATGATGAAGAAATGGTAATGTGCAAATGAGATGAGTGAATATGAAATGAAAGCGAGTGAATGAAGGGTGAATGGAAAAGCGAATGGAATGAAAGAGAGATGAATAGCGTTTTATATGAATAATGATGGTGAATGAAGTGAAAAATATGTTTTTCAGCCAAACACGTTTTTTTTCTAAACATGCAATCTCAACCTCCTTAGAATGGCGACCCAGGAACAAAAGATTTAAAGCGACAAAAACACTAAAAGAAACAAAAAAACATACCTGCAACAAGAGTTTGCAAGCCAAAATGAAGAAAAACCCTAGGCGCCTTGTACAAACTCAGCAAAAGAAGAAGACTTGATTATTTAAACTAAGAATCCGACTTTGCTGCTCAAAAATTTATGAAATCTCCATAAAAAGAGGAAGACAAGCAAATTTCAACACAAACTACCCTCTCTATTAATGGTGTCGGGTTTTTCACAACACAAAGCAAGTAAAATACAAATCGCCCTCTTCAATAATGACTTCAAGTAATTTTAACTTGAATCGGACCCTTTTCAGACACATTGCAAGTTCACTCTAAGAGAAATCGGGCTTTTAAAAGACCATTACAAGTTCACTTTAAAGAAATCGGGTTCTTATCAAGACATAACAAGTGAAGTTTTTAACTTAAAAGAAAATCGGACTTTTTAAGACATATTACAAGTGATCTTTTTAAAAGTAACTTGTAATGTGAGTAAAAAGTTCCTACACTTGTAAGTTAAATAAAAAATTCCTATAACTTGCAATCAAAACAAAAAGTTCCTATTACTCACTTGTAATAAGAAACCAAAAGCCCTACCTACAGTGATGCCCCAAAAACCCGAAATTGACCAAAAATGCAAGAAAAATGACTCAAAAACTTATGAAAATGAAAAGGCGTGGATCAAAAAGGATGTCCAAGGGGGCCATTGATCCAAAACCAAAATCTTTCAACCTCTGCACCTCGTAAAACGTGCCTCAAGGAAGAAAATCTTCAATTTTATTCAAAATTTTGATAAGTTATCCTAATTTTTGACATGTCAAAAATTAGGGACAACAATTTGACACAGAGGATTCCAGTGAATTCCAAGAAGGGATAGGGCACTAAAAGTTAAAGAACTTGGGTTAAGTGCATCGATAATTAAGAAGTGAATGGTCCAAGAAAAATTTGTAGGAGCTTCTATGGCAGACTTCTCCCCACTTGCAGCACTACTGGCCAAATTTTGGCCGCTCAAAACTATTGTTATTTATAGTGATTCTGATGGTAGTTGCAGCAGTTTCAGAGTAAACAATGGGTAACCTGCAAAACTAGAAGATGGACATTATTCCAGGGAATCACAAGCTGAAAAAAATCTAACAGTTATATTTGTGCAACAAATACTTTACCTCCTTGAGAACAATGGTTTTCAGATGGCCACAAATTACAGGTCATTATTGTGTTCCTCTAAAATATTGTTGAGCAACAGTTGTTATAATACAAGCAAAGCTAATATATAGAGTTGGAAAAGAAAAAAGTATCACAGACATATTATCAATAGTGTATATTACATGCATAGTGTAATAGTGCAGAAAAGTTCAGAAATTTTGAAGAGGACAAGGAGTCCCAGCATGAGTTCTCTCTAGTAAATCAAGGAATAGATATCTTCATGTTCAATTGAAGATTAAATCATGACAAGTTAAAGCTACACCACAGAAACAAAATTAAAGCATATTTTCAAAGGAAGTTTCATGATAACCTTTGGCAAGATAAATAGGAATTTAGAGAAAGAAGAAAAGGACAATTTCTGTTAGTTTCCATGAATGAAACAAGGAAGCTAAATGGTACTTAAAATGCAACAAGATAAAATAGCTAATCAGGATAGCCAAAAGGAACTCTAACAAACATGTCTCATATATCTAAAACTAAAACTAGGAAGCAATAAAACCACATAACAAGATTAGGGGAGGGAGTGTTAACTTTTAGTCAATTCAAAATATTTAAGTCCACATAATAAAAAACAAACTTGCGGAAGGCTGACACTTTGGAAAAAGGACTGCCGACGGAGCCAAGAGAAGGGACTAGACCAATGCAGACAAACATATAGTCTACAATAAAGTTATATGAAAAAGAAGAGCCAACATCCTTTCCAATTATCCATAATATTATGCTTCTATGAAGTTAATTTACTTGCAATCCATTACAACCCTTATTCTACCATTCAATTAGCATCAAACAAATAGTACCTGCATGGAAATAGTAGTAATTTGAGTGCAAATAACGAAGGAAAATATTTAATACAAAATTGATACAATTATTTATCCTAGATACCCTAACCTAGGCAAAACCAGATCAAAAGATGCCCTTTGTGACTTCTTTAAGCTCAATAATAAAAGAATAATGTGATTGTGGCATTTTCCAGGCAAGAGAACGAGATACTTCACCATGGAAATCTCTTCCAAATCTTCCTACACTACTCCACAAACACTACTCTGCTATTTCTCACATCTGAACTATCCAGAACATGAGGAAAATTGATGCAACAATTTTGTAATGTCCCCTTTTTCGGCATGATCACGTTTGATGGTGTTAGCCTATTTCTTGGACCCTTGTGGGCTAGATGGATTGGTTAGAGGGTCAGTGGTACTTTCTAGAGAGTTGGATCGTTTTCGTTTTCAGAGCCCAATGTTGGTTCACAGCAGGCGTTAGCAGTTCAGGAATCGACAGCTTCTGACGGCACAGGATTCTACAAAGATTTGTGGAAGTTATGCCTATTTGAGTGATTTAAGTTATTAATTAACTTAATATTTTATTATAAAGTCAAATTGACTTTATACTTTTTAAATCACTTAAATATTCTCTAAAAGTGATTTAATATTTTAATCACTTGAATTAATAAAGGGCGCCCAAGTATTTAAGTTGGAACTATTGAAGTGACTTAAATTATAATTTAAAAAGATTTAAATGGCAAAAGTGGTGTATCTTCTTGGAAATGCGTGCCTTCTTTATATAAGGCAATTTTGGCAATGAGAAACCCTACCTTTTGATAATTTCGACTTTGCCTTGTGTTTCTTCTTGTGCATTCTCCTGTGATCAGGGTTTGAACAATCTTCCATTGAAGAACGATTCCTCTTCAGTGTTGAGCACTCTTGAGATTGTGAGAGATCAATCGAATCAGTGCAGTTGAGAGCTTCATTCAAAGGTTCTACTTGATCCTATCAGAGATTTACCATTCAGTATTTACTTGTCTGCAATAGGGAAAGAGGGTTTCATCTCCAAAGATGCCATTCTCTACAGATCTTAGCTTTCAGAGTGTTCCTTTTGGGTTTCTACCTTGGCCATACAACTTGCATTGGGATATGTGCCCATTAAGGGAGGCGTGTGAAGCATCTTGCTGAAACGCCTTTGTTTTGGCTCCTGTTTTCCTTCCATCATTGGCGTGTACCCTTCTCAAGTGCTTGTATCCAATTTTTGAAAGGGAGAACTCAAATCTGGAAACCAGACGTCCTTATATGTCAGTTTTCACCATTCTTAGCTGCCGAGCTGGCTTACTGTTTCAAATAAATAATCTGGAACCCTTCTGGGCTCATCACAGTGGTATCAGAGCTCTAATCCTGCTAGCCTGCAGGGTTAGCAGTCGATATGCGGCCTCACCAGAATAGGTTTGACAGGTACTACTCACGCAGGGGTCCTGGTTTGCAGAGAAATACTTTTGAACCTTTTCCAGCATTTCCGTTTCACGAACAGGAAGAAGAATTGGACTTTGATAACATGGCTGATAGGGAAGCTGAAGGTTCTCGCAGGAATCCTCTCAATGAAGAGGACAGAGAAGCTAGAGATGTGCTCAGAGGCATGGTTGCAGGCCAAGAACAGGTGGCGAACATTCTCCAGCAGCTCAGCACAAATGTTCAAAATTTGACAATTCATAGAGCTCAGAATATGGATCGAGATCAGGAAGGCAGTATTCAGAGAGAACCTCAAAGAATCATTGCTCCAGCACGCACCTTTGAGAGAGCTACTTGTCCTAATTTTGTCAGAAATGATGTTGATGAAGAGGAAGAGGTTGAACAGGGTGGTGAAGTGAGTTTTGCTGATAACATCATGACTATGTATGATGAATGGGATGCATTGCCTCCGAGAGTTAAGGAGCACCTTAACTTCGATCAATTCATGAGCCAGAAGAGAGAGTATAACCATAACAGGAATGACAGGAGGCCTAGAAACAATGTTAAGTGATCTAAGACAGGCTACCAACAAACTAACCTTAGTTCACTATGATGGCAGTGGTAGAGTTACAGCATGTGCCTGGGTGAGTAAGTTGGATACATTCCTGACACTACGTCCTATGCCAAAGGAAGATGCTATACGATTTGCAGCTCTCCACCTTGATGGCGTAGCACATGACTGGTGGATTCATGGCATGGCTACACTACACCATGATAGGATTACCTCGTACCAGGAGTTTACTGATAGACTGGTAGAGAGGTTCGATAGACATGATCCCGAGCTATTCTTCAGAGACCTTGCTCAGCTAAAGCAGTTGGGTAGTTTGGAGTCTTATATTGGTGAGTTTCAGAAGCTCTCAGTTATGGTTACCGGAATCTCAGAGAGGAGACTTGTCATTCTATTTGTGGAAGGTCTCCATGAGCCAATGAAAGGTTGGATCAAGGCATTTGATCCACCTACCTTGCACGAAGCAATGAGAAAAGCTCGTAGCATGGAACTTACAGCTTCACGTGGTAAGTTCACTTCAAATGCAGAAGCATCTACATCCTATACTGATAGCCATTTAGAACCTAAGGAATCAAAAAAAGTTGATGAAAAGAGGAAGTTTGCAGCTCCTTTGGACCGAGAGACAATAAATGATTTGCGTAGGAGGAAGCTATGTTTCTATTCCAAAGCTCCTTATGACCAAAACCACAATTGTCCTCTTAAGCCTAAGGGTACAAATAGACAAATGGAGTGGTTTTATGAGGGTGATGACATTGCTGATTTAACAGACCAGCAAACTGGTTTTAAGGATGGGAGTATGCGATCTATCATTCTCGTCAACGCAAAAGGTGAGAAGATAGAACCGAAGATTCTAGAGGAGGAGCGTGAGATGATTCAAGAGGATTATCATTTTTATTCTAGTCCCATGGGATTAGAGGGGTTTGATTGGGATCAGTACAGTTATGAGGCTCAGTTTGTACAAAATCCTCTTTATGAGGCGGATGCTACATCTTCTTGTGATAATCCGCTCTTTGAGGTGGATGCTGATTCTACTCTTGACCCTGATTTAGGCAAGAGCGTTGATCATAGTATTGGAGATTCCGTCAGTGCATTGGGATTTCAGACAAAGCTTGTTGAAGAGATTCCCAGTGTGTATATGGTCAAGAGTCTACACAATTTCACTTTCAGTCATCATGTACATGACCTGTTTTGGATGCACAATTCTGGAATGCACGTGTTAGACATGTTGGATGATAGCATATCTCGTGCAGTTTTAGGGAGCAGGTGTTGTCAGCAGTTTGACTTGTTTTCTTATGAGTTCCTCTCTCTGTGACAGATGGTGTTGAGATTGACAGGGTACAGCATGATCAAATTTGGGAGTTAGACAGTTGATGACAGTAGGGACATTTCACGGCACTATCCTTGGGATCTTGGTGGAGTGGTTGATTCTTTGCTATTGAGATTGCTTGCGGACAACCAATTTCCGGAAGGGCGGACTGTAATGTCCCTTTTTTCGACATGATCACATTTGATGGTGTTAGCCTATTTCTTGGACCCTTGTGGGCTAGTTGGATTGGTTAGAGGGTCAGTGGTACTTTCTAGAGAGTTGGATCGTTTTCGTTTTCAGAGCCCAATGTTGGTTCACAGCAGGCGTTAGCAGTTCAAGAATCGACAGCTTCTGACGGCACAGGATTCTATGAAGATTTGTGGAAGTTATGCCTATTTGAGTGATTTAAGTTATTAATTAACTTAATATTTTATTATAAAGTCAAATTGACTTTATACTTTTTAAATCACTTAAATATTCTCTAAAAGTGATTTAATATTTTAATCACTTAAATTAATAAAGGGCGCCCAAGTATTTAAGTTGGAACTATTGAAGTGACTTAAATTATAATTTAAAAAGATTTAAATGGCAAAAGTGGCGTATCTTCTTGGAAATGCATGCCTTCTTTATATAAGGCAATTTTGGCAATGAGAAACCCTACCTTTTGATAATTTCGACTTTGCCTTGTGTTTCTTCCTGTGCATTCTCCTGTGATTAGGGTTTGAACAATCTTCCATTGAAGAACGATTCCTCTTCAGTGTTGAGCACTCTTGAGATTGTGAGAGATCAATCGAATCAGTGCAGTTGAGAGCTTCATTCAGAGGTTCTACTTGATCCTATCAGAGATTTACCATTCAGTATTTACTTGTCTACAATAGGGAAAGAGGGTTTCATCTCCAGAGATGCCATTCTCTACAGATCTTAGCTTTCAGAGTGTTCCTTTTGGGTTTCTACCTTGGCCGTACAACTTGCATTGGGATATGTGCCCATTAAGGGAGGCGTGTGAAGCATCTTGCTGAAATGCCTTTGTTTTGGCTCCTGTTTTTCTTCCATCATTGGCGTGTACCCTTCTCAAGTGCTTGTATCCAGTTTTTGAAAGGGAGAACTCAAATCTGGAAACCAGATGTCATTATATGTCAGTCTTCACCATTCTTGGCTAGCGAGCTGGCTTACTGTTTTAAATAAATAATCTGGAACCCTTCTGGGCTCATCACAAATTTTAATTAAATGACAGCAATGTGTAGAAGTTGGAAACCCAACCAAGCAGCCATTCCTCTTCCGCTATCAACACAGATTTACAAACTGTGAAATCCATATGTCTATCATGTCCCCTTTTTGGAAATAGAGCCACAAAGAAGACCCCTAGCCTCTTCCCTTTTCTCATAGGCTAAAGGATAAAGCAAGGGAAATGTTTTTGAATATTAGTTTAAGTTAGGCCCAATAATTTTTAAACTAAGGGGCAACTTAAATAATATTATAAATTAAAATAAGTGTTTTTGACACTAATAAAATAAAAAAGTATTTGTTAATATTTAATGTTACCATGATTTTTGTCTCCACCTAAAAACCATGTACATTTGATTAATAACATTTTGTTTCCATAGTCCATGATGCTAGTATGCAAGATTTTTGGAATAAACTATGTGTGATTTTTATATCATCAACGTTCCGGATCATACTCTACTGCTAATCATCCTGATGATGGATCATGGAGTATGATCCGAAACGTTGATGATATAAAAATCACACACAGTTTATTCCAAAAATCTTGCATACTAGCATGTACATTTGTGCAAATATGCCTTATTTTAAAAAAAAATCGGCTTATTCTTCTATTTCCGAAACCTTGTTAGGTTCTGCCTCAATTGTCACAACCTTGTCTTATCCCACCACCTTTACATTTAAGTCCAATTGTGTTCCTCCATCGGCTTACTCAAGGGTTTTCACAACCATATCGACGCCTAAAGTGGTCTTCACAACCAAACCAAACACCAACGACAAAGAGAAAATTTGAGTTTTTAGCCAAGTTATTGAAGTTTAGAAAATTCACTAAGATTTTGAAACCTTTGTCGGACTCCAACAAGGTTGTCAAAACCCTACATTTCTCCGACAACATACAATTTGAATCTCATTTCACTTCAAAGGGGGTGCCATGTAGATAAACATATCAAAATAGGCATTTCAAAGCTGTGCATAGGTTTCAAAACCTCTGTCGGACTCCGACGAGGTTGTCGAAACCAATCAATTCTCCGCAAAGCTCCCATAGCTGTTCTTTTTTGAAATTTCAAAAATTGTTAGAACCAAGTGTTAGATAGGAAAGCTCGCACACGCCAACCATTAAGGGTGCCATTAATGGCTATCTACCACCTATGGGCATTCATTACAAGCGTCTATATAGGACTTATGCTACTTCAAGAGCTCATTTCTACAAGTATTTGGAGATGGATTCTGCCATAGACATATGAGACAAATTGCAGAGAAGCACAAATAGCAGTTTGCGTAGCACCCGAGCACATTAAAGAGATATAGTGTTTCTATTGCTAAGCTGCAATTTATTGGAAAATAACTTGTAAGTGTTTGAGCGCATTCGGAAGAATTACGTATTATCTAGGTTGCTAATATAAGTGAATTTGGTCACTTGTGGGTACGAACAACGTGCATTTATTGGGATTACATCTGCCATGAAGTTTAAATATTTGGGCTATGAACGTTTATCGGGTCTATCAATTACATTATCAAAGATTGGTGATACAAAACTAGGGCACAAAACCTATCTGTTTTTATCTCAAATATTAAAGCACAAAACCTAAAAATCTCCTACTTTCTCAATAAAATTTCTCAATATTTGATAGATAAAACATAAACAATAATACCATCCAAAGATTAAAATAGAGATCTTTGGAATCCTATTAGCAATTAATTTGATTTTAAAAAGAAATATCACTTGAAAACAATGAGTTAGAAGAATAGATAACCACAATTAATTATTAAAGAATATTGAAAGCTATTTTATAAATTTGAACACAATTGTCACACAAAATTAACACAAATCTTCTATTAATTGACTTCTTCCTTGCACAGATACAACACTTGAATCTTGACTTGAATGGAAATATTTGTAGTGTAAGAAAGTTTTAACTTCGCATTCATTACACACAAAAGACTTAAAACATTAACTTGGCTCCAAACTTGAGTGACAATCTCTACATCATAAATATGCCTTCAACTATCATTATAATTTATGTGTAAATGACGCATATTTATAGTTTTTCAAGTGTAGCTTCATGAAACTTCAAACACAATAAATATATAACTTTGAAGCTATGTTTTAAAGCTAATCAATCTTCAACGCTTCAAAAATATAAAAAATGAGTTTCCATCTTATCCTTTTGATCTTAGCCATCACTTTTAAAGGAGGGCCTAGATTCATTGACTTTTCTCCCTTATTTCACTTTATTTACTTTTCATTATTGACTTGGGGCTGTAGACTAACGTGGGCACTGCTTTTGCTTTGTTTCTATCTTCATTTTGCCTAGAAAACATGCTATTTTGGTACTTGGTGGAGCTTGGGCACCCATGTTTCTTTTCAGTGGAACTTTGGTTGATTAACAATGAAATAACCCGAACCAATTTTTTTCAAAATTTGGCCAAGTACACAACAATGCAGAAGGCACCCGTTAGGGTTAGATAAATCAAATCAGCTGTTACAATATAACTCTTTGCCAAGAATGCGCACTCAATCTCAACAAGAGAGAGGCTGTCATATGGCAAGAGGATCGTCAGTACAATAAATCAGAACTGCAACTGAAGGTAACTCAACACCAAGTATGTGCTACCCAAACCAGAATGGAATGAGGCGACCATATGGTGGAGATTTAAAGAAATACAAATGCAACTTCGAAATAAACTCAACACCCAGAATGTGCTTTCAAACCCGGAATGGGAATGGAGCTACCATAGGGCGGAGATGTAAGTTATTACAATGCAATTCAACTGTAGATAGGCGGCAAGCCAGCCTCTTCCACTTATCCAGTGGGCATTACAAGCATGATAAAGCAAGACTAAGAAAATGCTGACAGTACTACTGTGCAGCTTACAATGTATTGAAGAGTGCCTGCAAGATCAAGGATTAGAACTCCGCAAAGTGCTGCAATAGTAAATATATCTTCCAATAGATCAAATATGAATTCCTAACACCCACCCTTCACTCATACACAATTTTCTCAAGTCTGATATGACAGACCAGCAACATGAATATCAGAACCAGCAACACAGAATCCTCTCAAAATGCTCATAGCTCACTCATTTCTAACCCAAACGACTTCAAATCTGATGCAATAGACCCTCAAAATGATGGCGCCTAGTTTAGTAATGAGAAAGGGCAGCTAAAAGTGGCTATTAATTAATGGCACGGATCCCAAAGCACTCCAGAAAGTACGGCTTTCAAGGAATGACGAATTTGCTTTATAAAATCAGAAACTTCATTAAAAATCCCACAAATTTGCAAGTAAGGTCGCCCCAAGTAGAGAAGATGATATGACCAACACCCAGAACAATATCTTTTTTTATTTTTGATATATGAATGAAACTTCGAATCAGCTATGATATTCAGCAACAATGATGTGAGAAATGCAAGTACTCAGCTACAAAATGCAAGATCATCAAAACAATGCAAAACCTCACTACAAATTCACTCAAAACAAGCAAACCTCTCTACTAGGTGCTATCTCTCAAGCACGAAGTCGAGCCCAAGCTAGGAGGCATTCATTCCTCGAAGCAATCCAGCAACCATTTCGGCAGCATAACAATACTCAAGATATCAGATGTCCAAATGAAGACCCAAGCTCACCTTTTATAACTTTGTGAAAACTCTCTAGAAGCTTCTAGAAACCCTAATTTTCAAATTTGAAGTAACTCCTTTTCCCTCCAAAGTTGGCGTCTCATTTCTCAAGGCAATTTAACTTTTAATTTGAATTAATCTTCTCCTCAAGATGGGCGTCCCTTTTCAAACATTGATTTTTGGACCTTAGAATATAATAAAATATCTCCATGAGGCGCCACCCCTCAAAATCCCCCTTTTATGAACAACTTAAAGTTGCCTCACTAGGCCAAGGGGTCTCAATAATAAAATATAACATTAAAGTATAACATTTTAAAATCAACTAGATGTCTCACCAAAAATGCTTCCCAAGGTCAAGATTGATCAAACCAACTGAACATACTGAAGATGAGAGCCAACCAAGCTGAAGTCAACAGGTCCACTGCCAGAAATAGAATTTACTAAAAATAGTAAATTCTCGAAAGTGCTCAGAATGCCGAACCAAAACCACCAACGCGAAGCTCTCAAAAAACCCAGAAGGAATCCGCAATCCAAGTTCAACATTTCCAAGTGCAAGCTCCGCAAAAGGACGAAAACGTCCCCCAAGAAGTTTGGAAACCCTAATTTCGAGCTTCTGTTTAGCCTACGAGCTTCCAGAAATAGGCTAAATCCAAATGAAGAGCGTAGGGCTAAATTGGGGACATTACAGTCCGCCTTTCCCAAAATTGCTTGTCCTCAAGCAATGCCACCACAACTCTAGAATAACTCAAACTGCACCAAACCAAACCAAGTACAATCCCAGGGTCCCATATCCGTCTAAAGGAGGACCCACCATGCTGATGCTGCACCACTCTGATCTTATCAGTGAAGACATCTTGCCAATGCTGCACCAACCTCCCTTGTAACTCCAGAATGTTACTGTCCATGATACTCAAACTGAAAAATCTTAAAGGACTGAGACCAACTTCATGCGACGTCTCATGTCCAAGAGGCCCAAAGTCAACAGTATCAACCATACCACTGTCAACCACAATTCTAGGTAAGAAGAAGGATAGGCTGCTCATCTCAAAATCAAACTCCTCAACATACCTCCACATAGTAACAAACGAAGCCCTGATGGAAAAAATGACATCCTCAAATCTTCTTGCAAAGAGGAAAGCAATCCTTTGCAAGAGCTCAACAAATTCAGCCTCATGTCTTCTCCTGGAGCTACTATGTGTAACGACCCAATTCTGCATAAATTAAAAACTTTCCAATTTTCACTTAAAACATGTAAAGATATCAAGTAACAAAGACGATACAATAAAAAATTTCCTTTCTTTATTGATAAATACGTACAAGTTACAACATGTTTCCACACGAATTCCATTTCTTTTGCAAATACAAATCAGAGTTCAAAAGTAATACAATTACATACATAGCCCGTAAGCTTTTGCACAAATAGAAGTAAGAATGTCCAGGAGTCCTTCCTTTCAAATCTTGGTACATCGACCGCTTGCTGTGGAGGAGAAACATCACTCGGGCGCTTTTCCGCCAACCACGGACTTATAATGCGGTCCCCCGCACGATCATTTCACAATGAACAGCCCTCCCTTCGAAGAAGAGATTGGTAGGGTATCCTTTAACGATTACCAACTGAGCATAGTGTGTGTCCTACACAACTAGAACCTTGCTATTTCACAATCTCGATCTAGTAACGGATCACAATGAACTGACAGTGTAGTCTCAACTATCTCACACCTAAGTGGATGTCGTACCTTTCACTACTTTGGCCAAAGTATTCTCATTCAGTACTTCGAATGAAGGTCATCTATCATATACACTACTCAGGGCCGATTTGACTTGAGGCTTCCTTACTCTACGCGTAGGTTTTATCCTTCATTGGGTAATCCGTCACCCCAGATATCCTACAATCATACGAACCTACTAGAAATGAGACAGTCTACAAGTGTCTTGTATCAACCCTCCTAATTAGGTAATCTTTATCCTAGGAGTACTTAGCTTGCCTCTGTTATCTTAATAACTTAAGCTAAAAGACTTTACTTGATTCTGCCTTCATTTCGTTCCTAGTAGATAATAAGTACTCCTACGTATTCTCCATATACAGAGATCATACACAATATGCAGAAGTCATTCAAAATGCAAATAAATCCCTCCCTTTTATCTTTTTCCGTTATTTCTCTTAAATGTAAGATAAGTAAACTAATCCCTTAAGTTCTTTACTCATATAATCCCTTTTTCACAATCCTTTAGTCGTTGAAACCGTATATACTCCTCATATGGAGTTCATACATATTTCTTATCTTAATGCAAAACACACACTAATGCCAACAGGTTTTTACTCCAGAAAAACATGCATAACTATTCCTTAAGGTAATTTACTTACATGACGCAACATAGAATCATTTCTTATTTATCTTAACTGAAGTATTGAACTCAATGCAATTCCTTAACTATGCACATTCAGTATTTACTCTTTTAGATATATATTAAGAAATACGCTCTAGACTATGAAAGAAGAAACATCATGCCTGGTATATGCCTTTCCTTTTAGAGGGTGAACTTGATTGTGTTTGCAGCTCCTCAGACCTCCAACGAAAGACTTCCAGCACCAGTCTCAAACTCTTCCTTAGAAATTAATTAATTGCTACAGCTGTGATTAAGAGCTTCTTCCAGCACTTTGGCAGTGGCTCTCAAATGAGGATGGCGGAATGCAACTATCCCTCTTTTAATATAAGCTTCTTCTCTCAGCACTCTCCCTAAACAAACTTCTATTCTGAAAATTACTATTTCTCTTCCTCTTTACAAGGTATTCTAAGCACAAACTGGTAAATGCAGCTGGTATAAATTTCTCATTCTCACACTTTGATTAAAATGATGCAATGCAACATAAATTACTTACAGCAGAAGCTTCTAAACTCAACAGGATGACTCTAAAGATGTATTGCGCAGATCCCCTTTGATGGATGAAATGGCGAGTATTTATAATCCCGAATTGCAACAGTTTTCCACAATTTGGGCATGCAAAATGACAACCAAGCTTCAATACTCAGTCAAACGTCACTTGGCGGATTCTCAAACCCTAAGTCATTAAAAATGGAGGTGATTCGACTTCCTTCAAGCCAGCAAATCATGAATAATTCAACTCGAAACTGTAAAACGCCACCTACAGGTTGATGCGTATTTCAATAGGTAAGGATAAGTAAAAATTGATGCTGAGACTAAGTCCCTTATCAGAAGGCGTCCACGTTTCAGGCTATGAGCGCCCTTTTTCTAGCCGCGCTTGAGAATTTCTTTCCATTTTCTGCGTTTTTCCTTCATCCGCCATTTCACGGGTAAGGCTTTCTTCAGTTTTTCCTTTAAAGTTATATTTCGACTTTTTACTATAAAGTATTTAATAAAACATTTATCTCTCTTAATATATTTCGATTTCCCATAGTTTATAATATTTAACATTGATTTCAAAATCAAATATATCCTTTTTAAAATCTTCAAATGTAACAATATATAGTAAAAATCGTTTTATAAATTTACCAAGGTATTTTAAATTCTATTTCCAAAATTACTCAAGGTAAAATAAAATTGACTTCCTAAATCACTTTAGGCAACAATAAATATTCTTATATATTTAATATATATTTATATATTTTTATTATAGATTTATTTACTCTGTAATAAATGAATATATTTATATTTAAATATTAACATTTAAATATATTTATATATATACATATATATATTTAAGTAAAACTATAATATAAAATATATACGTATATATTATTAAATATACTAACATTTAAATATTTATACTTATACGTATTAATTGTTACGTATGTATATTGTGAGCCAGTCAGCATACTTTCAATATACATGCATACGTATTCATGTAAATATGATTGTATGTAAATTCCAATCAATATTACAATTAACATCTTTATCCCCAGGCTATAGGTAACGTGGTTTATAATATATATATCACTGTATGCAAAGTACATGTAAATGTATGTATATCATGCTGACACGTACGTATGGGCATATCCATCCGCCGAACATACGTATGTATTGACATGTATATACATACCCACTTGACCTATTAACATATATTGTCATGTCCCCTTCTCAGTGACATCTCTCAGAGGACAGGATTGGCCTATCACAGGACCCTCGTAGGCTGATTGTTTGGATAGAGGGTCACTTCGGAGCTTGGCTCAGCTTCAGTCAGCGGAGTTTGATCAGTTGTCTTTCGTTCTGGCTCGATCGGAGACTTTTTGCAGAATTGCTATTTTTAGCAGTTCCTGGCAGGCAGTGTGGGACCACTGCTATTTTTAGCAGTATGGCTTTGGCGGCATCCGGAATCACTTCAGAGTTCGTCAGCATCAGACGAAACAGGAAATGGATAAGTAACGAGGAAAATATTAATATTTAATTGTATTGGTTAAATATTAATTATTTAAACATTTTATAATATAAAGTTATAATTTAGAATTATAACTTAAGCGATTGCCTTGAGGGGTGCGCCATCATTAAAGGGGGCCAGTTTGACATTTGATTTAAATTAAAATATTCAACTGAGAACTATGGAGAATTAAAAGATTAAAATATGAATATTTTATTAAAACCCTATTTTCAAGGAAATCGCACTTTTCAGCATATTTGAGGATTTGCCTTGGGTTTTGAATTATTATGTGATTATTGATTTTGAGAGACTGATCAAATTGATCTAAGCCTGAGACTTTAGGGTTTCGTGTTTGACTTCCTTGGGGAACGAGCCATCTCCAGCGGAAAGCAATTCAGAGAGTGTGCAATATCACTTGATCTATTGCCAACAGAGGTTTTCTCATTCACAGTAAACTACAGAGCTTCAGAGAAATCAATATTGTCAGAGATTCTTCAGCATTTGAAATCAGAGATCATCTATTAACTTGGGCGCATCACATTCAGAGACTTAGGCATTGATTTTGGTGAAGGCCGTACAATATTTATTGCTGTCCTGTCAGGCCGTACCTTGCTGCAGGGCCGTACTTCTGTCTTGAGCCGTACTTCTTCAATAAAAAGAAACGCCTATCTTAATCTTGCCAATCCACTTCCTTCTGGGGCGCTGGAGTTGCTGGAAACATTGGGAATCATCAGACTGGAGAAAGACCAAGCATTACTTGCAGCCGTACAAAATCCGTACCTTCTCAGCTTGCTGGTTTACCAGGTTTTTTACGATAAAAAAATCATTATTTTATCTTTGCATGTTAGCAGATCATTGTTATATGGAGATCATTTGAATAATAAAAGAAACGCCTTCATTTCTTATTGTATTTCTCAAGCAAATTGAAGATCTAGTATTTTTAGAGAATTTATTATTATTTTCTAGAATAGCCGTACTGTTCACTTATTGCATCAAAAACACAAAAATTGCAAAAAAATCACAAAACTTCAAAAACCTTCAAAAAACGTCAGAAACTCAGTCGGAGGCAGAAAAAGGGGAAACTAGGGTTTCTACAGTGGTATCAGAGCTAAATCCTGCCATCCTTAGGGTTTAGCCATCACATGCAGCCAGAGGAATTTGACACATACAGGTATTATACGCAGGCGTGCTTGATTGAAAGAGCAGCGGTTTATGGAAACGACGACCCGGATATCATGGGCGGGAATGGCGAAATTTGAGATCGATATCACAGGAATGAGATCCGCAAGGAATACTTGAGGGATCCCGAGGATGATCGCGAGGTCTTGCTTACTTTTCGGGGATATCGTGGAGTCAGCGATCGGTAGTATTGCAGCAGTTGACAGTGGCACTACAGAGATTGGGTACTCCGAGGAGACCGTCACCACATCGTGACGATGACAGGAGTGAGGCAGGGTCACGGAGAGCACCTAGGACTATGTCACGGACAGCAGATAGGCCTACTAGGCCTACTTTCACGAGACAGGAGCCCGATGAGGCCTTACCAGGTGATGAGCACGAGGATCTGTTTGCTGATAACCTTATGGAAGCGAACGAGGAGTGGGAGTTGATACCTCCTGCAGTCAGAGAACGGATCTCTTTTGACCGTTTTGTTACACAGAGGCGAGAACATAACAGGGCTCGACAGGATTGGAGACCCCGGCAGCAGAATAATGACCTCAAACATGCAACTAACAGGCTTAATTTGGCGATGCTTGATGGTAGTGGGAAGATGACTGCCCAAGCTTGGATTAGCAAGCTTGACACATTCCTCACTTTGCGTCCGATGGCTGAGCGAGACGCTATTAGATATGCTACACTGCACCTCGAGGGAGTAGCATACGACTGGTGGCACCACGGCATGGTCACCTTACAGCACGACAGGATTACTACCTACCAGAAGTTCGTGGATAGATTAGTAGAGAGGTTTGACCGGAAGGATCCGGAAACCTACTTCCGAGACTTAGCACAGTTGAGTCAGAGTGGCAGTCTCGAGACATATATCAGTGATTTTCAGAGACTATCCGTCATGGTTCCGAGCATATCTGAGAGGCGGTTGGTAGTTCTTTTCATGGAGGGTTTGACCGAGCCACTGAGAGGCTGGATCAGAGCCTTTGATCCTCCGTCATTTCAGGTGGCGATGAAGAAAGCACGTAACATGGAGTTTGCAGCCCCGACAAATAAATTCAACTCCAGAGGTTCTTCATCATTCCGAGACAATAAGGGCTTTAATAAAAACAAGGAAAAATCTGATTATAACAAAGACAAATCAGATTATAAAAACGATTCAAAAGGTAAATCAGCGTTCCCACCTTTGGATCGTGAGGCCCTGAATGACCTTCGCAGGAAGAAGCTTTGCTTCTACTGCAAGGGACCGTATGATGCCAGTCACGATTGTCCTCTAAGACCTAAGGGCAAGGCAAATCGTGTTATGTGGGCATATTATGAGGACTCAGAATCAGAAAATTCTGATCAGCCAGAGCATACAGATGATTCAGAGTCAGAGGCCCCAGAGCCGAGAGCAGAGATTGAGCCCGAGCTTCAGGTACAGGAGGCCCGTTTGTCTAGCATCCAGCAGGAGGGTTCTTTCAGGCTTCGAGGTGTATTAGCAGGTCAGAGGCTCATTACCCTATTGGATACAGGAGCCACACATAACTTTATAGATGCCAGATTCGTTGAGAAACGAGGGCTTATCACTGAGGACTTCGAGGGCATCAGAGTCAAAGTGGCAGATGGGTACACTTTGAGATGTGAGCGCATGATTAGAGATCTCCCCTTACGCTTGAACAATTATGAGTTCAAGGCAGATTATTAAGTTGTTAATATGGGAGACATTGACTTGGTCTTGGGAATGAAGTGGTTACACTCATTGGAGGAGGTCACACTTCGTCTCAAGGATATGGAGATTCGTTTTGAGGTCGACGGGAAGACACACATCCTTAAGGCAATACGGGACAGCGACCTTAAAACAATTTCTTTTCGCCGAATGGAGCGGCTCATGCGTCATGACATGGTAGAGTGGGCTGCAGAGTGTCATCTAGCACCTTTACAGGAGGGACAGCAAAAGCCAGAGTATCATCCGGACATCCAGCAGTTGAGAGTCAAGCATGACAAGGTGTTCAGTGATATTCCGCCAGGTAGACCTCCAGACAGAGGGATAGAGCACATCATTGAGCTCGAGGAGGGTGCGAAACCCGTTATGATAACTCCTTACAGGCATCCTAAAAGATTGAAGGATGAGATAGAGAAGACCATAAAGGAGTTACTTGCTATGGGTCACATTAGACCAAGCAAATCCCCGTTCGCCTCTTCTGTTGTATTGGTGAAGAAGAAGGATGGAACGTTGCGCATGTGCATTGATTACAGGGTCCTGAATAAGAGGACAATTAAAATGATGCAGAATCACGAAGTTGATGAGCTTATTGATGAGCTCCATGGTACTGTTATTTCCACGAAGATTGATTCTGATTCGGGTTATCATCGGATTAAGTCAGGGGCTTGAGGACATAGAAACTGACCCAACCGGATGTCATTGTGGGCGCCGAGGTTCGTAGTGATGCCATTTGGAGCTCACTAGCACCAGCCACTTTTCAGTCTACGATGAACAGGGTTTTCCATTCACAGCTGAGAAGATTTGTGTTGGTCTTTTTCGATGACATCCTGATATACAGCCGGACTTGGCAGGAGCACTTGGCTCATTTGGAGACAGTGTTGAGCATATTGGAGAGGGAGTCCTTGTACGCCAAGGAATCCAAGTGCGACTTGGGAATGACCGAATTGTTATATCTTGGTCATATTATCAATGCAGATGGAGTGCGCATGGATCCTGAAAAGATCCGCGCCATTGTTGATTGGCCCACACCGGCGAACCTGACGCAGTTGAGAGGGTTTCTCGGTTTGTGTGGATTCTACCGTAGGTTCGTGAATGGCTATTCCACGACATGCAGCTTGATAGCGGTTGATGAAAAAGAGTGGGGCGTTTGTTTGGACCGAGCCGCAGAGGTGTTTGTGAAGTTCAGGAGTTGATGACCCTTGCCTGTTTTGGCGCACTACGGACTTCTGAAGCCGTTTGAGCCGGTGTGATGCATCAGGTGAGGGCATTGATGCGGTGCTTATGCAGGACAAGCACCTGATAGTTTATGAGAGCCGCAAGCTCAGAGGACCCGAGCGTTTGTACAGTATATATGATAAGGAGATGCTCGCGATTATGCATGCGTTGGCAAAATTTAGACAATACCTTGTTGGCAGCAAATTTTGCATCAAGACTGATCATAACAGTCTGAGACACTTCTTGGGACAGCGAGATCTCAATGTCGTCTTGGCATCAACATTAACTATTGTATGGTTTCTATGTAGTGCTGATAGTTTTAATAACACTTGCCATTTGAAACATTGGAAGAGGTGGCAAAAGTCTCTACAATTTTCAATAAGGCACTGTTGGATTTTCTTCTATGTCTTTACATGCTATTAAGGCTATGACCTAGCATAGTAAGCTTCTTTGAAGTTTGAAGTTCGATCGCCTTGTTTAACACATTTATCAGTATGTATGTATATGTATATGTTTCCATTCATCTATATATGTATATTTTCTACATCTAATGTCATGTACATACATTTCTACAAGTATATTTTTAGTGTGTATATTTCCACACAGAAAATTCCTACATATGCATCCAATGCATGGTGTTGGTTTGTATTTGTTGGCAGGTATTCTAGAGTATCTAGCAAATTAGAAAGACTGATCTATGCATATTGCTTGAAAGCCCAATTCAATTGAAGAACCCAATTCAAGTGAGGGAATTGCTATTACACCCTGTTTACATACCAATAGAATTTTAGGGACAAGAACCCCAACCAAAATAGATTAAAGAAATATACAACACCAACAAAATAAAAACCATCAATACACATGAAATTCTATTGGTATCTAGACAAGGTGTAACAACAATTTCTTGAATTTAATCAGGTTCTTTAGTTGAACTGGGTTCTTTAGCAATATTTATTGGTGCAATAGATTCATGTGAATGCATCCAATGCATGCAATGTGTTCATTTTTTCTTGCAAAACAAAATGCACACTGATATATTGTTGTTTGAGTTAGATGCACCTTTTTAGTTATTATTTATTTTAGCCTCAAAAAGGAGTTGTTAGAATGATAGGTTGTATATGGAGTGTAACAAGAAAGATTTGTTTCACCATTGATCCAAGTGGTGGACCATGTATGTTCTTGCTTGGGGGCTTGGTGGGTAAAAGGAAAAGCTTGTGTCACACTTTATAAAGGAATTGACCAACAACAAAAAGAATTCAAAACTTTGACCACATAAAAGTGATCTTACTGTTTTGAATTTCAAAATGGTGTAAACTAATAAAATGTATAAATTTTGATGAAGTTTATTCCTATAATTTTTTAAAATTAAAAAAAAAAAATTCATTATGTTTTTATCAATTTAAGGAAAAAATTTGGAATGTTGAAAATTTCAAAAAAGAGTGATTTCACAGGCTATCAAGAAAAAAATTGAAAAGAACTTTATTTCTCCCTATTTTTTTCTCCAAATAGGTAACTTCAATATCTTGTGCATGGAAAAATTAAAATCAAATTTTGATGTATATTTTTCTCATAATAACGTTTTAAAGTCAAACATGTCAGAATTTGACAGTTTTCACGAGTTGTCAACTATTTTTTTTTAATAATTTTCAAAAAATAAAATATACCCTTTTGAAGAAGACTCTCTCCTCTTGTGCCCCGTATAAGATTTGAATGTTTTTAATAAGTTTTACTATATTTTTTAAAAATTTCTAATCAACCTCTTTTTTTACTTTTAAAACCTACTTGGATTATTTTAAAAATAAAATATTTTAATACTAATCAAAATATTAAAAAAAATATATATTTGGATTCTCCACTTCAAGCTCTACAAAAGGGTATTTTTATTTTTTGCAGAAAAATCATTCTGACTAGTGAATACTCTACCAAATTTGAATGTTTCAAAAATTTCTAAAAAATGATGAGTTGGCTACCATGTAGGATGTCAACTAGACATTCTTGGTTGAGAGGCTTTCAGTTGAGCATGTTTCAATTGAAACATACTCAACTGAAAATGTATTGATATTTCCAAGCTGTACATACCAGATACAATCACTTTTTCCATGGTTTTCACTAGTCATATTAGGCCGAGTAACTTTCTACCAAAACCTCTTCGGCTAAAAATGTACTAACACATCAATGCCACATGGTTTCGGCCAAAATCCACTTGGCCTAATATCTTCTAGCCAAAATTTTTTTTCTCAAAACCATTTATTTGGCCACAAGTGTGACACACTATTGTGCTTTTACCCTAGTGAGATACCATGGAGCTCCATGACCCAATATGGTAGGGTGGAGAGCATTCCTTGTTCTGTTGTCTTTCATTTTATAGTTGCTATTTTTTGTTTAGCTACATTGTGGCTCTTTAAGTTGGTTTTTGCAATCACTTTATTGTCTTCATTGTAATATATTCTTATGTATATATGTGTGTGTGTGTGTGTGTGTGTGTGTGTGTGTGTGTGTGTGTGTGTGTGTGTGTGTGTGTGCGCATGTGCAATCAAAGAAGTGAGGTTAGTGTAGCCACAGTAGGAGGGTCCTTAAGAGAAAAATTTGGGCCATGCAGCAAGAGTAACACAACGAAAGTAATACATAATATGGAGGAAAATGCAAATGGAAATATTCTGATTAATAAAAGTTTTATTACATTTGACCGACAACATCTGGGCTTACAGATTTGTCTCACAGGCTTGATACAACATGTGTAGACACGCAAAATTAGCATCATGCATAATCATATTCCATTCAACAAATAAATAAAGTTTATTTATCAATCTCCTAAAGTCATCAACTTAAATCAAATAAATCAAACTTGATCCTATCATCGTCCCTTTAATTAAATAAATCAAACATCTATTTAATTAAATCTCAAAAGTCATTTTCCATCCTTTTCTGATTTAAATAAATAAAATATTTAAGTCATAAAATTCAAATCATCCTAATCATCATTAAGCTAATCGAATTCATGATTAAATGCTAATCCTAACCACTTGCATTCTCTAGATTATGCCACTTGCACAAATAAATCAATTTATTGATTTATTAAAATCATTATTTTCACTCAACATGGCATTTATGGGGAATATTCCCTCAAGTTTGAAAAATATGACAAGTTGATTTGTCCCTCTAACATTGCATTTATTTCTCATTTTCTTGTCCCCCTCTCAAAATTTATTGCCCAAATTTGAATTTGAAATTTCCCCCTCTTGGGCACATTTCCCAAATCTTGCACATTCATCAACCACTCACAACTTGACAAGTGGCCTCTTCCTATTGGCCAAATATTTAGTCCCAATCCTCCATGTTTGGCACTCTTAGCATTTTAGAATCTATAAATCAAAGGCTTCATTCTTGATCAAATCCTCCACAAATCTACAAAGCTCATGCAAGGTCACTCTCTTCATTTGAGAATTGATCTTGCCCATTTCACTCCATAATCTTAGCATTTTCCATCATCAAGGCATTTCATCATCTAGCTTATCTTAGCAAGGGTTGGGAAAGGGCTTCTTTCCATAGAAGCACCAATCCACTATGGAATAGATTATTCACTATGCTCCTTAGGATTTTAATTAGTTTTTCTTATTGATTTTGTAAAGCATAAGGGATTATTTCATAAAGAATTCCATTTTGTTTACTTTCTTTTAATTAACTTCATGCTGATATACATGGATTAAGATTAAGAAGTTATGCAGATTTCTGGTGTTACAACATGTTAAGAAATACAATATTCCAATATGCTCCTATATGTGAGCTGAAATCTTACAAATATAATCCAAACTTATCTATCTATTCCTCACTACCTATTCTAATGATTAATTACAAGATTTATAGCATATCCACGATTCTAGAAATATTAGCGTTGGCCAAAGATCATTACATCTTCCCATGAAAGAAAATGTAACAGGTGCATGAACAAGTTGGCCTCCAATTTGAATTACTCCATAAATGGGTGCATAAGACAAACTGTGGACCTATAACAAAGGTCGGGGACACTCCAAGGAACATTTGAAATTGCACCATTAAGATATTCAAGTCACAAGATGATCTGTGAATGATGAAATTAACCTTTAGGCTTGAAAACTATTCCGGTGCTAGTTCAAGAAACTGTCATGAAATCTAGAATTGGTAACTTGCTAGAAAATGATCCAAACTTGCCCAAAATCTTAGAATATGGAAAATGAACATGTCCATGATGTATGTAGAGATCCACAAGGCCTGGTAAGAAAAGATGATGAATCCACCAAAATGAACTGAGAAAGAACAAAACAAGGACAAAACTCAAAGGAAAATATTTTTGGTTAATGCAAGATTGCCAAGAACCAAGGAAGCTCCTACATCAGACATCTAGGGTTAATAAAAAGTGAGTCTCTCACTTTGGGGCCAAAGGAAAACCAAGACAGTCTACCTCATCCTAAGAAATTCATGAATAATCCTACACTGGTCTATCTCTCCACTTCACAAGATATTATTTATATTGTCTTCCATGAGTCTTCCTCCCATCTCTGATATCCAAAACCTCCTCAATCTCATCTAATTGTTGTTTAGGAAAATAATCCTCCAATTCCACTGTAATGTCCTCATTGTATTCTGCTTCATAATACTGATGTAGGTCTACAATGTTGAATATAGGTGATATACCCATACCTTCCAGTAACTCCACTTCATATGCATTTCCTGAATCAAACTTCCTCAAGATATTACAAGGTACAAACTTCCTCATCTTCAACTTTTTGTATGTACCAACTGGAATTATTTATTTCCTAAAATATACAATCACTTCATCTACAACTTTGAACTCCTTATGTCTCATCTTTTTTCCTACATTCTCCTTATACTTATGGTTCATGTCTATTAGAAAACCAAGATCTGATTGCAAACTAGAATAGACCTTCCACAGAAGAGAAAAATGAAAAAGCAGAAGCTTTGCATAAAAACATGCAATTTGATATATCTGAAAAGACCAATTAATTACAAGAGATAATTTTCTTTATAAAAGCAAAGATACCTAAACCTAATCTTATCTTGAGCAACAAGATAGCTCAATAAGATAAAGATGAAATCCTAAAAAATAGGAATTAAAAAAAGCCTAAGTAAACTTATGCAAGCGTAATTAAATATTAATTACACTAATACCCCCCATAAGTGCAACTTAGGGAGAAGCAAATTATTATGCAAATATGAGTCCTAGCAACAAGGCCTGATCAGGTACTCATGTATAAATGTAAAGAGAGAGAAACCCCCCTTAGTGAGATGAACTACTGTGAAGAATCACTGGAAGAACTCTGATGAAGCAACACTGGAACCCCAAATCTGGCAACCAAGGAAAGATAGTTTTGTTTGCAAAATACCAATCAGAATCACAAATGCAATAGTAGACCCGATGCCAAGGAACACTAGAAACTCACATATTGGATCAACTCTGGAATCTGTGAACAATAGTAGATGAAAGGATGAATGGACCCATAATGATGACAAATCTGGAAGTTGTGTCTCACGAAGCTGATATTGAACCGAAACTAAAACTACCCATAGGATGAGTACCATCAAGATTTTGGAACATTCACCATAAAAATATGGCCTTCAAATGGGAAAGATCTAAACCAATGAGGATCAAGAACCATAAAATCCCACTGTGAAGTGTGAACCAAAGCAAACCAAAGATGTATCTTGCTAAGCAAGGAAGAAGCTAGAAGGAGACAATAGGAAACCAGACAAACTCATGCGAGTTGTCACCAATATGAAAGATGGATGCAAGAAACCCCCTTAATGGAGTTTTATATCAGTTTGTTATTACAATACCCAATGATTGCATAAGGACATAATGCAAAACTACAGAAACATAGGCAAAAATGCAAACCTAGCACAATAAACAAAAAGGAATGCATGCATAAAATAAGTTACACATTTTCTAGAAATGACCTCAGATCTATATAGAGGCCGAAACCAGCTTTCTGATGCTGTGAAAATCACAAAAAATGGATAAGCGAGTCAAAATATATGAGTCCGGGAGTGAAAAAAGAAACATCTAACTTCTGAGGCAGAAAAAAGTTTCAAAAATGCAAAACTAGAAAATCTCACTAGTACCAATGCATAGAGCTTGGAAACAGCTTTCTGGCGATATCTCGTTTGCAAAAAAATGACGCTGTATGAGAAAGTTATGATCATTTCTATGAAACTGCTCTGAAAAAGTTTGATTCAGCCATGTAGAGCCCTCAGGGGCTAAAAAATTCTGGCCCCTGGTCACCTAGGCAGACCAGGGGGCTGACGGCTGGCTCCTAGGGCCGAGCCCCTGGTCGCTCATGTGACCGGTCCGTAGGGCTGGAATCCTGGCGGGGGGCTGAGAGTTGAGCTTTCGGTCACCAAATGACTGTCAGCTAGCATATTTAAGCCCACGAGGGCTGAAGAGCAGCTAGTGGCGCTGCATGGGGAATCCACCACCTGTGGTGGTGCACTGGCGGCGGCCTGGTGGCCGCCCAGTGGCCGCCGAGTGGCAAACCATTTTATAACTAGTGGCACAATTTTTTTAAAAAAACTTCAATTTTTTTTGAGGTTTTTTTGAAATTTTCTTGATTTTTGTGCCTCGAGAATCATGCCTGGGGGCCATACGACTTCTAGTTAAAAAATTTTTCCTCCTCGAATGACTGTGTCCAAATCAGACAAATTTTATATGAAAATGGGGGTTTTTGGGCACTGCGGATCCAATTGCAAGGTCCGTTTGGGCCCAAACTGCTCCAAAAATTAGGTGACCCCTAGATCTATCAGATAAATCACTGAGCTTGAAACCCTCATAGATCTGGCAAGCGATGATGTAAATCAATGAAATAAAAGTCATTTCTAACTTTTTTGAGAGCTCTGAATCCAACGAAAAACCCTGATCTATTCCAAGATGCTCTATAAATGTACTCAAGGATTGAAACCCTCGAGGGACTCCGAATGAGCTTTGCAACGAAATCCTCCAAAAATGCTGAGAAGGGGCTGTAAATCGAGGCTCTAATACCATGTTAGAAAACCAAGATCTGATTGCAAACCAGAATAGACCTTGCATAGAAGAGAAAAATGAAAAAGAAGAAGCTTTGCATAAAAACATGCAATTTGATATATTCGAAAAGACCAATTAATTATAAGAGATAATTTTCTTTATAAAAGCAAAGATACCTAAACCTAATCTTATCTTGAGCAACAAGATAGCTCAATAAGATAAAGATGAAAGCCTAAAACTTAGGAATTAAAAAAATCCTAAGTAAACTGATGCAAGTGTAATTAAATATTAATTACACTAACAATGTCTTCCAATTGTTGTTCCACTTGAGTATGTACTTTCTTCATATGTTCTACAAGTTCCTCTACTTTGCACTCCTTTTAACTTCCATACTAATGTCTCTTAAATCTAATATACCTCTAAGGTGAACTCTTGTAACAATCTCAAAAGGTGTTTTCCCTGTACTCATGTTCACTGAATTATTGTAAGAAAAATCTGCTTGTGCAAGGACTAAATCCCAACTTCTGGTCTTCTCTCCAACCAAAAATCTTAGTAAATTTCCCAAACCCTTGTTCACTACTTCTGTCTATCCATCAGTCTATGGGTGAAATGTAGAACTCAACTTTAAATGTGTATTCAACTTCTTCCAAAGTGTCATCCTAAAGTAACCAACAAACTTTACATCTCTATCTGAAACAATACTCCTAGGTAATCCATGCAATCTAACCACTTCCTTGAAAAATAAACCTACTACATGTATTGCATCTATTGTCTTCCTAAAAGGTATGAAATGTTCCATCTAAAAAAAAAAATTCTACATCACAAATATTGAATCATTACCCCTTTGTTTCTTTGGCAATCCAAGTATGAAATCCATGTTGATATCCTCCCAAGGTTTCTCTTGAACTGTAAAGGCTTATACAATCCAACATTCTGACTAATCCCTTTTGTAACTTGAAAAACTCTAAAACTATGCACAAATCTCCTAACATCCTTATGAATTTGAAGCCAAAAATAGTTCTCACTCACCAACACTACTATCTTATCAATTTCAAAATGTCATGTCAATCCTCCACTATGCTTTTCTTTCACCAAGTTTTCCCTCATTGAACTCTAGGGTATATACAACTAATTACCTCTCAACAACATATCCTCCTAAATGAAATAATCCAACCAGCAGATTCTATCCTCCAAAACTAGTTCCTTACAAGCTTTCCAAGGTTATGCAAAATTTGGGTCTTCCTCATACAAGTTCCTCAGCTCATCAAAGCCTAATACCACCACTCTCACCTTTGTCAGAAAATTCCTTCTCCTACTCAATTCATCAACAACTCTATTTGAATTTCCACTACTATGCTTCAAAAAAAAAGTATAGCTCTCCAAGAATTCCACCCATCTCATGTGTCTTTGATTCAATTTACCCTGACTGTTCAAATATTACAATGCCTGATGATCTGTATACAACACAAACTCCTTAGGAAACAAATAATGTCTCCACTTCTTCAAGGCTTCAATTATAACATAAAATTCCTGATCATACATTGAATATCTTCTCCTAGCATCATTCAATTTCTCACTGAATTAAGCTACAAGTCTTCCTTCTGGACTCAACACTGTTCCAATTGCATTCCCACTTGCATCATAGTCTACTTGAAACAGTTTAGTGAAATCCAGTAAAGCCAACACAGGCTGCTCAGTCACTTTCTACTTCAACAATTCAAAACTTTGATATGATCCAAATTTCCATCTAAAATCCTTCCTCTCATCTCACTTTTTTTGTCATAGGGCTACAAATAGAATTGAAATTCCTAATGAACTTTGGCAGAAACAAGCCAATCCATGAAAATATCTTACCTCTCCAATGCTTTCAGGTGTAGGTCATTCAACAATTTCTCTGAGCTTCTCAAAATTCATCTTCAATCCTTCCAAAGATATCACAAATCCCAGATATACCAATTCCCCCTTCATGAAACTACATTTCTTAATGTTTATTAAAAATTTCTCCTCTCTCAACCTCTATAGAACTTGTCTAATATGCAACAAATATTCTTCTCTACTCTTACTAAAAAATCAAGATGTCATCCAAGTAAACAATCACAAACTTACCCAAGAATTTCTTCAATACCCCATTCATTAATATCATGAAAGTACTTGGTGCATTTGTCAATCCAAAAGGAATCACCAACCACTCATAAAATCTTTCATTTTTTTGAAACATTGTTTTCCACTCATCCCCCTCTCTGATTTTGATCTGATGATATCCACTATTCAAATCTATCTTTGTAAAGTATCTGGCTCCACTCAAACAATCGATAATGTCATCCATATAGGGAAAAGGAAATCTATACAAGTCACTATGATCTTATTTATGGCTCTGGAATCCATACACATTCTCCATTCTCCATCCTTCTTAGGTGCAAATACAATAGGTACTGCACAAGGGATTAAGCTCTCTTTGATCAAACCCTTCCTTAACAATTGTTGCACTTGTCTTTTTAACTCTTCATACTCTACAAGTGTCATCCGGTGTGCTACTTTATTAGGAAAACTAGCTCCAGGGATTAGATCCATGTAATTACTAATACTCCTCATGGTGGTAATCCATCAAGTACATTATTTGAAATGATCTCCTCATATTATGTCAGCAACTCCTTTATCTCTTCTAGGTTTTCTTCCAAATGCTTCAAATATTCAGCCTTCTTAGGAACTAAGGCATAATACACATTCTCATGTCTCAATCCATCAAGGAATCTCCTTCGGTCAACCAAAAAAAAACTAACATTCATACAAACTTCAACTGTAGGAACATCTTCCAATGGCAACAAAATCTGCTTCACCCCATTAGCAACAATAGTGTATATATTCTTCTTTCCATCATGAATAGTCTATCTATCATATGGCCAAGGCCTTCCCAACAAAACATGACATATATCCATAGGCATGATATCACAAAAAACTTCATCATGGTAATTTCCTATCTTCAATTTCACCAAACATTGTTCACTTACCAAAATCTTATGTTCATCTTGTATCCATGCTATATGACAGGGCTTCGGGTGCTTCAATCTTTCCAACTTCAACTTAGTCACCATCTCTTCAAAAACTGTGTTTTTAGAACTTCCACTATCAACTGTCACCTTGCAACATTTACTAGCTACCTTGCATCTTGTCTGGAACAAATTCTTCCTACTCCAACTCACTCTAACAAAGTACTCTTCTATTCACTAGCACTTCTCCTTCTTCTAGTTTGTTAGCTGATCCAACATAATCTTCCTCAACAAAGGTTGTTCTTCTGTTATTCTCTATCTTTTTTCTTTTCTCTCCCTAATTACATTTGAATGCTCTATGTCCTCCACCACATTTATAACAAGTTCCTTTGAATACACTCTTCTCTTGTCCTCTATTATCTCTTCTATGTTCTTCATTCCAATATCCGCCATATCCCCCTCTTCTATATGAGTTTCCATCACTTTTCTAATATGTATTATCATTCTTGCTAACCTTCTTATCCTTTTTCTAATCTGTAAAAGGTCCTCTTCCTCCTCCAGCAAAAGTTCTTCCTCTTTGAAATTCCACTTCTTCCTCTCTACCTCTACTCATGTCTCTTATTCAGCTTCTCTTCTACTTTAGGGCACATAGATATGCCTCCTCTAGATTCTACAACTTGATCAAACTAATCCCATCCTATATAGATGACCTCAAATCATTCACATCTGGCTACTTGCTCCATCTCATCTACTGAATGTCCAAATCTAATATTCAACTTATAGAAATCCTCAGTATACTCTATCACACTTGAATCTTTTTGCTTCAATTTTTTCAATTTTCAGAAAAAAATAATTTGATAGTCTATAGGCATAAAAATTTTCTTCAACTTATTCACCATCTCATCCCAAGATTTTATCTTTTCTTGCCCTCTTGTTTTTCTATCTATATGCAAATGTTCCCACCAAAGGGATGCATGTCCTTTCAACTTTGTACAAGAAAATTTCACCTTCTTATCTTCAGTGGTATGTTCAAATTCAAAATATTTTTCCATCTCTGTTATCCAATCAAGCAATTCTTTTGAATCCAACTTACCAGTATAATCTGGTGGATTGAAATGTGGCTTCGTATTTTCTCTATTTAGGGCTCTTATGAACCTCTCTTCCCCCTAATCCAGGCCAGGTTGTTCTTCTCTTGCTCCTTCTTCCTAAACTTCTACATATTCATCACTCACATCATCAACTGGTCGATGTCTTCTCTGGGTCATTTCGATTGCATTTAATCTAGTAGCAATTCCTCCTAGCATCTCCATTATAGCTTGGTCTGCATTTCCACACGCTCCATTTCCACTCACATTTCTTCTTCCACCCATCTTTACAATAGTCCTCTACAGTTGCAGGTTAGATTAGATCCACAATCTACCAGCCCACAACAAATCTTTTACATGACTCTGCAAATTTTGTCAACCTCACACAGATCGAACCTCACTCTGATACCAATCTAGTGTAGTCATAGTAGGGGGATCCTCAAGAGAAAAATATGGGTTGTGCAACAAGAGTAACACAATGAAAGTAATACAAAATATGGAGCAAAATGTAAATGGAAATATTCTTATTAACAGAAGTTTCAATTACATTCGGCCGACAACTTCTGGGCTTACAAATTTGACTAATAGGCCTGATACAACATCTTCAAAAATAAAATATTCCATTATGCTCTTATATGTGAGTTGAAATCATACAAATCTAATCCAAACTTATATATCTATTCCTCACTACCTATTCTAATGATTAATTACAAGGGTATGTGCAGGATCATCATTGAAAAAATAGGCCCTTAAGTGGCAAAATTTTTTGAAAAAATTAGAGTTAGGCAACTTGACTTAAAAATTTGAATAAGTTATCTATATTATTTCAAAAATATGTAAGAATAGAATTTGTATCAAATTGAATGTAGTTTCTAAACTACTAGGTGTTTTTTTTTAATCTATTTGGTGAAACTTTGAAATTTCAATGTAGTAGTACTTAAATTTCGGGAAAAAATAAGAAGTAGGTGTTGTCGACCACCCTAACCACAATAAAATGATAATTATTTTTTATAAGATTTTAGACATAAGTAGAGGACTCATGTCCGATGTGATGCATATTTTTTTATAATTTTTTCCAAGTCAATAATTAATTATGAATTTTTTATTACAACTTTTAAAAATATAAAAACTCATATGTCGACCACCTTAACTTGGTGAAAACTTCATGAAATTATTTTTTTCTTTTTTTAATCCTATAGTATGTGAAGCATAGAATGTGATGCATGTTTTAGATTCAAAAATGTGATATTGTTTGAAAGCTATAGATGTTTTTCAATCAGCCTATCAATCAGACTTTAGTCATAATTCAAATAGAAAATGAATAATAATTATTTATTAAATTCAAAGTAAAGAATAATTTATATTGGTGGAAATCTGAAAATATCCTTTAAAAACCTTTTCATTTCATCAATTTTGGGTTTAAAAAAAGTTGTCGGCCACATACCCTACAAATACCCATCATATTGCCACTTTTTGGCCCATCATGATCCTGCACATACCCACAAGCTTTATAGCATATCGACGATTATGGAAATATCTACATCATCCAAAGATCATTACATCTTCCCATGAAAGAAAATGTAAAATGCGCCTGAAAAAGTTGGCCTCCAATTTGAATTACTCCATCAACAGGTGCATAAGATGAAGTGTGGACCTATAGCGAAGGTTGGGGACACTCTAAGGAACATTTTAAATCACACTGTTAAGATCCGCAAGTCACAAGATGATCCACGAATGATCAGATTGGGCGTTATGCTTGAGAACTATTCTAGTGTTGGTTCAAGAAACTATCATGAAATCCAAAATCGGTAACTTGCTGGAAAATGATCCAAACTCTCCAAAAATATTGGAATAAGGAAAATGAACATGTCCATGATGTACGTAGAGATCCACAGGGTCTGGTAAGCAAAGATGAATCCACAAAAATGAAATGAGAAAGAACCAAACAGGGACAAAAGTGAAAGGAAAATATTTTTGGTTGATGCAAGATTGCCAAGAACCAAGGATGCTCCTACATCAAAAGTTCTTTTAAATGGAGTTTGGAATGAAGGAAAGATGCATAACCACAAGTAGCAATAGTGTTACACTCTCTTTTAAAGAGTGCATCGTACTTTCCATTCATTATAGTCTCCATCCAAAATCCATTGCATATGCAAACTTGAAAAAAGGAATTGTTAGAATGATAGGCTCTATATTGGGTGTAATAAGCAACATTGGTTTCACCATTGATCATAGTGATGGAAAATGTATGTTCTTTCTCAGGGGTTTGGTGAGAGCCCATGGGACTCCATGACCCAATACTATAGGGTGGAGAGTAGGCGTTGTTTTGTTGTGTTTCATTTTATATTTTCTTCATCATAATATATGCATATGTATATGTATGTGTATATATGTACATGCAATCAAAGAAGTGAAGTTATTTTAGATGGAGGCTATAATGAAAGAAGGCATGACGCATAGCCATAATCAGTAGCAATGTTACACTCTCCTTCAAAGATTGCATCATACCTTCCATTCCTTATAGTCTTCATCAAAAATGTATTGCATATCCATAGATACATTTACATATACATATGCATATATGTATGTTTTGGTTGTTCTCCATAAGCCATTGTTGAAAAAAGATTTTGTGAGTGTGCGGGTTCTTTTTCTTTTTTCTTTTTAGTGGATGTTCTTATATTTCCAAGTAGCATATTCCTACATAAGCATCCAATGCATCTTTTTGATTACCATGGCTTGGCTATTATTTCCTTTCAATGTTGAAAAGAACTATTAGAATGATAGGCTCTATATTGGGTGTACTAAGCAACATTGGTTTTTCCATTGATCATAGTGGTGGACAATGAATGTTCTTGCTCAAGGGTTTGGTGAAAGCCCATGATGCTCCATGACCCAATATGGTAAGGTGGTCAAGTAGGCATACTTTTGGTTTGTTTCATATGTATGTTTGTGAGATTAGGTGCTCATAACATCTGTATGTATGCTAGGTTCTATATTAAGTGTAATATTAAATATGGATCTTTGTATTTATTAGAGTGGTAGAAAATATACCTGTTCTTTGTATGTAATTCCACATACATGAATTCCCACACATTCTTTTTGTGTGTGTACATATATATATATATATATATGTGTGTGTGTGTGTGTGTGTGTGTGTGTGTGTGTGTGTGTGTGTGTGTGTGTGTGTGTGTGTGCAATAGATTCCTACAAATGCATTGAGGGCATGGAATGCCTACATATGTTCTTGTAAAACAAAATTTACATCGATATATAGGTGTTTCAAGTTAGATGCACATTTTTATTTATTATTTTTGCCATCCTCAAAGAAAATATGTTAGAATGATAGGTTGTATATTAAGTGTAATAATAAAAACTGGTTTCAGCATTGATCGAAGTGGTGGACAATGTATGTTCTTGCTCAGGGGATTGGTGAGAGCCCATGGGGATCCATGACCCAATATGGTAGGGTGGAGAGCAGGTGTTCCTTTGTTTTGTTTCATTTTATATTTCCTATATGTTCTCTAGCTGCACTATTGCTCTTTAAGTTGGTTTTTACAAAAAACTTTATCATCTTTGTCACAATGTATGCATATGTGTATGTATATGTATATATGCATATGCAATCAAGAAAGTGAAGTACTTTTATATGGAGAGTGGAATGAAGGAACGATGCATAAGCATAAGTAGTAGTAGCGACACATTCTCCTTTCAAAAATACATCGTACATTTCATTCATTACACTCACCATTGTTAGTGCATTGCATATGGATAGATACATTTACATATACATATGCATATATGTATGCTTTGGTTGTTCTCCATAAGGCATTGTTGAAAAAAAAAGTGTATGTGTGGGTTTCCTTTCTTTTGTGCATGGTTTTGTCACAATGGATTCTTCTATTTTCTAGGTTTACCATCTTGGGCATTGTTGAACCAATATTGTCTCATTTATGCCTTCTATTTTGTGTCAATGGTTGCAACACACTAAAATAGTTAATGTTGTTTTCGATAGGCCATTGTTGAGTGCTCCTCTCTACCTTTGGCTATTTTGTTTCATATTCAATTGGCTTGACCTGTGTAGTTATGCTAGTGTTTTTTAAGTTGTTGTTTGCAAGAAATTTATTATTTTCTTCATATTATGGTTGTAGGATACTAAGCCTTGTTCAAGTTCCAACCCTACATCAAGTGTGGACTGAAAAAAGGTAGCAAAGTGCCATAGAATCCAACTTTATTATGTGAGCCATAGAGACCATATTTGTGCAAGTTGTCAAGCCAAATAATTGCAACAAAGAGCCACTATAGTTTTTCCTTGCTTGGCTCCTCCAAAACAAGCAAGCACACTACAATTTCTGCCAAGCCCATTTGAAGAAAATGCTCGCTTTTGTAGACCTACACCCCCCATCCCTTCCCATCTTCTACACAACCTTCCCAGTGGAGGCACCCCAACAATTGGTGGCTATAGTACTTAAAAAACCCTTGCCAGGCATGGCTTGCCATCCACATCATCAACCCCCCACCGCTTTAGCAACATGTTTGGAGATTCTTTTTCCATTTCAATGTAGTCCTTCCATCGGTGCATTGATGCTTTGTCTAATTTTAAATTTTGGAGTGTTTGTAAGGAAAGCTATGTCAACATGAAAGTGTGCGCATCAAACGCGGATGTTGTTTTTCTACGTTATTCTTCTAAAAAGGGCATCCATAGATTTAATTTAGTGAGTAGGATGGATCTCGGGCCATAGCCTCTTGTCCTTGCAAAGCTTACTCAGGTCCAAGAAATGCTTATAGCTAGACTTACTCCAATTTTGCAAGTGACCCATGCTAGAGGAAGCCAATACAAATATAGTGGCCATACTATAAGCTTCCCTCAAGACATCAAGAGCACCATAACTTTGATACCATGTCACCTACATGATCTTGAAGTGGTGATTGTTTGAAGGAAAGGAATTCAAGAGAAAAACTATGATTGCGATGTTGACAAACATAATTTCATGGCTGCATTAATATACAAAATTGAGAATGCTCCATACTATAGTGATGTTGCAATTGATTATGATGCTTCAAATTTTTTGCACACAGTGAAAGAACCAATCCATAACATAGTTGAACCAGTGGAAACTCTAGAAAGTGTTATTCATGAGGAAGTCAAACTTGAGGACTCATCATCATTTATTTCATTGATTCCCAACCCTCCTCAAGAATTGCAGGAAATTAGAGATGCCTTGCAGATTGAAGACATTAGTCAAGATATTTTTCCTTGGCTTGAGATAACTTCTAACCCTATCAATGAATATAATATAGAAGAGTTATTAAGCATGAGTTTTCCAACATTGTTCCCCACTGGAATAGAAAGGCTCCTACAATAAAGAACCATACAGATTCACTTACATTAATATATATTGTGCTTGATGAGATACTATGATAATAGATTTGGAAGGAATGTCAGATTTAGATATTACCTTTATAATTTGATAATGAGACATCGAAGCCAATAATCAGCTTTTGTTTTCATGAAAACAAACTTGGAAGAAAGTATCCAAAAGTCTATTATTGCTTTGCGAAAATTGCTTTGGGATGCATCAAACGCTGAGATAGAAAACCAACTTGTCTGATATGATGCATCTTTGTGAGGAACACACTCATATTGGCAAGAACTCACAACAATGATCCACCAGCTTGGCACACCAACTCTCTTTCTCACTTTGATCTCTATAGAAACAAAATGATTTGATTTGCAAAAGATAATTGATCCTTATGCCCAATTGCATATGCCATACTCTTGAAGATGGTTCACTAACAATGTTGTCCAAAACCTGCACATAACAACCTTGTAAATGCACTTGTTGTTCACCATTTTCTGAGAAGAGGTTATTGAAATGCTTTTCCATATAAAGGATTACCCATATAGGTATGAGTGGCAACACCATGGATCAATCCATGTCCATGGTTTCTTATGGATTCCAGGTGCCTCAAATATGGAATTGCTTGATTGGTCCAACCCACACGAGCCTCAACAAGCCAAAATATTCTTCAATTGCTACGTTTTAGCATGGAATCCTTGTTCCCCAGAATAATTAATATCAAGAGTCCACCACTCTCCTTTGGAGGACCCATGTTTTCTTGATAGCCCACATATTTCTTGCATGGATCAGATGGTGGATTACGAACAACTTCCAAACATGGTACAAATACATACAAAATATACTCAATACACTTGCCTCAAGAAAAAATTCCACCAATTGTAATGTCACTACAAAGCTCCATGGAATGCAAATCCATCATTGACATTGGTAATTAATAGTGAATCAAACAAATCCTATAATCCAACAAGTAATAATGAGTGTTTTAATATCCACAACCCTGAGATGCTTGCAATATGGTGAGAAAAAATTGATTTCCAGCCAGTTTTGTCAAGATAAATTGTGCTAAACTACATTTCTAAATATGCATCAAAGTCTAAAAAATAGTCTAAAAGTTATATTGATATCTTGCAAAGTCTTGGAAATACAAATTATTCTAGGGATAAATCATTGCTTTCCTATCAAAAATTCATGATGAACTTGGTTGTAGATCGTGACATTGGTGCATAAGAAACATGCCATATGCTACAAAAGTTTCCCCTTGTCATCTCAAGCAAGCATTTCTGTCTTTGAATGCAAGTAGGAAGACATTCCACCATTTGAAAATAGTTGATCATGGTGATGAGCTTGCAAGTGGTTATATTAATTTTTACATGCAAAGACCCATTGAAATTGATAACATATCCCTTATTCAATCTGCACAATTGTATACATTTCAAAAAAATTGTAAAGGCGGGGCTTGGCATTTGTAACCACAACCTCCTATCATCACTATTTACCCACTATTCAAGTCTTCCCTCCAAAGCATAGTGATACCTTTGAAACATTTTTTTGATCAGAATTTCTACTGTACAAGCCTTTCTAAAATTTTGAAGCAGACATAGGCCTCAGTAGAGATAGTATAGCATAGAAGTGGATGCTATTTCATGTTACTAGCTATCACCTATCACCCTTGGCATGTCAATAGATTTATTGCTCCCCCCCACCAATGAAGAGGAAGGCAATAGTTATACCGACAACACCTAGTCTTCACCTCCCATAAATGAATACAAATGGGAGTTGCTTTCTCACCTCGGTGTTGCAAACAATGTTTTCTTTGACCAAATGCAACTATTGGGTAGATGGGACTTTGATTTAAATCACATGTGAGGTGCACATAATGTTTTTGAGAACTTGCATAGCATTGTTGTAGAGTTCATCTCAACAAGTAAACTGCATACAACTGAAGATACTCTTTTCCCACTAGATGTACCTATAGTTTTTCATCATCTATACCCTAAGCAAAAGCATGCTTTAGATATTATTGGACAACACCATCTTTTCCCATCTTCATCATCCCCATTGCATATGATTATTCAAGGTACAAATACTATAGGTAAATCATTCGTTATAGACAACATCTGAAGAGCACTAAATACATCATTGAACCAAAGAATGAATCCTTTGCTCGCTTTGGTGCCAATAGGGGTGGTCACCTACAATATACATGGCTCTATAGTGCATACATATCTTCAGATACCAATTAGAGATATGAATCCATTAAAATGACATCCATTGACCATACTTCAAGAGGACTTCAAACATATTAAGTAGATGTAAATTGATGAAATGAGCTTCTCAGGGCCCAAATTATTACTCAAAATAGATAATTGATTGTGGCAAGCCATTCAGTGGTGCCTCTATTATACTTGTGGGTGACCTAGGACAATTGCCACCTATTTTGGATAGGCCTATCTACGCTTCTCACTCCACAACCTTGGCTCTTTGGCACCATTTTAATGTTCTTGTCATGATTGGCATTGTCTTCCATCAACATGGGCAATCTCATAGGCAACAATAGTTATGTACACTCCTTTCCAATATTAGAAATTGTCAAGAATGTCAGGCTAATTGGAAAAATCTTATGAATCAAACAAATTTCATGGTTTTAGCTAAGGAAAACCAAGAGTTTGATGCATCTATTCACCTATTCCCAACAAATAGGTTGGTTTCCTTCCACAATAGAAAGATTCTTCAGCGGTTAAATGTTCCCATTGCAATTAGCACCACCGAAACTACTCAACAAAACACACTTGATTATGGTGATAATGAGTAGCTTCAAGCAGAGCTCTTACTTGCAATTGGAAAATAACTAATGCTAATAAAAAATCTTTGGGTGGTAGCTAGCTTTGTTAATAGGTCATTGGGTTTTGTGAAGTCTATCATATATGCTATGGGAGCTAAACCACCTCAACTACATGAATATGCTATTTTCCACTTCCCAAACTACATTAGCCCAGCATGGGATCTTGACAAGCCAAAAGCCATCCTTGTTCCCCTAATCACATAGGGTATCCAAAGATAGGTCCCCTTAAGAATGCCTTGGGCAATAAGAATACATAAATATCAAGGGTTGACATTGGATAGAGCTACAATAGATATTGGAACTAAAGAAAGATAGAGACTAACATTCATAGCTCTTTCCCATGTAAAATCAATAAGAGGAATATGCATAGATCCACCTTTCTCTTTTGATAGATACTCCAAACTACATTCCAACTGTAAATATAGTGCACTTCAAATCAAAGAAGAGGATCGCCTCCAATAATTGTCTACATTTACATCATGATGCAATTTTTCCATTCTTTATGATAACTATATCACTTCTCCTTTCCCTGTTCATTTCAATGCATTTAGAATTCCCACCATTTTCTATTTTTTCTTCCTAGTTGTTGCCTCCATAGTACAGTTACAATCACTACTACCAAGCTAGCCATAGTTTTATTTTTGTGGTGATTACTAAGAGAAGTTGTTATTCAATGTTTCTTTAAATACCTTCCTCTTCTTTGCTCAATCATGCCCTAGCCAATTCTCTTGCCTTCAAACCATTTGTGTCTAACTATATCAGATTCTAACCAATTTAGATTGCATATATTCTTAGTTGTAACAACAGATCTTTTCAATCCTTAATAGCTTTGTGATCAAGCCTTTTACATGGTGTACAAGCTACAACTACATTCCACTTATATACAAAATATACTTTATTTCATGTCTTATTTTACAACTACATCTCGAACCCTTTCTTAGAAATAATAGAACTTTATATAGTTTTAAAAGTGAATAACACTGATTTCAACTAAACAAAATTCTCAGGTGCCAAAAGAAAATTATATGGGGGTTATAATTGTCAACATACTATGCCCAATTCTCTCCAAAAGGTATGGTTGCATCTTGTTTATGTGATATTTTCTATTGCACATGCCATAGATATTATGTGTTATAAACTATAGAGTTGTTTATATTTTCTAATTTAGATATTGACTACTAATGACACATGTTCGCTGCACTAAACTTTACATTTCCTTGTGTCAAGCTATATCTAATTGAAATCATTCTTTGTGATCACATGTTTGCCATGGTGTACAAGTTGTGACTACATTGTCTTTATATAGAAGGTAAGGTTATATTTCCTTTATTCCATCACTCATTTCACAACTACATGTCAAATGTCAAATTCTTTCTCATGAATGATACAACTATATATACTTACAAAAATGTATAACACTCATTTCAATTAAACAAAATGCTCAGGTTTATACTATCAAATTTCCACAATCCATAATGCTTAAGGTTTGTTTTCTCTGGCTATTTGATTTTGTTTCTTTTTTGTGGATGGAAAAAATCAAACACAATCAAATATCTAGAAACAACATATCTTGAGTAAAAATTATCAGGTGCCAAAACATTGGTTTCACCATTGATCATAGTGGTAGGAAATGTATGTTCTTTCTTAGGGTTTTGGTGACACCCCATGAGGCTGCATGACCCAATATGGTACTACATCTTATTTATTTAATGCCTTTTATTGCACACACATTGCATATTATTTTTTATAAATTATATAACTCTTTATATTTCCTAATTTACATATTATCTACCAATGAAACATGCTCATTGCACTAAACTTCACATTTTCCTTTGATTTTTATAGAACATACTCAAGACAAATCAACTAATCTTATTTTTGGTTTTCAGGAGTCCCAAAACTAATAATGGTTTGAATTTCTCTTATGAAACCCAAATTGTTGAGTTTCCAAATCACATAATGGGGATTTGGAGGAAGTTAAATCTTGTAAATGACCTTTGACAATAATCAGTGACTATAAATTAAGTCAAAATGATTAGAAATAAAATAAAATGAACAAAATTCTATGGATGTAATTATTTATTTATTCTTAAGGTTTTGCATGACTTATGTAAATACACTTATTTGACATTTGAATTATATTATGATCTTTCACACAATTATATTATCCTTTTTAGATAATCTATTGTCAATTACTATGATTAATTATGACATCAAGTTTCATATAACACTTACAATACAGTTCTTGGATGTTGGCAATACAAGGGTAGACAACAAAGAGGGGGGGTGAATCAGTTGTCACTGAATTTAAAACTTATTTAACTTATTAACCTTATTCTCAGATCTGATCATTAATCATGGAAGCATAAAAGAACAACACATCAGAATCACACATAACACCGAGATTTTTTATGTGGAAACCCTGTTACGGGAAAAACCATGGTGGAGGTCAATCCACAAGATTATACCCTTTTAAAAGTATAATAAAATATTAATATATGGGAAATGTGCATGCATTCAGGCACACTTCCTAGAGCTCACTCCTCAAATACAAAATTGGCATACTTCCCAAAGGAAGACATGCTATCTTATAGAAAGGGTCTGATTAAATCCATTAGACTTTGAACTAAGAAAATAGCATCTTCTAATGCCTGGTTATAGTTTTGGTTAAGCACATAAATACTTCTTCACTATTCTTCACTCTTTTCTCTACCTTCGAATGATCTGAGCTTTATTCATACATAGGACTTATACACTTTGCATCCTCTTTCTCATTCACACTTTCAAATGATAAAACAATCACTCATATATATCCACAACAAGAAATTCCATCGCTATAGGTCAACTCCAAAGAAATAATAAAATAATTACAAACAGTTAGCTCATAACATATAAAGATTATTCATGCAAATCAACTAAGGTTGGCCAAAACCTAGTGAAGACTAAAAATAACATCGTCAAACTTGAACCACTTCATTTAATTATTCCTCGAAGATTCACAACATGCTTCAACACCTTGTCAGCCAAGAACATGAAAAACATAAACACACAAGAAAAAATCTCGGATCATAAGCATGACAATCAATGTAGAAATGCAACACAAATAGAGCATGAACTAGAAACATCCACAAGCATCATGAAACACCAAAGAAGCATTTGTAGAAATTGAACAAACTAAAATCATAGGATCTTCATTTAGGAACACAAACTAAAGTAACAAAAAAATTGTCAGAATACAAATCTTCATGCAGATCTCCAAAACTCGACTTGGATAAACTAGATATACTCAACAAGAAACCCTTTAGTCCACAACCTCAAAATATTAATGACTTTAACACACTGATAGAAAGAACTTCACTTCACCTCTGACAGGGTATGTGCAGGATCATGATGGGCCAAAAAGTGGCAATATGATGGATATGTGGCTGATTACTTTTTTTTACCCAAAATTGATGAAACGAAAAGGGTTTTTAAAGGAGATTCTCAGATTTCCACCAATATAAATTATACCTTACTTTGAATTTAATAAGTAATTATTATTCATGTTCTATTCAGTTATGATTAAAATCCTGATTGATAGGCTAATTGAAAAAAATTTATAGCTTTCAAACGATATCACATTTTTTGAATCCAAAACATGCCCCACATTCTATGTTTCACATACTATAGGATTATAAAAATAAAAATTAAATTTCATAAATTTTTGACCAAGATAAGGTGGTTAGACATATAAGCTTTTTATATTTTTTAAAAGTTGTAATAACAAATTCATAATTAATTATTTACTTGGAAAAAAATTATAAAAAAATATGCATCAAATTGGGACATGAGTCCTCTACTTACATCTAAAATCTTATAAAAAAATATTATCATTTTATTGTGGTTAGGGTGGTCAGACAAACACCTGCTTCTTATTTTTTCCCTGAAATTTAAGTACTACTGCATTGAAATTTCAAATTTTCACCAAATGGATTTTACTTTTTTTAAACAAACCTAGTAGTATAGAAACTACATTCAATTTTCTATAGATTATGTTCTTACATATTTTTGAAATAATATTGATAACTTATTCAAATTTTTACGTCAAGTTGCCTAACATTGATTTTTTAAATATTTTTGCCACATAAGGGCATGTTTCTTCCATGATGATCTTGCACATACCTGACAACTTATAGCACTTCTTATTACAATTTTCTCAATATCCTTGACATATAAAACTTCTAATGCAACAATGATAATAGTGTTAACATCAATGAAAACCACATATTAGCAGCACACCACAACATCCAACAATCTCCCACTTTGGCATTGATGGCAACACATGATGTGAAAAATACCGTCAACACAACTACACTTACTCCTCTTAGATTCTGACTATTCTTCTCAACTACCCTTCTCTCTTCTTCTCCCCCTTTGACATCAATGGAAAATATATCTTCTATGCAATCTCTGAACCACATATTTGAACACCTAAACTTTTGAACATATGACTACCCCACTTGAGCGTAGCAGGCACCACAACATCAATCTGGATCAGAAAATGATCATGAAATGCATGGATTGATGTAAATCAATGCATCCTTATTTCTGATTAGGAGAGACAATCACCCCTAACTTCCCTCTGCGATACTCAAAAGTATCCTTAGGCAATGGCTTGGTAAATATGTCTACAAGTTTCTCCTTAGTAGGAACATACTCCAATTGGACATCTTTTTCACTTACTTTCTCTCTCAAAAAGTGAAACTTGATAGATATATGATTGATCTTGGAATGTAGCATTGGATTCTTAGAAATGTTAATAGCACTTGAATTATCGCATAATATAGCAATTGGCTCATCATACATAATTTTGATGTCCTTCAACATCTATTTCATCTAAAACACTTGAGTACAATTATTAGCAACAACAATGTATTATGCCCCTATAGTAGACAAAGAAATGGCATTATGCTTTTTGCTTAACCAAGAAATCAACTTCTTTCGCAGGAAAAATTCTCCACCACTACTACTTTGCCTATCATTCACATCTCTAGCCTGATCAGCATTAGTAAAGGCACTCAAAGTAAGATCATCATTCTTAGCATTCCATAAAACAAAATCAATTGTCCCCTTCAATTATTTAAAAATCCTCTTCATAGCAGTCACATGAGATTCTTTAGGATCGGCTTGAAATCTAGCAAAAATACATATAGGATTCATGATATTAGGCCTAGTTTGAGTGAAATAAATAAATCCACCAATCATTGATCAATATCTAGTCTAATTTTCCTTATTATAATCACCATTAGTTGTCAATTTGTATCCAATCATCATGGGTGTACCAACTAGCTTTGAATCTTCCATACCAAATTTCTTCAGCAATTCTTTCACATACTTGGATTGAGATATAAATATCCCTTTGTCTAACTTAGTAATTTGCAATCCCAAGAAGAATTTCATCTCTCCAATCATTGACATCTCAAATTTAGTCTTCATCTCATTAGCAAACTTCATACGCAAGCTATCATCTCCTCCAAATATGATATCATCAACAAAAAATTCCACAATCAAATCTTTATCATCATTCTTGAAATACAAATTACTATCAACAGTACCTTTGGTAAATCCAAGCTTCACCAAGTACTTATCCAATCTAGCATACCATCCTCTAGGGGCTTGTTTGAGTCCATACAATCCTTTCTTCAATCGACAAACCATATCTCCCTGATCAATCATCTGAAATCCATCAGGTTGCTCAACATACACTTCTTCCAATTCGTCATTTAGAAAGGAAAACTTGACATCCATTTGATAAACTTTGTAGTGTTTGTAAGAAGCATAACCAAGAAATAGTATCACAACTTCAATTTTAGCAACAGGGGCAAAGGTTTCTTGAAAATCAATACCTTCCATTTGTGAATATCCCTTACATACCAGTCTTGCTTTGTTTCTAACCACCTCACCTTGTTCATTCAGTTTGTTTTTAAAGACCCATTTAGTTCCAATTACATTATTATCCTTAGGTTTGGGAACAAGAATCCATGTATCAATCTTTTCATTTTTTTGTAATTCCTCTTTCATTGCTTCAACCCAATGTTCATCTTTACATGCTTCATTCACACTAGTAGGCTCAATTTTTGAAATTAAACAATATTCTTCTACAATTCTTCTACTAGTCTCGACACCTTTGTTCTTATCACCTAAGATCTGATCCTATGAATGATTCAACCTTACATACCTCAGAGTCTTCTTAGAATTTTCTTCAACTTCAGGCTCTTCTAATCTCTCTTTTGTTCTTCCACTAGTTTCTCCTTTCTCTTGATCTTCTTGGTTCACTGGGATGATTTTTACTTGATTTGAGTTCTTACCTTGCTTTCCTTCATTTGTACTATCATTCTAATCATCATAATCATATCCAAAGGTTCTAGATAGTGCACCAAAGTCCTCATCTACCTTAACATTTTCACTTTCAACCATTTTCTTCAATCTTTTATTGTAATACTGGTAGGCCTTACTCTTAATAGAATAACCCAAAAAGATTCCTTCATCAATCCTAGCATCAAACTTTCCTATGTCTTCATCTCTTTTGATATAGCCCTTACTTCCAAAGATCTTGAAGTATCTAATAGTATGTTTTTGACTAGTCCATAGCTCAAAAGGAGTCTTACAAATATCAACTTTGATTTGTACCCAGTTAAGTGTGTACACAACAGTACTCAGAACTTCTTTTTAGTAGATATGAGGTACATTTCCTTCCAACATCATGGTTCTAGCAACATCTAGAACTATTATGTTCTTCCTTTCCACAACTCCATTTTGTTGAGAGATCCATAGTACAAATAACTGTCTCTTTATTCCATGCTCTTCACAAAAAGAATTAAACTCATCGAAAGTAAATTCACCACCTCTATATGATCTCATACATTTAATCTTCTAACCTATCTCTGTCTCAACCATAGCCTTAAAGTTCTTGAACTTTTCCAGAGCTTCAGATTTCTCCCTTAAGAAAGTAGCCCACATCATCCTTGAATGGTCATCAATAAATTTGTATCCTTATAAACTTCAAGTTCTAGCAAGACCACACAAATCAGTATGCACAAGATCCAACAATCCACTAGAATTTTTCTATTTACATTGAAATGAAATTCTTGTTTTCTTTCCTAACTGGCATTCTTTGCATATGGAATTAGTAGATTTCATCAGCTTAGGAAGATTTCTCACAACCTTAGTGGAACTTATATTGATAATATTATCAAAGTTAGCATGGCACATTCTCCTCTGCCACAACCAAATTTCATCAATTTGAGCAATCAAACAACTTTTACTAGTAGCACTTAGGTGGAAAGTATTACCTTTTGTTTTTGTACCTGATGCAATCACATTTCTAGAATTTCACAATATTTTGCACTTTTCATCCATGAACTGAAGATTGTATCTGTTATCAACCATCTATCCAACACTTAAAATATTATGCTTTAAACCTTCAACATATAAGACATCATCAATGTTATGCTTACCATCAAAAGAAATGCATCCTCTTCCATGGATCACACCAACTGTATTATCACTAAATCTCACAACACCACCATCATACTTTTCTAAATTCACAAACTTACTTTTATCTCCTGTCATATGATGAGAACAAACACTATCAATTACCTATTCATCTTTCTCTTCAACTCGACCAACTAGGGCTTTCTCCATATTTGTACAACTAGTAGATTCAATAGACATAGGACTATTTTCCTTGATAGCAATAAACACAAATTCATCTTCACTTGCATTTCCTTTTTCAGATTCATCATTTGTCACACCTTCATTAGCAGCATAGTAACACTTTTTTTAGAATTTAGGCTTGTTATATCTTGGCTTCAAAACTCTCTCATGACACCTTGATGCAAAATTACCTATCTTGTTGCAAGAGAAACATTTAATAGGTAAATTTCCTTTATATTTTCCTTTTCCTTTGGCTTCTGTTTTCACAATCAATGCTTCTTCATTGAGCTATCTCATTTCATCCTCATACTTGAATGTATTTCTAGATGAAATTTTACCTAGATTGTATCTATGTCTATCTCTTCTAGAAGTAATATCCTTGAATGTAGATTCAACCTTAGGAAGTGCATCACTGAATTCACTTAACTCAAAAGCAGTAAGCTTACTAGTCAACATGTCTCTCATAACATTTGTCACAGTTTGGAGCTCTTCAATAGCACTAGCCTTGACTTTGTAAGAATTAGGAAAGGATCTAAGAACTTTAGCAACAATCTATGATTCATCTATCTAACCACCAGCACATCTAATACCACACACAAGTTCATTCACTCTTTACATGAAAGTAGTAACATTTTAATCATCATCCATTTTCAAATTTTCATATTTCCCTTTCAAAATTTGTAGCTTAGCAATCTTCACATTAGCATCACCTTCATAGAAGGTCTCCAACTTTTTCTAGATCTCATAAGCAGTCTTCATATCCATCACATTTGTCATCTTAGTATTAGTCAAAGCACTCAACAATGTCTCCTTAGCCCTGATATTGTATTTAGCATCTCTAAACTCACCATAGGTAGTAGGACCATTCTGTGGAACAAGATACATATTTTTTGTAATGCTCTAGTATGGTTCACCAATGCATCTCAAATGGAACTCCATTCAAGTCTTCCATAAAAAATATTTTTTTCCATCAAATCTAGGACTATCCTTCTTATATGTTGCCATCCCAAATCATCTGAAGTTGTTAAACTTCTTCCAAGGAACCACAAGCTCTGATACTAATTGTTGGCAACACAAAGGAATACAACTAAGAGGGGGGTGAATCAGTTGTCACCAAATTTCAAACTTATTCAACTTATTAACCTTATTCTCAAATATGATCATTAATTATGAAAGAATAAAACAAAAACACATCAAAATCACACATAATACCAAGATTTTTTACATGGAAACCTTATTAGGGGAAAAACCATGGTGGAGGTTAGTCCACAAGATTATACCTTGTTAAAATTATAAGAAAATATGAATGGGGAATGCACATGCATTCATGCACACTTCCTAGAGCTCACTGCTTAAATACAAAATAGGCTTACTACCCAAAGGAAGACACATTGTCTTATATAAAGGTTCTAATTAAATCCATTAGACTTTGAAATGAGAAAATAACATCTAATAATTCTTGGTTATAGTTTTGGTTAAGCACATAAACAATTATTCACACTTCTTCACTCTTCTTCGCTCTTCTTCACTCTTTGATTTACCTTTGAATGATCTAAAATTTATTCACACACAAGACTTATACACTTCACATCCTCTTTCTCATTCACACTTTCAAATGATAAAACAATCACTCTTATATATCTACAACAAGAAATTTCATCGCTATAGGTCGTCTCCAAAGAAATAATAAACTAATTACAAACAGTTAGCTCAAAACATGTAAATATTATTCATGTGAATCAACCAAGGTTAGACACAACATAGTGAAAACCAAAAATAACATCCTTAAACACAAACCACTTCAATTAATTAATCCTCAAAGATCCATAGCACACTTCAACACCTTATTGGCCAAGAACATGAAAAACATGAATGCACAAGAGAAAATCTCATATCATGAGCACGACGATCAATGTGGACATGAAACAAAGGTAGATCATGAACTAAAAAAATCCACAAGCATCATGAATCACCAGAGAATCATATGTAACAACTAAACTAACTAAAATCACATGATCTTCATTTAGGAACACAAACTGAAGTAACATAAAAACTGTCAAAATACAAATCTTCATGCGGATCTCTGAAATTCAACATAGATAAAATAGATATACTCAGAAAGAAACCCCTTAGTCCACAACCTAAGAATAGCAATGACTTGAACACACTAACAGGAAGAACTTCACTTCACCTCTGACAACCTCTAACACTTCTTATTACAATTTTCTCAATATCCTTGACATATACAACTTCTAATGCAGCATTGCTAATAGTTTTGACATCAATGACAACCACATATCAACAACACATCACAACATCCAACATTGCATAGGTTTGTTATTGTGATTTTTTTTTATTTTTCATTTTCTCCATCTAGCTCACTGTTTAAACCAGTATTGTTTGATTTATGCCTCACATTTTGTTGCTAAGATTGCAGCACAATAAAATAGTTAATGTTATATGGTTTATGTTGATTTTCATGAGGAATTCTTCATTGTTCTTCTCTACATTAGGCTATATGTTGTTCCATTCTTGATATGGTACTATTCAAAAGGTTATATTATTTCAATTTTTGTTAATGAGCTATTAAAAAAAGACTATATTTTTGCATAGATTTGTTACTGTGGATTTTGGTGTTTTGTGAGTTTTTCTTTTCCATAAGGCATTTTTGACCATTTTTCTCTCCCTTTGGCTATATTTTTTCTTTGTTTAAATGCAATTAAATAGTGCATGTTATAGAGTTTATGTTGTTATCCACAAGGCATTGTCAACTATTGTTGTGTGGGTTTTTCTACATTGAATTCATTAAAATAGTTAATATTATATAGTTTATGTAAATATTTAATGTTATATAGTTTATGTTGATTTCCATAAGGAATTTTTCATTTTTGTTCTCTACCTTATGCTATATTCTTTCATTTTCAATAAGTTTTTGTTGAAAAGGCTATATTGTTTCAATCTTTGATAAGGTGTTGTTCAGAAAAGACTATATTGTTTGTTAAAGCCAGTATTCCTACATTAATGGTTTCCATTTGGTGCCAATGGTTTTACATGGGGATATGTGTAGGATCATCATGGAAAAATAGGCTCTTAAGTGGCGAAAAATTCAAAAAAATTAGAGTTAGGCAACTTGATGTAAAAATTTGAATAAGTTATCTATATTATTTCAAAAATATGTCAAAACAAAATTTGTAGCAAATTGAATGCAGTTTCTAAACTACTAAGTTTATTTTTTAAAAATAAAAATCTATTTGGTGAAAATTTGAAATTTCAATGTAGTAGTACTTAAATTTCAAGGAAAAAATAAGTAGGTGTTTGTCTGACCACCCTAACCACAATAAAATGATAATATTTTTTTATAATATTTTAGATATAAGTAGAGGACTCATGTTCAGATGTGATGTATATTTTTTTGTAATTTTTTTCTAAGTAAATAATTAATTATTATTTTTTTTATTACAACTTTAAAAAATTATAAAAACTTGTAAGTCTAACCACCTTAACTTGGTCAAAACTTCATGATTTTTTTTTTTTAATCCTATAGTATGTGAAGCATAGAATGTGACACATGTTTCGGATTCAAAAAATATGATACCGTTTGAAAGCTATAGGTTTTTTTCAATCATCCTATCAATCAAGACTTTAGTCCTAATTCAAATAAAAAATGAATAATAATTATTTATTAAATTCAAAGTAAAGCATAGTTTATATTGGTGGAAAGCTAAGAATCTCCTTTAAAAACCCTTTTCGTTTCATCAATTTTTCATAAAACAAAAGTCGTTAGCCACATACCAATCATATTGCCACTTTTTGGCCCTTCATGATCCTGCACATACCCAAGGGTTTGTTACTCTCAATTTTTGTGTTTTGTCAGTTTTTCCATCTCAATCAATGGTTGGATCAATGTTCCATATAGCGCATAGGCATCACTATGACATACATACATATTTGCACATAGGGGAAATACATTGTCCACCACTATGAAGAATAGTAGTTCATTCCAATACTATCTCACTACATATCAATGTTGTTTGCATGTGTTATGGCATATATCCAAATCTGCACATGGAATTGTTAGTCTTTATGATCAAATTATTCCCTGTGTGTAGATGTGTGTGTATCCTATTATTCATTCCTGCTAAGTGTGTACACATCCCTACCATTTGGCCTTCACCTCCACCTATCAACTCATTGTTGCATGTCACTACACACAAATTCTAGTTGTACCATCCTTTTGAAATAATGTATATCTATCTCAACCTCATCTATGCTCTACTTTCTTAGCATAATGGTATCATAGAAGGGTTATTAATGATGCAATGAGGATTTTTACATGTGATCACTTGATCTCTCTTAGGTGTTATTATGCCTGGCTATTACATATCTTCTTCTACTTGGTTGTAGACTGGCTTCCATCAGCTTACATTCTATGTTCTTGCAAAAAAACCAAACAAGAACACACATTGCCCATTTTTGTGATCAATGGTGGCATCAATGTTCCATATAACACTTAAAATATAGTTTTCCAATGGTTTTGTTACTGTGATTTTTTGTGTTTTGTGGGTTTTTCCATCTAGGTCGCTATTGAAACCAATATTGTTTGATTTATTGCTTCTGTTTTATGGCTATGGTTACAACACAATAAAATAGTTAATATTATATCTAGTTTATGTTGATTTCCATAAGACATTATTTATTATTGTTCACTAGTGTAGGCTATATTATTTCATTTTCGATATGGTGTTGTTGAGAAGGCTTTATTGTTTTAATTCTCGTTAACGTGTTGTTGATAAAAGACTATATTTTTGCATAGGTTTGTTATTGCAATTTTTTTTGTTTTATTGGTTTTTACATCTGCTTCACTGTTGAACCAATATTGTTTGATTTATGGTTTCTATTTTTTGGCTATTCTTGCAATGCAATAAAATAGTTAATGCTATATAATTTCTATTGATTTCCATAAGGCATTTTTTATTCTTGTTCTCTAGCTTGGGATATATTGTTTCATTTTCAGTAAGGTACAATTGAAAAGGCTATATTGTTTCAATCTTTGATAAGGTGTTGTTCAGAAAAGACTATATAGTTTGTTAAAACCAATATTGTGACATTTACAGTTCACATTTTGTGGTGATGATTTTGTATGGGTTTGTTACCATGATTTTTTGTGTTTTGTGGGTTTTCCCTTCTCAATCAATGGTTGTATGAATGTTCCATATAATACATAGGGATCAATGAGTATCAATGGAATTTACATCTACTATGACATACATACATATCTTTACATAGGGAAAATACATTGTCCATAACTACAAACAATGGTGGCATCAATGTTCCATATAACACTCAAAATGCAGCTTATGATTCCAAGAATGTGTGAGTATGTATCAATGTTCCATATAATACATAGGGATCAATATGTGTCAATCGTGTTTGCATCTCTTGTGACATACATACATATCTACACATAGCACAGATACATTGTCCATCATTGTAAACAATGGTAGCATCAATGTTCCATATAACACTGAAAATATGACTTATGATTTCAAGAATGTGTTAGTATGTATCAATGTTGTTTGTATCTGCTATGACATACATCCAAATCTGCACATGGCATTGATAGTCATTGTGATCAATGGTGACATCAATGTTCCATATAACACTTAAAATATAGTTTATCATTCATTGTGTGTAGATATTTATCTATCCTATTCTTAATTCCTTCTATGTGTGTACACATCCCTGCCATTTGGACTTCCCCTCCACCTATCGGTTCATTGTTGCATCTCACTACATGCAAGTTCTAGTTTAAATATGTATGCATATATTTTAAAATGAGATAATATTTAACTTAGTTAAGGAAAAATTCTAGATTTTTCTAAGTTTATTTCATTGCATTATTTATGTGGCATCCAACAATTTGTGTATAGTTTTTTAAGCTCAATTTAAAATGACAGGAAGGTGGAAGTCATGTGCAACTATAGTAGATTTGATGAAACAAAAAAATCAAATAAAAGAGATTTGATGAAACAAAAAAATGAAATCAAAGAGATTTGATGAAACAGAAAGAACAAATAAATAAATAAATAATATTTTTGATAGCAAAGAGAAATCAAAGATTTTATCACAAAATAAATCAATCAAAAAAGAAAATTAGAGAACGATAATTCCTGACGTATTTTATATATATTACTATTTAATATATGTATGCTAGTTAGTTAATCCAACAACATACAAATATAATTTGAGCACATGAAATCCATACATGACCATGCACAAACACGTACTCTCTAACATATTAACATAATTGAAATTAATAAAATTTAAAGATATGAATTGTAGTATTATTTATAACTTATAATAATGATTTATAAAAAAACATCCAAATGTTTTTTTAACTAATATTTGGATGATCCTTAAATTTTTATTTGCATATTGTATATTTATGATAAGTTTTCTTTGACATTATAAAAATGTTAATGAGGCAATAGATTATGTTAAGAATTTAAAGGTTAATTTTTTGAATTAATATTTAATACAATGTTTATAGGAGAATATTTAGAATTTAATCATAATTTTATATATTTATAAAATATTTTTAAAATCAGTGATAAAAATGAGAATCAATTAAAAAAAAAATTTATAACATATATAAATTAAGATAAGAAAAAATTGAAGATTATTTAGTTAAAACAAATTAAGATATTGTAATGGTAAAAAAATTAAATATATATACATTTTCATTTATTTATGCATTTATTGTGGTTGAATGATTTAATATAATTATATAGTAAGTGGTAAATTTTTTATTAGAAAATAATGATTTTGAAAGGGTCCTAACCCTTGTATGATAAAAGATAGAGCATGAAGCACAACCAGACAACAACAAACACCAAAAAAGAATTACAAAAAACTACAAAAGGGACAACACAAATTAAAGATCAACTAGCCCATCTTAAGATAGGGTGGTTTAAAAAAAAAATCCAATGAGATTTTCTTTGTCACAAAACAAGGATCTTGTTTCTCAATACTAACCTCTTTGTTACAAAAAGAGGTCATCCATGTTAGTGTAATGTTAAGTTTAACTTAGGTTAATTATTTAGGTAGTATTTTTATGCAGAATAGGGTGGAAAAATATAAACTAACTCAACCAATCCTTTGAAAATGTATTAACTCTTCAAACACAATGATTTCCTTCACAAATTGACATTATTCCTTGTAGCATAGAAAATAGGGTTTTTCCATCATAAGTTTCAAAAAAAAATTCATAACCATAATCTAAAAGTTCTTTTAGATACCCATTTGGAAGTTCTAAAACATACTCAAAATTTATGGGTAGTTGTTTTGAAAAAACAAATCCAAACTACTATTGTTACACTTTGAATAGGGTTTAAAATGTAGAAGCAAATTCATGTTTTGGGTCATAACTTTCATACTAGAACTGATCTCTAAGAAAGGAAACTTGATTCAAATACTCATTTGGCCCTTATTTAACATATCTCATTTGGTCCCCTGTCACTCCTACCCCTGAGAAAACTTGTCTCAACATTGATAGGGATTCCTTTGTGGATGTTTTGAATTTACTGAGAAATAATGTTGATACCCATTTCAAACTCTTGAAATGGACTTTCAATGAAATTAATGAGCTAAAGATAAAAAACTAGTTCTTGCAAAGTGAGCTAGAAGAGTTGGGAGCCAAGGTTGTGGCGATTGAAAAGACAGATGTGAAACGAAGTGATCACACTCTCAACAATGACACTCAAAACCATGTTGGAAAAAACAAAAACATTGATATTCAGATGGAAAAAGTGAAAAATACTATTAAAATCATTGGTGAGAAAAAAAATCGTATGGCCAGACACAATGCCATAATCATCAATGCCATGACTAAGAAACTGGATAAAGCCCAATAGGGATCTTTGGTGGTTGACCTGGAGGATTCCAATGAAATAAACCAAGAGGAGAATGCTAGCATCTCTAAGAGAACTAGGGCCAATTTGAAGAGGAAGGCTCCCCCCACTCCGCAGATGATTCAAATGTTTAAGAAGGGTGTTTATGATATGAATAATTTGGAGGCAGAGACTGAGTCTGTCCTGAAAACTTTGGTTTAATCGCTGACAATTTTTTGTTGGCATTTTTGCTAGCTTTTTGACCTTCCTCATCTTTGTGAGTTGTTGCAGTTTATTCTGGATTTGTCTCTTTGTGCAACTAGTTGTTTTTGTTGAACTGTTCTTTCCTATCTGTTTTGTTATAATACTTTATGGTTTCGGGTCCCTATAAAACCCATTTTACCCTTTATCAAAAACATATCTCAAAATTAGTGTAGGTTGTTTTGTACGGAAACCCTCAAAATTTGGACTGTTTTCCCTCAAATTAGGCTTACTAGGGTTTTTGGCTGCTTTCACCAAAATGCTTGTAACTTTCTTAATACTCAATGAAAATTGATGAAACAAAACAAAAAAGTACATTCACATAAGAATAATTTTCAATTGGTTTTAAATCATTAATCAACCATACTAGGTCATACCAAGATTTGAAACAACAATTTAATGTTCAAAAATGTAGAATCAAGGATGTCTTTTATTGATTTCACTTCAAAAATGTCACCACCAACATTGGTTTCGACCTCCCCAAGGCTATTTAAACATTTAAAACCATTTTATAATGGTTCTCAACCAAATTTTCAACTTACAACCACTCAAATTCTCACTTTGTGCAACATTAATCCTTCATATTCCACATTGTGCAATTTGACAACATTGACAACATTTTACATTCTTTTTGCAACAAGACCCCTAATGACCCAAAGCCGACTCAAACACCTATGAAATGGTCTTATAAGACCTTATTACATGAAATGAACTCAATTAAAACAAAATTTCAACATTTGATCCCTCTTGGGGCATGAAGTCCTATGGGTGCCCCTGCACCATACTCCCAAGGGAAAGAAGAACTCAACTCCACTTAAGTGCAGGTTTTCTCTTTCTTCCTATTTTTCCAATTCTTATGAAAATTTTCCTTCATCTCTACAACTTTCCCCAAATCCTTCTTCTTCTTGCATTGTCTCTTACTGAGCATTTTTTCAACTTTTAGATTCCAAAATTCTAGTTCTTGTTCATATGCCTCAATACCATCATCTATGTATTTATCATCATCATTGGAATACAATTGATCAACACATTCATCATCCAAAAAATTAGAAAATACAACCACTACCTCGGTTGTTTTGGAAATATCTTCTTCACCATAGTGTCCTATATTTGTATAGCCATCTTCATACACTGTATGCACTTCCCTTGCTTCTTTAGACACTTTTCCATTTTCATTTCCATTTTCCACCCCTGTAAACACATACTCACATAAAGACTTTGTTTCAAAACAAAATATTTTCTTTTCTCTTTAGATGTTTCTAGCACCCTTCCTTTCAACATAGCTTGCAACTCATCCATCCTTACTGCTATCATTTTTTTCTTTCTTCTCCTTTGAATGATCTTCTTGATAGGCCATTTAACCTTGTTTCTTATTTGTAAATTTTGTACTATAGAAAAATGGATCATTGACATTTTCATGGTTATTTAGGTCTTTTTCCTTTGATTCTTGGTCTATTTTTCTTTGATTTAATGTTGTAATGTGACTTATGCATTCACATTAGGTCCTAAATATTCAAATTATGGCATCTTGTGAATATTTGGTGAAGTGTTGTAGCATATTTCTACACTTTTGTAGACTCCTTTCATTACAATTCACCTAAAAATCACCTTTTCATCACTTATTAAATCCTATTTTGAAGTGTTGTATAGTCTTGTAAGAAAATTTCATGCTTTTTATAGGCTTACTTTCACTATTTACACCTTTCTTATGCTTTATTTGACCCCTTTATGCATTCACAAGACTTAATTAATTATATTTTTAATGTAAACCCGAAAAAAAACATTAAATTAAAGATAATTCCCAACACCCAGTTTACAAAAATCAATTTATGGGAAGAAAACCCTATCATGGGACTGATTCACCTAGGGTGGTGAATGAGTCCTAGTCCACATAAAAGTAAGATTTATCAGATTTCCAGAGTGCTTTCAAGTCATTTTCATTTTTACAGGTGCACACATTTTGAAATTTAGCATTTTGTTTAGTCTTATTTGCATTTTTGTTCATCTTTTCAAGCTTTTTGTAAACCTCACTGTGTTTTCAAACATTACATATTACATTATTTTTCCATCATTAGTTAATCAATTTCATCATCTAGTTGCATTTACAACATTTCATTTAGTCTTAATCACATCATGCAAACCTCTATTTGAGTGAACCACTTCAATTTTGTAGGTTATTCTATCTCCTTTTAGGAGGAAGATCTTAAGAGTGCAAGAGAAGCCCATAGAACTACAACCTCAAAATTTTTGGTTCATTTTGGTGAACGTGCATATTGAACACTTTATCCTTCTGATTTTAGTTGCATCTTGCATCCTAGGTGTCATTTGCATTAACATTCACTTAGGTTTTGTTTTGTTTTTGCATCCTAGGGTTTCTCAATTTGCATTAGTGAAAGACTCATTTAGATTTCATTTTTACATATCATATCATTGAAGAAACTAAAAATCTACATTTACATCATCATCTTGCATCTGAAAAGCATTAAAATCACCTTAAATTTTTTGAAAAATATAAAAAAAAAAAATCATAACTAAACTCATTTGCCACCTTGGGCGAATTAGTCCCTCTACACATTTTAAATAGCACTTTCAGCCATTTTCTAGGCATTTACTGCATTTTTGTTCTTTGTTGTTCTTTCTTTGTTTTAGTGTGTATAATTTCTATTATTTACATTTTACACTCCTAGATTTCATTTCATTTTCATTCATCCCTTCCTCTATGGTACTTGTATGAGTGTTTGGTTCCCCATTGATAATACTTTAGTGAGACAAAGTTCTAGGCTCATGGCTTCCTACGATAGCATTTTCATTGTGGACCTTGGGATCTCAAGAGCTCCTAATCCTAGTATGGACAATGGTGCATTAGGCATGGATACTACCACTCATATTCCTTCACCTTCCCATCTAATGCATGTTGACACACAAACTAGTGCCATTTTGCAAGATAAAGTCAGTAGTATTCATGAGGATTTTACATATTTACAACAAGATTTATCCCTTAAAAAAATTTCCACCACTGTCATCCTTGTCATAGAAAACCTTCACCATTTGATTGAAAGTGATGCTAGATTGCAAGTTATGAAAACACTTGCTAAGATATACAAAAAACATGATCCTTCTATTTCCCAATCCACAAACTTTGTTGTAAGCCAAGGAGGATCTTACATTCCTCCTCCTTCAACCATAGCATCCATACCAGTTTATACCACTCCTCAAGTTATAGCAACTATGCAAATGGTTAGTCATATGACTTCTTTTGCTATTCCAACTAGCATTCCTAGTTCTTTTGTGGCATCAAATATTCTCTCTTCCACCTTCACCCCTCTTAGTGTCTCTTTCACTTCCCCTAACATTACATACACTCCACCATTTTCCCTTCCACCTCATGCCACTTACATTGATCCATCATTACACAACTCTTTAACACCATTGAACATCCATGCAACAACAAATCTCCACCATTAACCAAAGTCAAAATACTCCACCCATATCATGTTCGTAGTAGCCCATTATCCCTAGAGATCTTATGCACGAAGATGCCAAAAGGAATTGAAATGCCTAGATTTGAAAAGTAGGGAGGTAAAGGAGACCCTACTAATCATGCCAATGCTTATTCAGCCTTGTGTAGTGATTTTATCCTTGATGAAAAACTAATAGCCAAACATTTTCCTAGGACCTTGAAGGACACTACATTAGAGTGGTTTTCAAACTTCCCAATCATTCAATATGATCCTTTAATGAAATTTTGGATGCCTTTATAAGTCATTTCCAAGTCCATATGACTCCCAAAAAGACAATCGATAATTTAATACATTGTAAAAAAAATGTAGATGAAAAAGTAACTAATTTCATTTCACGTTACCAATCATTATATGCTCAAATTGATGTCAAGATTCCTAATTCACATATTTAAAAGATGTGTATCAAAAACTTGCATATTCACCTTGAGGATAAGTTGACTATGCTAAAATTTCCTTCATTCATGCATTAATGCACAACCCTTTGTGACTATCACAACTTGGTTACAAGTCATGATTCAAATTGCACTTCTAATTAAGCCAAGAAGTCTGAGCAAAGCAACCAAAACAATGCACAAAACTTTAAAAAACCAAATAGAATCTTTTTACAATTCAATCTACCTTCTCCGCATTCAACCCAACCTATTCCAAGTCAATTGGTCACTCTTAAAGTAGTTGTTCCCTTTACCTATGGGGACCCAAAGAGAAAATTTACCCCCTTACCCGATACTCTCCATAACACAATGAATCAACTTCTTCAGCAATATAGATGATCACCTCACCTATAGTTAAACCCCTTTGATACCACCAAGCCTTTAACACCTACCTTTAAATCAAATGCTTATAGCCATTTTCATCGCCAAAATGGACATGACACTGAACAATGTAAGTGTCTCCAACAATTAGTTCAAGACCTCATTGATTCGGGTCGTTTGTCCATTGTGGGTGTCAATGATCAAGGTAATAAGTTTGTTGCATCCCCTAATCAAAATTTACAAATCGTTACCAACCCCATGGCTAAACACATTGTTTCATTTGTTAAGGCTAGTGAACCTTCAAACACTCATGTGATGAACATTGATACAAATATTGAACAACCTAATATTACTCCAAATGTTACCAAAGTTAATCCTATGGATGAACTTGTGGGTACGATAGACTTTATCACTCATAAGGGCCCAACTAATAAATCTCTTGATATTACTTTTTCTTCTCATGATATACTTAAAAAGCTTCTTGATGGTCCTCTTTATATAGCTGACCGCATCTAAAATAAACCCACCAATGGGTTATTCATAGACCCTACCTATGGTGAGAATGTGATCATGAAATAATTTTGTCTTAAATGAACTATATCAAGATGATTATAATAAACAAACTGCATGGATTAAAACACATACTAGTTTTGCATGCCTTACAATTGGATCAATTGTAGTCTCATTACAAATAGGACCCAAGACTTTGGATGTAACATTTTCTATTATTCCACAATCGGATCAATTTCGTCTACGGCTAGGCTATCCTTGGCTTCACTCGATGAAAGCGGTCCCTTCACTTGTTCACAAATGTTTGAATTTTTCACATGAGAATGAAATATTTACCGTACACCATAGTGGCTTTAATACATTTTCATATAAAGGAAATTTTTCCTTAGATTCCTTTTGGCCTAGACCTATGGAACCCATCACCCCTTGAAAAGACTTGTTTTTCATTTCCTACCAAATGTTCAAAGCCAAATGAATAGCCGAATTGTCTCTTCGTACTATGTCCTTATCCACTTCTGCATCTCCTATCCTAGATGAGACCATGCTTCAGCTTGAGTCTGAAATTGAACAACCAATACAACCTCATGAGCAACCAACCATTGACACCTCCCCTTCCTCATATAAACGTCCAAGAGAAAATGAAACCAATCTTGTCATGCCTCCTCGCATTAAGCAAGTTTATAAATACAAAGAGAAAGTGACTGACCCATCTTCTTTGGTTCCTTTTGTTCTTCCCCCTCAAGAAGAAAAGGAACCTATGGTGGATAAATCCACTCTTACACCTCAACAACTCCAAAATAAGATTAAATGAAACCACAGTGCTAGGTAGTGTAGGTGTCATCTTCATCTCCCTGCTCATCAAAAAAAAAAATAACAAAGAAAATCAGGCTTTACCTTTGATAGAAGTAATAGATGATCACTCTCCTTCTCCTAACCCAACACAAGATAGTACAATCCAATCCTCACAACACAATAATTTGATCCACTAGCCACTGCTCTTGATACATCCTTCCTTGGAAATTACCCTCTATCCTCCTATCATAATTAATCTTGATGATGATGATGATGATGAGGATATCACAAGAATAGAAGAAGAAATTCATAATGATCTTAACTCTTTATTTTCATCTACCATGAGCTTAAATGATAAATCTTTCACACCAAGTGAAGAACCTAGGACTTCTCCTAGTTTGGAACTTGGAATTATTCCTTTGGATAGTCAACCACCCTTGCAATATATTGAACATGATTGGGAGGAAGATGACTTGTTAGATGGTTGAATTACATTCACCTTGCTATCCTTTTTGCATTTTAATTTAAATTTTTCTTTTCTTTTGTGTGCTTTCATGTGTGTACCATGTTCCCCCATAATGTGCGTTTGATTTTCTCTCTCTTTGTACACTTCCTCTATTTTTACCTCTATTCTTCTATATTTATTACTTTATCTTCGACTTTTTTCTTTTGTTTTGTGTGTTCATTTTGGGGATGATACAAAGCATTGAAACACCCTATTTATTTTCCATGTTGACCCAATCAGTCCCTTTTCCCTTTTACTTTGTCTTTTTATTTTTGTTTTTCCTTTGGGGATGACATGAGGGATTGAAACCAAAATGTCTCCTTCATGTTGACCCAAAAGCTTTCTGTTTGTTTTTTCCTTTACATTTTCTTTCCACTTGTCTTTTCCCTTTTGGGATGATGCAAAGCATCGAGACTACAATGTCTCTTCCATGTTGACCCAAAATAGACTTTTTTTTCATTTCTTTTCTCTCTCTTTGTTTCATTCTTCTAATTCTATGCACTTTGGAGAATGATGACAATTTTGAGCTCTTTCATAAAAAAATTGCAGTAGTGAACATATTTACTCCAAATCCATAGATCCCTTAAGTGTTTGGTGTGTTCCTTTCTAGAGGGGAACTTCCTTTTCTTTTGTTTTCCTTTTTTGTTTACATGAAGTAGCCTTGCATAGAAACATATGACTTGGCATAGGGTCTTTCCATGTTGGTTGTCATGTCTTGTTACTCTTTTTGTATTTTCTTTCCTTCACTACTTTAAAGTAATTGCTCACAAAAACATGCTACATTGGCATCATTTCACTTGCATTCTTGGTTCTTAGTGTAGCTTTTCCACTTCATATGATGCATTTGTCACTTTGTGGATGACATTGTTTGTGATTTCCTTCATAACTATGATTTATCTTCACATATTGGATTCCTCTTAGTGGCCTGATACGATGCACTGCATCCCCTATGTTGTGATTTTTTTATTCTTTGATTGGTCCTCTCTTGGAGATATTAGACACAATGTTCCTTAAGTGATATACCTCACATGAACTTGACAAGACTCCTTTGAACATATTTTTGCATTTAATATTTTTAAATTTTACATTTTTACATTTTTTCCACCTTGCATAATGCAACTTGCATGCCTGTGGTACCTTGCTCTTTATTCATGAGTTCTAAGAATATGAAGCTTTGCTTGTCTCATGAAGCACAAACCAATATTTTCCTTTGTGGTGGCTTATTAAAGACTTTATCAGGAGGTATAACTTTAGTATGGTTGAGTGGGAAGCTCATCCAATGACACAACTTTCCCCATAGCCACCTATGTGTTTGTAAGTACATACCAACTAGTGTATGTATTTCACCTTTTGGGTCTTCTCACTTGGTAGACCACCATGAGTTCTATCACCCCAAAGTGGGTATACATTCTCTTTTTCTCACAAGCAGCCTAGATCTTATCCACAACTACTTGGACAAACAATCGAATCTTGATTTTATTCTTTCTTCTCTCTTTCTCTTTCACACGTGTGTTCCTTTGTTCTTATCTTTATTTTTCCATGGGATCTTCATCCTGGAGGCTTGTTCATCCCTCTTGATCATTTTCATTCCATCTTTCTAACATAAGTTCATTTGGATACCTCTCGATATACATAGCTACTTTAGTGTGAGTTTCAAGCAAGTTCATCCTCTCACTAAAGTGGGCGTTAAATGTAATATAAAAAAATGGATCATTGACATTTCCATGGTTGTTTAAGTCTTTTTCCTTTGATGCTTGGTCTATTTTTCTTTGATTTAATGTTGTAAGGTGACTTACGCATTCACATTAGGTTGTAAATATTCAAATTATGGCATCTTGTGAAGGTGTTGTGAAGTGTTGTAACAAATTTATACACTTTTCTAGACTCTTTTCATTATAATTCACTTAAAAATCACTTTTTCATCAATTATTAAGTCCTTCTTTCAAGTGTTGTAAAGTCTTGTAACAAGATTTCACACTTTTCTAGGCTTACTTTCACTATTTACACCTTTCTTATGCTTTATTTGACCCCTTTATGCACTCAGAAGACTTCATTAAGTGTATTTTTTAGTTGAAAATTGACAAACAACAATAAATGCAAGATAATTATTGACACCTAGTTTTTATAACTCAATTTTTGGGCAGAAAACCCTATCTTGGGACTGATTTGCCTAGGGCGATGAATGAGTCCTAGTCCACATAAAAATATGATTTGTCAAATTTAAAGAGTGCTTTCTAGTCATCTTCAGCTTTACCAGTGCACACATTCTAAAATTTAGCTTTTTGTTTAGTCTTATTTGCATTTTTTTTATCTTTTCAAGCTTTTCGCAAACCTCGATGTGTTTTCAAACATTCCATTTTACATTAGTTTTGCACATAATTAATGAATTTCATCATCTAGTTGCATTTACATCATTTCATTTAGTCTTAATCAAATCATATAATCCTCTATTTGAGTGAACCACTTCAATTTTGTAGGTTATTCTATCTCTCTCCTTTTATGTGGAAGATCCTAAGAGTGTAAGAGAATCTCATAGAACTACAACCACAAAATTGTTGGTTCAAATGATAACCATTTTCTTGTTTTTCTCTCTCAAGATGTTGCATTTTAAGTTCCATTTTTTTTTCCATTTCTTCCAAATCTTAGATCAAATTCATTATCTCCTATAGAATACTTACTTGTTCTACCCTCTCATCTTTCTTCTTACTCTCACTTTTCTATTTTCTTTTCTCTTATTTCTTGCTTGGTGTGTCCTTACTCTACAACTATCCATGGAAAAATATTCTCAACATTTCTATTCTCCTTTCTCAAAAAGGTATCTTTCACCTTTCTTCTTCTTATGTTTATGATACCTCACCTAGGTTTTCTCCTCTCTTCACTACCTAGTCTTTTAGTATCTAGGTTCTTGCTTCAACCTGCAAAAAGACAATACACAAAAACTCTCAAAAGTTATCCCACCTAGATCTTCGGGTTCTGATACCAAGTTGACGAAAAGTAGGGTGACACAACTAAAACTCACTCAAAAAACCTCTTGTCAAAATCTTTAAACATCAAACAAATATTTTTTCTTCACAAATTCCCATTATTCTTTATGGCATAGTAAATGGGGTTTTTCCATCACAAGTTTCAAAAAAAAATTATACCCATAATATACAAGTTGTTTTGGATACCCATTTAGAATTTATAAAACATACTAAAAATTTATGGGTTTTTCTTATGGAACAATAAATCCAAAAATTTGTTGCTACATTTTGAATAAAGCTTGAAATAGAGCAGGAAATTCGTGTTTTTGTCCCATAACTTTCAAACCAGAACTGATTTCCAAGAAAGAAAACTTGATTAAAATACCCATTTGTCCCTTATTTTACATATCTCAAAATAGGGTAGGTTTTTTTATGGAAACCTCAAACTTGGATTGTTTTCCCTCAAATTTGGCCTACCAGGGTTTCTAGTTGCTTTCACCAAAAACACTTGTAACTTTCTTAATACTCAATGAAAATTGATGAACCAAAAAAAAAAGAAATTAGATTCATATAACAAAAACCTCCAATTGGTTTTAGATTATTAATCGACCGTAATAGGTTGTACCAAGTTGTCAAACAACAATTTACTGTTTAGAAATGCAGAAACAAGGATGTCTTTTATTGATTTCACTTCAAAAATGTCACCACCAACCTTGGTTTGGACCTCCTTAAGGCTATTTAAACATTTACAACCATTTTCTAATGGTTTTCAACCAAATTTTTGACTTAAAACCATTCAAATTCTCAATTTATGCAACATTGACCCTTCATATTCCACATTGTGCAATTTGACAGTATTTGCAACATTGACAACATTTTACATTTTTTTGCAAGAAGACCCCTAATGACCCAAAACTGACTCAAACACCTATGAAATGGTCTTGTAAGACCTTATTACATGAAATGAACTCAAGTAAAAAAAAAAATCAACATTTGATCCCTCTTGGGGCATGAAAGCCTATGGGTGCTCCTACACCATCTTTTCACATATCAGGTAGTTTTTCATCTATTGTATTTTTCATGCCTTTAAAAGGCTTGTAAATTATGTATTATTGTATCTAATTTCTAAATATCATTCTCGATATTTAGAAAAAGAGTTGTGTTTTCTTCTCTCATATGTGTAAGGGTGATTTGTTGTTGAAGGTTGAGGATCCTGGGAAGGAGACACCATCTCCTACATAGTATCAAAGCTCCTCCTCTTGCTCACCTTCTTGGAGAGTTTTTTCCAAGGAGATATGGGCAATTGTTTTTCTTGCTAAATATTTTTTGGCATTTGAGATTTCTTAAATTTCCAAGTTTCCTTATTTTCATTTTTTATGTTGTGCAGACTCATAAATCATTGTGATTGTTGGTCATTGTTCGAGCATTTGGTGGTTGTTTGTTTTCCTGCAAGCCATGTTTGAATTTGTGCAAGGTACTACAAATTTGTTGATTGGAGATTTACTCTCTTCACTCGATGGATAGAGGTCATGATTTTTTGGAGGGTTCAGTTTCCTCTTTACAACAAGCTATATTTCAATCTAAAGACTCATGTTTTTCAATGCAAAGGCCATGTTTTCTTTTGTCGGAGGCCGGATGAATTTTTTCCTACCCGATTCTATGGTAAGAGGCCATGAATTTGTTATTGTGGAGGTGATTCTTCACCTTTCGAGGCCAATATTTATTCCTAAGGCCACAAATTCAAAAAAGAGGGACTTTTTTTGAAGAGATACATTTTCACTGTGCAAAGGAGCATGATTTTTTTGAAAGAATGATTGAAATTTTTAGAGGTCGCATGATTTCTCCTTCTTGTTGGGCATGATTCCTACTATCCATGATCATTAACCTACACATTATTGGTGGAGGTTTCTAGTTTGGTAGTACACAATTTGTAATCAAACTTTATAATTTATAAAAATTCCCCTAAATATTTAGGGTTCTCATCTTCTACACAACATTTGAAGTGGGCCTAAGGTTTTTAGGTTGTTTTGACTAGAAAAATTATCCCACATTGGTGAGAAATAAAAAAAATTATTCTTTTAGTGTCCAATGTTGTCATTGTAGCATGAGATAAGTCTCATGGTTGTGTGCTCCATGTGGTGGTTTGTGTACTTGGTGAGTTGACTTGGTGCCAAAAGGGTATGTGCAAGATCATCATCGGAAAAGTAGGCCCTTAAATGGAAAAAAAATTAGAAAAATTAGACTTAGGAAACTTGACATAAAAAATGAACAAGTTATCTATATTCTTTCGAACATGTGTAAGAATAGAATTTGTGGAAAATTAAATGGAGTTTCTAAACTACTAGGTTTATTTAAAAAAAATCTATTTGGTGAAAATTTGAAATTTCAATGTAGTAGTACTTACATTTTAGGAAAAAAATAATAACTAGGTGTTTGTCTAACCAACCTAGCTACAATAAAATGATAATATTTTCTTATAATATTTTAAATATAAGTAGAGGACTCATGTCCCAATGTGATGCATATTTTTTTATAATTCTTTTCTAAGTAAATAATTAATTATGAATTTTTTATTACAAATTTTTAAAAATATAAAAACTCGTATGTCTAACCACCTTAACTTGGTCAAAGTTTCATGAAATTCTTTTTTAAAATCCTATAGTATGTGAAGCATAGAATGTGACACATGTTTCAAATTTAAAAAATGTGATACCATTTGAAAGCTATTAAATTTTTCTAATCAGCCTATCAATCAAGACTTTAGTTGTAATTCAAATGGAAAATGAATAATAATTATTTATTAAATTCAAAGTAAAGCATAATTTATATTGCTAGAAATATGAGAATCTCCTTTAAAAATCCTTTCCATTTTATCAATTTTGGGTTAAAAAAAATTCATCATCCACATACCCATCATATTGCCATTTTTTGGCCCATCATGATCCTATACATACCCAGAACCTACTACCAATGCATAGTAAGGTGTAGAACTTGTTTGCTCTAATTTTTTAGATTTCGTTATTTTTAATTCCTAAGTGATATTTTTTTGGATGTTAGAAAAATAAATCTTGAGAGGCTACATTGGTTAATTTTTCTTCAAGCTTTCAATTGTATGAGTTTGGTACATTTTTTGCATGCTTTTGGTGCAAACTACTATCATGGATACTCCTGATTTAGTTGAACTTTTAACTCCCAATAACTACAATACTTGGAAGATAAAAAATGTGTAGGTTGCTCCAACCTAAGGGTTTTTGGTCAATACTAAGTGATAAAAAACCCTAAAAAACCCACTTTTACCAAGGAATATGAAACATTTGTCCACATAAACAATTGTGACGAAGCTATGGATTTGATATATTTGTATGTTTTTGATAGTCTTCTTCTCCATATTGAGGAGTGTGATACACCCAAGGAAGTATTGGATGAGTTACAAAACCTGTTTGGTTAGGTCATTGAGTTTCGTACTTTACAACTAGAGGAAAAATTCAATTCTTTTTCCCTTGATGCATTTCCTTCCATTGATGATTTCCTAGTTAAGTTTAAATTTGTGATGTCACAATTGGAGGGATGTGGGAAGGGTGAAATTGATAAGGAGTCCATTTTTTTAATTTCATCTAAGCTAAGAGGTCCAGTTGTAGTTTTTTCTTCTACCTTCTACTCCACCATTGATGCTTTGGGAATGCATTCCAAATGCCTTCTTTTCAGACAATCGATGACTGTTTGATGAGGGAGCAAGCCAAACATGCCTAGTTAGAGGGGGTCTCTATGAATAATGTTTTAGTTGTACAAGAATCTCAGAGAAAAGGGAAAAAGAAACCTAAGACTAAGATAGAGTCTAATAAGTCCTCCACCTCTTCGAAACAGGATAAACCTAAGAAGGAGAAGTTCAATTTTGTGTATTGTTGATATGTTTAATAGATCTAAGACAATTGCATTAAGAATGCATAATGATTACAATTTCAAACTCCAAATTACTAAAATGAAATCAACACCACATAATTAAATTAACAGAATTAACAAAAATGACAAAATTCAAAATGAGAGACAAGAAAGAGAGAATGAAAATAGTTGATAATGGATTTCATCATAAGAATGACTACATCTTCAGGACCCTCTCCAAATAGTAGACCAATCTGATTAAAATCTCCAAAAATTTGGAATTACAACTATTACAAAGTTTTCCCCTTCAAGCATGACAAAATTTCAACCTTCTCCCAACATATAGGATCAGCAATTCATCTCTCCAAAATTTTCTTTAGTCTTCACCATCTAAATGTCCCCTTAAGCCTCTAAACCTTCCCTTTTTATACAAAAAATTTACTCAATTTGGTTTTTAACCAAAATATTTTACAATATTTGAAAATTCACCATTTACACAAAAATATATGATAATCCTCCGTAATATTCTCTAAATAGTTTTAAAATATCCTTAAAGAGAATATTAGTTAAGCCCCTTGGTTAATTGTCTTCAGCTTATTTATTTTAAGGGGTTTAGGTTTTATTATTTTGGGGTTATTGGTTTTAAATATTCAAAATTGGGTTAACCAACTTCCAAATAGTTGTCAAAACAAACCAGTCTCCCTATGTTTTTAAACACCATTCACTAGTATATTGGTGGATAGAGTTTTTATTGGGCCGGTGGTCGGGGGTTCCAACCCAGCTACTGGCTTTTAATAAAAAATTCACAGTTGTTAAATAAAAAAATGAACCACTTGCTAACAATAGATAGGCATGGTTTTATAGCTAGATCGGTAAGAGGTTAGCGCGGTGCATGGGAGGTGGGGGATCGAATCCCCCCAACTACATTTTTAACAACCAATGAACAAAGTGAGGTACTGGAGGAGAGAATGCGATGGGTGTCACGTGGCATGTTGAGGAGGTACCATGTTGTGCCCTCTGATTCGTCCACGTAGATTGCCACTGACTGCTGACTCGTCAGCCACACTAGCTACCTAGTCACCATAAGGAAGCCATGTGTCTATCACAGGTGGTGCCACATCATTGCCACATGAGATGTACAGAATGCCATGCCACTTGTACATCTGATTTTATGAACAAACATGTGTCAACCCGAGATTGGTCCACTTCATTATCCTTACCGTATAGACTAAAAAATCAGCATGTTGATGTCAGGGTCCATATGGTCAAAAGTCAACCTTGTCTGTGAACTTTGACTATTGTAGCCAGTGCAAACGAACTCTGATTTGCATGAAATGAAGGTCGTCTAAAATCTCTCAATGAGCTCTTTGTGATGATGCGAACTTTGAGAACTTTTGACGACATCAATTTTTTACCCTTTTTTTCTCTAACCTAGGTATTGGGTTGACTAAGGTTTGACCTATTATATCTTGGGCTCTGTAGCTCCATTTGACTCCGTTCGAGTTGTGTTAGAGTCATAATTTTGGCCTCTTTCTGATGATGTCAATTCTGGAGAAAAAAAAGAAACTTCAATTTTTGTTGAAGATCCTTTGGATCAATCCTCCACACTAGAGAGATTTTGGACCTCCAAAAGTTGGTTACTCAGAAAGTACAAGTGAGGGTAAAGTTCCCTCACTTGACCAATCTCCATCCATTTTTCCTTGATTGGATTCATCCCCTTTAGTCCCACTCTGAGGTAATCAACTACTCCTCTTCATGAAGTCTTGGTTTTCCTATCTAGGATGACATCCTCTGGCAATTCTGACATGTACTCCAGTGAAAGATCATCAACTGATGGAACTTGAATGTATGTGTCTTCATCCAGTATCATCAGATGCTCATACAATTTCAAATTCTCAACATTGACAACTGAATAGATGTGCATGTATGGAGGAAGATTAAGGCAAAAGGCATTGGTTCTGATCTTTTCCAAGATCTCAAAGGGACCATACTGAATCGGCTTCTGCTCCCTTCCTTCACCTTGAATTCTTTCCTTGCTGATGTGTAACCAAACTCTATCTCCAACCTAAAAATGGTGATCATTACGATGCTTATCATGTCAAGCATTTTATTTGGCTTGAATCTTCTCTAACTATGCTTCCACTACCTAATGAATGGCTTGGACTTTTTTGATGAACTTTAAGGCCTTCTCTTAATCAGAGTGTCCAACTTCAACATCATCATTTCCAAAAACAAAATCCATCAGTGTTTTGTACACATAATCGAAGCAAGTCTCAAAAGGATACCTTTTTATAGAAGTGTGTCACATGGTTGTAAGCATGCTGCACATAATGAAGACTCTCATCCCACAACTTTAGATGTTTGTTGCAGTAACTTCTGACTAGATGCACAATTGTCATGTTCACTACCTCTATATATCTATTAGTCTGTGGATGGAAGGTTGTACTCTTCTTTAGTCTAGTGTCCATGAGTCCCCACAAAGCTGACCAAAATTCCCCTAGGAATTGAGAATCTTGATATGATACAATAGAAGTAGGTAACCCAAAATTAACTCATACAAATTGAAAGTACATTTGAGTTGTCAGTTCAGCAGTGACCTATTTTTTACAAGGCATTAAGATACACATTTTTCTAAACTGATCAACTACTACATATAGATAATCATGTCCCTTCCTAGAAATAGGTAACCCCCTGATAGAGTCCATTGACACACTTTCACATGGACGGGATGATACAGGTAGAGGAGTGTACAACCCCAATTTCCTATTGCTAGGTTGACTTGTTGCACACATGACACAACCTCTAATATACTTAGATATATTTTTTGCATACAAGGCCAATAGCAATACTTCTACAATTGAGTCATTGTCTTTCTTACCCCAAAATGTCCTGCAATCAATGAGTTGTGTGCTTCTCTAATTACCTATGCTTGTTCATCTATTGGAATTCATTACTTTCCCAAGTGATACAATAGTTTATCCTACACATAGTAATATTTCTCTTCTACATGTTTGCCTACAATTAGAGCTAGATAGATTTCCTTAAAATCTTCATCATTAGCATATTATTCCTGAAAATTTTGATGTACCATGGAACTACGTCCTTTAAGGATAATCAAAGCATTCATAACAGGAAACCTATATAGCATATCTACTACTTTGTTATGGGCACCTTTCTTGTACTTAATTACCAAATGAAACTGTTGAAGAAAACCCATCCACCTAAAGTTCCTACTTTGTTGTAGTTTAGACTAAGTGCAAGTACTGAAGTGGCTTGTGATCAGTGTGGATTATATTTTCTTTCCCCATTAAGTAATGTTTCCATTTTTTAACACTCTAAACTAATGCATAAAGTTCCTTATCATAAGTAGGATAGTTAATATCTACACCTGAAAAATTCTCAAAGTGATAGCAGATTGGTTTACCTCCTTACATTACCATTGCTCCCATGGAAAATCCACTTGCATCTATATCAATCTCAAATGGTTGGTGTAAATCTGGTAAAGCCAGAACTGGTGTTGTGCTTAACCTTTCCTTCAAAGTGTTGAATGCCTTCTACTATGGACCTCCCAACTAAAAGGATGAAATACATAATTAATGAATCTCATAAATGTAGCTGGTGCATTGCAAAGCCCAAAGGGAATGACCAACCACTCGTAAAGTCCCGATTTTGTCTTAAATGTAGTTTTCCAAATGTCATCTTCTACAATTCTTATTTGATGATATCTACTATGCAAGTCTAACTTAGTGAAATAAAATGCTTGTTTTAACTAATCAATTAAATCATTAATTCAGGGAAGAGGATACCTATTCTTTATGATTATCTTGTTCAATGCTTGATAATCGATGCACATTCTCCAAGATCCATCTTTCTTTGAAACCAACACAATTGGAGAACCACAAGGAGATATACTAGGATGGATGACTCCTTTTTCCACCAACTCCTAAACTTGCTTTTTGATTTCCTCATTCTACAAAACTAATAAATGATACATGTTGATATTTGAAAGAGGCACATCCTGCTACAACTGGATTTCATGTTGTATCTCTCTCTTAGGTGGCAACCCCTTTGGCTCCTGAAATAAGTCATCACAAGCAGAAACTATTTTGACCATCTTAGTTTTATGCTTAGGATTGCACCCTTTAAATTCTTTAACTTTTTCATCCTCTTTGGGTTTTACAAGCATTAACACAAAGTTTTAACTAGAATTGACCAACCTTTTCATCTAACCAACATTAACTAGTGCAAGATTAGGCTTAACTTTGTGTGCACGTATAATGTATTATATCCCATCCTTAAAGAGATGATACTTATTCTACACCCTATAAAAGATTACTTTCCTGTGAATATAGATAAGGACTCCCTAACACAAGCCCACAAATATCCAAAGGAGAATCTACTTCTACCTCATCAACAAAGTTTGCAGTGATATCAAATTTTAATTGACACTATTTTGGTACCTGCAATTAAGCATCATTGCAAACCCATCCAAGTAGATATGGACTTAGATGAGGTTTGAAAGCTAGATTTAGTTTCTAAATCACCTCTTTCAGATATTAAGTTGACTTGAGAACCCGTATCAAACAATATATCAATCTTAGTGTGCTTAGTTACAATTCGAATATGAAACAATTCATTCCATTATTTATCAGCTTTAGGAGGAGCATATACTTTACTTGTATTTGTATTTACATTAGAAGCATTTGCATCAGAAGAGAGAATTATACCTTTCCCTTTACCTTGGACCCCAACAACAATAATCTGAGTTTCATCTCCAATGTCAGATCCAAGATCTTGTTGAATCACTGTAGTAGTCTTGTGCTTTCCTTTATTGCCTCCGTATCTTTTCATCTTTAATGCGGGATGCAACTTCCAACATTTTGAATCATCATGCCCCTTTTTCTTGCAGTGGGAGCATGTGGGTTTATCACCCTCCTTCTTAACTATAGATGTCTTCTTCCCTTTGATTTTATCTTTGTCTTTTTCCTACCCTTAGACTTCCCCTCAAACTTAGATGGTTTCTTCAAGAAATTATCACTAAAAGTGTTCTTACCCCTTGACTCTAAGTGAGTGGCTTGGATTGACACTTCATTCGAATTATTAGGACTCAACATTAGAATAGTATGTCTTAGGTAAGAATGCAAACCATCTATGTACATAAGTAGTGTGTCCTGAGAATACAATGAAACATTTAAAGCAATAGCCCATTTTCTAAACACATGGGTGTAATCTTGGATAGACTGACCCTTACCTTGTCTAAAGGTTTTCCAATTCATGGTTAATTGTTGCATATAACCTAAAGGAAAAAATTTTTTAAGTGAAGCAATAAATTCCATCCAAGTCATATGACCTTACCATGGTGAGCAATTTCCTCCCGAGTCCTACTCTCCCACCGGGTGAGAGTTGTACCTCCCAACCAGAGAGTGGCTAACTAGATCATAGAAGCATCTTCTGTTAGGCCTTGAATCCTACAATACATTTCTACCTGTTGGATCAAATTTTACATCAAGTTTGATAATAAGCTTAAAATTTCTTTTGAAAGGATTAATAGTAGTAGAATAGGAAGAAGAAGAAGGGGAAGATTGAGGAGATGGAGCTTCTAGATCTTTTTCTCCTTTTTCCTTTCGATATTCCTTCTTTTATTGCTTTGAAGAATCTCCAATTTCACACTTCTTCCTTTCTGCATACAGATCTTCCACCATAGCCTTCATGTCAAGAAAGGCTCACTGAAAAAACTTATCATCAAGCTCTTGCTTAGTTCTCTTCCCAGCTTCAGTTTCATCCATTGTTGGCAAATTCCTTCATTTTTTGATCTCAGGATTGTATTCTTCAAGTTTGACTTCACCTCTTTGAAGCTTGGAGTGTGTTAGCATTCGATTCTGCAATACTAGTCAAAACATAACTTTGATACCAAATTTGATCGATTTAATGGATCTAAGATGATTGCTTTAATAATGCATGATGATTCCAATTTGAAACTCCAAATTACAAAAATAAAATCAACACCACATAATTAAATTGATGGAATTAACAAAAATGATGAAATTTAGAATGAGAGACAAGAAAGAGAGAATGCAAATAGCTTGATAATGTAGTCTGTCATAAGAACAACTACATCTCTGGGCCCCTCTCCAAATAGTAGACCGATCTAATTAAAATCTCCAAATATTTGGAATTACAACTGTTACAAAGCTTTCCCCTTCAAACACGATGGAATTCCAACATTCTTCCAATGTACAAGATCAACAATTCATCTCTCCAAAATTGTCTTTAGTCTTCACCACCTAAATGTCCCCTTAATCCTCTAAACCCCCCCTTTTTATACAAAAAATTTACTCAATTTGGTTTTTAACCAAAATATTTTACAATATTTGAAAATCCACTGTTTACACATAAAAATCTATGATAATCCCCCATAATATTCTCTAAATAGTTTTAAAATATCCTTAAGAGAATATTAGTTAATCCCTTTGGTTAATTGTCTTCAGCTTATTTATTTTAAGGGGTTTAGGTTTTATTATTTTGGGGTTATTAGTTTTAAATATTCAAAATTGGGTTAACTGGATTCCAAATGGTTGTAAAAAAAAGCTACCATCCCTATATTTCTAAACGCCATTCTCTGGCGTACTGGTTGATTGAGTTTTTGTTGGGCCTGTGGTTGGGGGTTCAAACTTGACCACTGGATTTTAATAAACAATTCACAGTTGTTAAATAGCAAAATGAACCACTTGCTAACAATAGATAGGCACAAGTTTGTAGTCGGACCAGTAGGAGGTTGGTTCGGTGCATGGGAGGTAGGGGGATTGAATCCACCCAACTACATTTTTATCAACTAATGAACAAACTGAGCTGCCAAAGGAGACGAGGAGGTGCCACATGACACCCGAGTATGTGTAGGATCATGATGGGCCAAAAAGTGGCAATATGATGGGTATGTGGCTGACAACTTTTTTTTCACCCAAAATTAATGAAATGGAAAGGGTTTTTAAATGAGATTCTCAACTTTCCACCAACATAAATTATGCTTTACTTTGAATTAAATAAGTAATTATTATTTATTTTCCATTCAAATTATGACTAAAGCCCTGATTGATAGACTGATTGAAAAATATCTATAGCTTTCAAACAGTGTAACATTTTTTGAATCTAAAACATGTATAACACTCTATGCTTCACATACTACAAGATTAAAAAAGAAAAGTTGAATTTCATGAAGTTTTGACCAAGTTAAGGTGGTCAGACATACAATTTTTATATTTTAAAAAGTTGTAATAAAAATTAATAATTAATTGTTTACTTGGAAAAAAAATTAAAAAATATGCATCACATTGGGACATGATTCCTCTACTTATATCTAAAATCTTATAAAAAATATTATCATTTTATTGTGGTTAGGGTGGTCAGATAGATACCTACTTTTTTTTCCCTAAAATTTAAGTACTACTGCATTGAAATTTCAAATTTTCACCAAATAGATTTTATTTTTTTTAAACAAACCTAATAGCTTAGAAACTACATTCAATTTGCTACAGATTCTATTCTTACATATTTTTGAAATAATATAGATAACTTATTCAAATGTTTATGTCAAGTTGCCTAACTCTGATTTTTCTGATTTTTTTGCCACTTAAGGGCCTGTTTTTTCCATGATGATCCTCAACATACCCAACCTTTGATTCATCCACATAGACTACCACTGACTGCTAACTCCTCAGCCATACCAACTACCTAGTCACCATATGGAAGCCATGTGTCCTTCGCAGGTGGTTCCACATCATTGTCACACAGGATTTATGGAATGTCATATCACTTGTATAGTCAAGTGTATGGATAGACATGTGTAAGCCCGAGATTGGACCACTTCATTATCTATACCATATGGACTAACAAATCAACATGTTGATGTCAGTGTCTGTATGGTCAAAAGCCAACCTTGTCTGCAAACTTTGACTAGTTGTAGCTGGTGTAAATGGACTCTAATTCATGTGAAACAAATGCCATCAGAAAGCTCTCAATGAGCTCTTTGCGATGATGCCAACTTCAACCACTTTTGACGATCTCAATTTTTGACCCTTTCTTGCTCTAACCTAGGTCTTAGGTTGACCAAGGTTTGACTAAGCATATCTTGGGCTCTATAGCTCTGTTTGACTCTATTTGAGTTGTCTTGGAGTTAGAATTTCAGCCTCTTTCTAATGATGTTGATTCTAGAGAAAAATGAGAAACTTCAATTTTTGGTGAAGATCCTCCAGATCAATTGCAAAAAGAAAGGTCATGATGAACACCATAGTTATATGAAGAAGATTAATGAGCTTTCAAATCTTATTCAAAATAACAATATTACATTTCCCTCATTTGTGTCTTCTTCTTCTACAGCCTCTCCATCTTCATCATCATGCAAACCGTGACACAATTAGGTAATGCAGGATTTGCAAGCGGTAAAGAAGATAAACTCTACATGGGTAAATGACATGCATTGGTAACTTATGCAATTCATTCTGGTCATGATAGATCATTTTTGGATTCACGAGCATCTCACCACATGGGTTTTACTCCCTATCCTTTTTTGGTTCTTCATCCTACTAATACTTCTAAATTTTTTTTGGGAGATAGTAAGATTTTGGATGTTTCACTTATAGGAAATGTTGAGATTAGTGATGGTTATTTCAGAGATGTACTATGTATTCTTGATTTGCACATAAATCTACTCTCCATCTATCAAATTACTCATGGTGAGGTACATAACACTGTAGAGTTCATTATAGATTTTGTTTAAATTAGAGAAGTTGATACTGGAAAAGTCATTGCTATTGGTGAAGCTAATCATGAGTCTCATCTCTATGTGTTTTCTCATTTTATTGATGATGATGATTATAAGCCTCACACCCCTCTTGCTAGTGTTAATAGTGATTCCTTGGGAGATATTGGTCACTTGAACTTTGGATTTATTTAGACCTATGTTGATTCATCTCCTAATGCTTCAAAGGTTGGCTCTTTAGCACAACAGGATGTTTTTGATCCTTCAGATCATTCTTTGTGGGATAGTCACTTGACAGGTCTTGTAGAGTTGTTTTGTGAATCACACATTTCTGATTTGGATGATGTAATTGAGGTATATACCTTCTTTTTGATATCAATAGTATCTACACTATTGCCACACCATCTATGTCTTTTGAGATTGTTACTTCAGAGTTTCCACATGGTCTTGTTGATCCACCTTCTTCAGTTGAGGTTGCACTTGATCATGATGTGACATTTGTTTGTACGTGGAGGTAATATGATAGTTTTCATAGGCATCTTTCATGTTGATTCTTCCTCTCCCTTCTCTTGTTTCAGAGTTGGAGTTTCTCTTGCATCATTGGTTGTTTCTCCCTAAAGGGAGGCATGTTTTTATAGACATGGAATATTCTTCAGACTTCCAAGATTAGCATGGGAGTCTCTTCATCATGGGTTTTGGACACAACCTTTGATGTTATTTTCACATAGAAAATTGGACACTCTTGAGAAAAGAGACAATTTCACGCTTAATTTGGCCATACTTTTGAGTACCATGCATCATTCATCCTTCAAAATAGCATTTATAGGCTCCTAAGACCCATTATTTTTTATCTAGAGGCCCGCTTCACTTGAGAAATCATCTAAATCCTGACAAACAACACTTAATTCATGCATATCCCAAAAACCCACATCCAAAAACCACTAGTGGGACCCATTTTCCACATTGGGAAAATGAGTCCCCTCTGATGGGACCCATTTTTCACCTTGGGAAAATGAGTCCCCTCTAGTGGGACCCATTTTCCAAGGGTGGTGAATGAGTCCCTTTTGGGGGGAAATTCAAATTTGAGTAGGAATTCAATCAATTCAACTTAATTTTTCAATGGATGTCAACCTCTTAGTTCTAAATAATGGGAAAATTAGGTGATGATTCTTTTAAATACATATTTTAGGTCATTTTTCACATCTCTTATTCATTTTTTACATGGAAAAATCAAAAGTCAAGTGTTAGGAGTCTTCCACAATAAGTTTCATTTGCATTTTCTACAACAAAATTGAAGCTTTAGGGTAGCAAACTAGGGTTTTTATAGGTCTTCAAGCTCATTTCTCATTCAAGATCCAAAATTGCAAATATTTTATGATGGATGCCTATGGTGAATCATGGTCTAGGTTGAGGAGATGCAACTAGCCATCAACTCAAACCTAAAGACTTGTTTTAAAAGTGATTCCATCTTCCATTTTCTCTCTATCTTCAGATTAAGGTTTGTATTTCATTTGCATGTAATTTACATCTATTTTATATGTTGTAGTGTTTCTAGGGTTGAAGTCTTGTATTATTCAAATCACATTTTTTCATCTTATTCTAGCACAATAAAATAGGGTTTTCTCAGACTTCATATTTTCCTAGTCTTTGACACACTTAAGGTTAGGGTTTTATGCAGATTTTATCTATTCAAGGTTTGATTACCCAATTAAGGGTTTGACCAAGGAAAATCCTTGATTAGACAACAAATTTTAATCTATTTTGTAGGTATTTTCTAAGATCCCAATCTAGATTCCTGTCAAAAAGTGTTTTACAGGTGACAAGGTGTAGGTCTGAGATTTGAATTTGTAGAAAACTAAAAAAGAATTGATTCGCCATGGATGCCAAATGAATCCCACTTAAGGTAGATGTAAGAGTTAAATGCAAATTCTAGTACCTAATGAGCAAAATTCAATTTTTGGGCAGAAAACCCTCACCTAGGAATGATTCGCCCAAGGTGTCAAATGAGTCCCAATAACCCAAAAAGTCAACTTTTCCAAATTTCCAAAGTGATTTCTATTCTTCATCAGCCTCACAAGTGCAAAAATCCTTAGTTACAGCTTTTTGTTTGATTCCATTTGCATTTTTGTTCATCTCTTTAGGTCTTTTGCAAACATCACTATGTTTTTAAACATTTCATATTTCATTAGTTTTGCATTCATAATCAATTAGTTTTATCAATTAGTTGCATTTAGATCATTGCATTTAGTCTTAATTCTATCTTGCATATCTTATTTTGAGTTAACCACCTCAATTTTAGGGTTCTATCTCTCTACTTTTAGGTGAAAAACCCTAAGAGTGCAAGAGAAGTACATAGAACACACCTTAAAATTGATGGTTTATTTTGGTCAACCTACATATTGTACATTATCATTCTAACTTGCATCTGCATTTTCATCCTATGACTCAATTGCAATAGCTTTGGCATTATTTTTACATCCTAGGGCTTACTAAATTTAGCATTAGTGAAACCATCATTTAAAGGTCATTATTGCATTTCATTTCATCAAATCATTTCAAAATTCTACATTTTTTAGTATTTATCTATATTGTATAGACTTGAACACATAGAAAAACATCAAAAAAATTAGAAAAAAATTAAAAACATGTCTCTTGGGACTCATTTGCCACCTTGGGCGAATCAATCCCAGTGCACTTTTCACATCAGTATTTCCAGAATTCAATTTCCTTCTTTGCACTTTTTTGCTTCGTATAGTTCCTTTTTTGTTTTAGTTCAGTTACTTTTTGTTATATGTAAATCATTAGCACAAGAATCATTTCATTTCATGGCATTTATGGATAGTATTATATTTTGCAAGTTTCATTTTTAGCATTAGTTCATAGTTCTTTTAAATTAGATTCATTAATTCATAAAAATAAAAAGATCAAACATCAAACCAACCTTTTAAATAAATGATTCACTTTAGAAACACTATCTCATCCAAGCCTCTTAGTAGTGATGATGTAGACAAGTTAGATGAATCCCTTCAAGACTTCCTCATTCAATTCATCCTCTAAATCTTTCCATGAGAAGCCTAAACCAATTAATAATAACTCACCTCCCAAACCTTTTAGTAGTGATGGCCTTGACTTGTTAGATGAAGCCCTTCAGGACTTCATCTCGCCTAAGTTATCCACTAATGTTTGTTGTGACCAACCTATAACAAAGAATGTAACACCTCTAACATTTTCCATGAGAAGCCTCAACCAATTCATGATAACTTATCTCTCAAACCTTTTGGTCATGATGACTTTGACTTGTTCGATGAAACCCTTGAGGACTTCATCTCACTTAATTCATCGACTAAGGTTTGTTCCAAAAAATATAAAACTAAGGATGTTAATGTGATTCAACCTCAACTCATTCTTTACCCACCATCACATAAAATTCATCCTTCCAATAAACCTGATGCGTTGCAACAATCTAGTAATATTACTGTTGCTCATACATATATTACTCGAAATAATCTGCAACCACTGCAACAAACCCCACCCTCATTACCTTTTCCTAATCTGCCTAGTGTTCTTGGCTTTCCCTCACACACAAAGGAGCATGATCTTGTTGAACAACTCAAGAATACTCCTACAAGGATTTCCCTTTGGGATTTACTTCAAAATTCACCAAATTACTACACTATCCTTCAAAAAATCTTACAACACATTATGGTTCCTTCTGGTACAACTCCAAATGATGTGGCATATTTAATACATGGAATGAATAAAGTTAATCTAGACATTACTTTCCATAGATATGAGCTCCCTCCTTTAGAGCTGCGAAAACAAAATGAAGCCTTTATGATAATTGCTCAATTCAATCGAATACATACCAAAAAATCCCTCATTAATAATGGTTTTTCCCATAATGTGTGTAGTGTGAATCTCCTTGATAGATTGTGTGTTGAAAAATCCCAAATAAAACTTGATTCCTTATCCATTTGAGGATTTGACAATACAACAAAGCAACCGCTTGGCATAATCAATTTGTCCTATTATAGTTGGGGTGGCTACTATGAAAAATACTATTCATGTCATGCCTTATGATCTTTCGTATAATCTTCTTTTAGGCAAACCATGGATTCATGAGATGAATACAGTTCCTTCAACCCTTCATCATATAATTAAATATCTATAACAGCAACATTTATCAAGTTGAAATAGACCCCGAGCCTGAAAGTTGCTTGCATCTTGAAAATGGAACCACAAGTCCTCTAAATACATTATTTCCAACATCTAATATAGAACATCTCGAAATTGAAAAACAAGATGAATCGGTATCTACAGGATCCTTAGAATTCACACCATTTATGGGAGAGGGTATGTGCAGGATCATCATGGAAAAAACAGGCCCTTAAGTGGCAAAAAATTTAGAAAAATCAAAGTTAGGCAACTTGACATAAAAATTTGAATAAGTTATCTATAATATTTCAAAAATATTTAAGAATAGAATCTATAGAAAATTGAATGTAGTTTCTAAACTACTAGGTTTTTTAAAAAAAAGATATTTGGTGAAAATTTGAAATTTCAATGCAATAGTACTTAAATTTTAGGGAAAAATAAAGAAGTTTTGTCTAACCACCCTAACCACAATAAAATGATAATATTTTTTTATAATATTTTAGATATAAGTAGAGGACTCATGTCTAGATGTGATGCATATTTTTTTGTTACTTTTTTCTAAGTAAATAATTAATTATGAATTTTTTATTACAAATTTTTAAAATTAAAAAAACTTGTATGTTTGACCACCTTAACGTGGTCAAAAATTTATGCAATTTGAATTTTTTTTAATCCTATAGTATGTGAAGCATAAAATGTGACGCATGTTTTAGATTCAAAAAATGTGATACCATTTGAAAGCTATAGATGTTTTCCAATCAGCCTATCAATCAGGACTTTAGTCGTAATTCAAATAGAAAATGAATAATAATTATTTATTAAATTCAAAATAAATCATAATTTATATTGGTGGAAAGCTAAGAATTTCCTTTAAATGCCCTTTTCATTTCATCAATTTTGGGTAAAAAAAGTTATCATCCACATACCCTACACATACCCATTATATCGCCACTTTTTGGCCCATCATGATCCTGCACATACCCGAGAATACATAATCACAAAAAAGAAAGACGAGAAATAGGAACCAACTATCATGTCAACTCATAATTATGAAAAATCTTCTCAAACAAATATCTCCTCTACTTTGGAAGAAAATACAACATACACAAAAAATTTTGATGAGATAGATTATCAACATTCACCTAATCCAAAATAAATGGAAAGACTTTATGGAAAAGGGTGATCCCACAAAACTAGTTTACAATTTCTGGAACATTCTGAGTTTTGCTAAAATCACATATTTTTAGAAAATATAATGATTTAAACTTTAAAAATTTCCATTTAAAGCATTCCAATTAAAGAGTGTTTTATCAAACTATGTTACATTAAACCCCCTTGGATAAAACCCTGCTATTTTTAAATCATACCTATAACAGAGTCTCCATTACACCTATCAAAATGCTAAAAAAAAACCACTTTTGATTTACCTTTTGAGTGATCAAATGAATTCATTTAATTTTTATTTTTTTAAGTATGTAGTCCTTATTATAAGTTTCCCAAAAAGTATAATTTTAAATAAATTTTATTTTATTATTATATTTATTTTTTATTTCTTGTGAATGTATGTTTTTCACCAAAAATCAAGCTCTCTATTATTCACATGTGGAAAAAAAGTATTTTTTTTTTAAATTAAAAAATATGAGTGCACTAGATATTGAAGTCCTTGATCCAACAAAAAAAAAAATTGAATTTTGATACATACAATAAAAGTTGTGTTATACAGTCCACCTATGTCTGAACTGTAATTAGTTTGACTTTGAAACTTGATTAAGGAAAAAATATTCAATAAAACACTATGAAACCAATTGGAAGCACTAGATATCATAGTTACAAATCTAAATTCAAAAAAAAATATTTTATCCTTCATGTAAAAATGGTTGTGTTATACGATGAGCGTCACTCCTTAAAAATGGTGTTTACTGAAAAAACTAGTTTTCGAAGGAGATAGAAAAAGAACTATAATATGATTCCAAAAATTTTGAAAAAAATATATTTAGAATCTATAGAAAAAATGTCACAAATCACTAGTTTTCCTCATCTTCAAATTTCTCGTTGTTTAGCTACTATAGGTTCCCAAAATTGAAGATTTAGTTAGAAAAAATTAGTTCAATGTCTAGTTTGAACAAAAATTGAAAGCTAGTATTGTGGGATCACCCAAAATGCTATGAACTTGTGAAACAATTAGGATATACTAGAAAAAGTTGTGAAAATCATGCACAAGGTATTCATGTCCCTATAGAACCTAATATACAAGAGACAAAAGTTGGATTGGGATATTCTCTTTCTAAGACAACAAAAGCTACTCAATGACCATATTTGAACATCAACAATATTATATGTCAACCAAAACACAATATCACATTCAAACATCCTAAATTACTTGATATGAACTTATCACCATCATGGTAGTATGTTGACAGTGATGAAACTCTAAAGAAAATGTTTGGAGTTTATGATAACACATCCTCTACTACTCCCATGAAATAGGTTACTTGTGTTGTGATAATTACCAAGTAAAAAGATAGTGATATCACTGAAGAGCCATATAATCACAAAGTTTATAAATCTAATGCATTCCCCGTAGGAGATACAATTGATGTGTCAATGGAAATATATGATAAATAAAAAGTTATAAAGATTGGGAAGTTCCTTGATGATTAAGAACAAGAGTATACTACAACATTGCTTCATGATTTTCCTAAAAATTTTGCTTCGAAATATTCTGATATGCCAGGAATTGACCCAAAAATTGTGACATAAAACATCGTTCTTGCAGAAAATGTTAAACCCATTCACCAAAAGATATGAAAAATGCACCCTAACATAGCCTTGTGCATTAAAGCAGAGCTCGAAAAACTCCTTGATGCAGGTTTCAATTGCCCCACTGATTATTCTCCTTAGATCTCAAACATTTTCACAGTTTCTAAACCAGATAATCGTATTAGGATATGCACGAACTTACATGGATTGAATAAAGCCTCTTTAAAAGACAACTTTGCACTTCATAGTATTGACATGATCATGGATTCAACTATTGGACATGCTTTGTTGTCATGCATGGACGAGTTTTCTAGTTATAATCAAATCCTTATCAACCCTCAAGATCAATACAAAACCACTTTTACAAATATTTGGGGAATGTTTTGTTGGGTTGTGATGCCTTTTGGATTAAAGAATGTCGGTGCAACTTATCAATGAGCATTGAAATTGATATTTCATGATTACATACATAAAATATTGGAAGATTATGTTGATGACATCCTTGCTAAATCCTTAACAAGACAAGACAATGTAAATGTTCTTTGAAAAATCTTTGAATGAATACATAAATATAGCATGCACTTAAATCTGAAAAAGTGTCTTTGGCGTAGATAATGGAAATTTTTTGGGGTTTTTCATATCTCACAGAGGCATTGAGGTGCACAAAAAGAAAATTGATTCCATTATTAACATGCCACCTCCTAAGAACATTTGTCAATTACGCACATTACAAGGCTGAATTCAAGGTATCCATCATTTTGTTTCATCTTTAGTTGATCACACATTACCCTTCACACATCTTCTCTAGAAGGATGTGCCTTTTGATTTGAATTAGGATTGTAAACAAGCTTTTGAGAGTTTAAAGGAATACCTTGCAACTCCAGCCATTTTACAACCTGTTGTGTTGAGTAAACTATTTATCCTTTACATAGCCACATTAGCCCATGCTCTTGCAGCATTGTTGGCTCAACAAGATGATCATAGTAAAGAACATGATGTTTATTACATTAGTCAAAATTTAATTGATTATGAAACTTGATACTCACCAATTGAAAAATAATGTTTAGCTCTTGTATTCGATACTAGTAAGTTATGACATTATTTACTAAATGTTGTAATACAAGTCATGACCAAATTTGATCCCCTTAAGCATCTTTTTAATAAAACCAAACTATATGGACGTTTCGCTAAGTTGGTGATGTTGTTAACTAAGTTTGACCTTAATTTTTTTCCTCAAAATGAAATCAAAGGACAAGCCTTAATCAATCTCTTAGTTGATGCTTCTTCTCCTCTCGCTTTACCTAATCATGACTCCTTTCCTGATGATAGTGTATTGACTGCATATGTTAAAACATGGGAATTGTATTTCAATGGATCTAAGTGTAGAACAATTTCTAGTGTTGGAGTGGTATTAATTTTGCCCGACGGAAATCCTATTCCTTTGTCATATCAATTAAATTTCCTATGTAAAAATAACACAACTAAGTATGAGGCATTAATTGCAGGATTATGAGATGCTCTAACCATGGGTGATAAAGATATCAAGATCTTTGGTGATTCACAATTAGTAATCAAACAAATCAATGGGACATATCAAACTAAACATGACAAATTATCAAAATACAAGGATCTTACAGTGAAACTGTTAGAGAAGTTTGAATCATTCATTGTTGATAAAATCCCACAAAAGGACAATTGACATGTGGATGTGATGGCAATTGCAACATCTCTTATATCCCCTCACAATCCTTCAATAGACTTCACCTTTGTTAAATTATTCACCCAATCATGAAACCTTCGATTGATACCCGATTAGAAGACATTTTAACAATAACTCAAGATGACTCGCGAGAATGGTATAACACAATATACAATTATTTAAAAGATGATACCATTCCCGATGTAGTGCCCTCTATATCAGTCGTTCTGGGAATTTGTGTAAACATTTATTTGTGATTTTGTGGTTTATTGTGTTATGTGATTTAATTAATTTACATTATTCTTGGTTATAGTAATAATTATTTATAAGGAAAATTTACACAATTTTTTGTTTTAGTAATAAATTATTTATATTGTAAATTTAAATAATTCCTTATTACCTATTGATTACTTGATGGTAAATTGAATAAATTAAATGATCATTTTAAATAATAAAATTAAATGTATAAAAAAAAAAAAAACAAAACAAAAGGCCACCATTTAAATAATACAAAATGATAGTAATAAAATTTTAAATAAATAAGAAGTTGACACGTTCAAACTGGATGTAAAAGAAAAATTGAAAAGCTTAAGTGCGGTTTGGCTTAACGTTGAAACTACTCTCTTATTTGGTCACGAGAAAGGGAACATTTTTGTTGGTGATTTATTCCAATTTGGAAAGTTTGTAATGAAGGAGTTTGGAAAGAGTTTCTACAGGTGCCATTCCTTGGGACCACGTGTCTGGGATGCATTATGTGAAGCAGTACACGTACCTTGTCTGTGCATCTACATTTTGCATGCATTTTCTAATTAAGGGGTTTCCTCCACATGCAAAAGGAGTCCTTACACAATTGAAAAAGCTCCCATTTTCTTTGACGTGGGGGGAGGGGATCTAAGGAGGTGGAAGCTGTAAAAATCAGGAGGTAAGTCACCGTCCATATTTTCAGCGTGTTTTATAATCTTCTTGAACCTATTCATTGCTGGAGGATTTCTTCTTATTGAGACTTATCCCTTTATAAGACAGTCATGTTGTTATCTATTAAGCAATGGAATTGGTTCTTTGGAACATTATCTCATGCTAGTAAGCACAATTTGTAAACCTTGAGACCACGTTTCGTTGAGCCTTTTTGTCATACAGTCTCGTGCCTTGTCGATAGTTCCACATTTTAAGAAGGAAATAATGAATAATTCTATGTCTTTCAAATCTGAAATCCCCATTTGACGAATATATTTATTTCTTAAATTCTTAAAGGAAGTCCTGCCCTGCTCAAAAGCTCCCAATTTATAAAACGTAGGGAGATTACTGGAAAAGGTTGTGGAAATTGGCTTTACACCTACCAATTGCATTTGCTTGAAAGTTTCATAAGCCTTTTCAATAATCTTGTTTATGCATATTGTGCTATCTTTGCATTTCAAGAAGGCTGCATTCTTGAGAATTGCTGTCAAACTGCCCACGGAAACGCCTTGTCCATGCACCCACATTTTGAGTACATCACTGCTGGGGCATTTTTCCGCTTTTGGTCTCAGCTCCTCTGGACTACTCCTTGCTGGTAATGACCTACGCTGCCCCAATTTGATGAGCTACAGCCTAAAAATAGGGTCTCCACGGTGGTTTTTTTTCTGGGTATGCTTATCAAAATGAAAATTACAGTCAAGATCTTATTAATGAGTACATTTAGATTTTAACATTATCGGCATCCTTTACTCTACGTAGTTAAATAATATTGTACCCACCTTTGTCTGTTTATTGCATTTGCTTGAATGTTTCTAAAGCCTTTCATCAAATCCATTTTGTGCATATTCTTCAAGCATGGGAGACCGTGAGAATCACAATTCCTAGAGGTATTTTGTCAAACAGTTTGCGTGCCTTTTCTGTTCTTTCATATTTCCTTGGGACATTCTATCAAACAGTTCACTCACTTTGTTTATGCGTCCACATTCCCTGAAGCAGTTCGTCAATATATTTGTGTGCCCTTTTCCTCTATTCCTTGCTGTCGTTGTTTTGCAGTCCTAGGTTAATCCCAGTATATGGTTATATTCTTGACCTTTAAAATTTTTATACATATAATATCCGTCTCTTTTCTTTTCCATAACCCACAACTATTGTGGATGGCATTAGAGTTTATTCATTTAACATTCGATTTACGAAAATAAAAAGATCTGTCTTCAGCTTGCCAGTCGGCCATAGGGAAATAGATTTAATCGAATATATGCATATATGTGTACTTAGTTATTCACTAACAGTTGAGTTCTTCTCTCGTGCAACTCTTGGGATAGCCAGTTACTTACTCTGAGATTGCTGTTATAATTTTATTGTGATACTTTTTATCTAATTGTATCTTTTAGCATCACCAGCCATCTCCGCAAGGACATTGTCACTATTTTAAAATGATGGAATGGTTCACATCTTTCAGATTTACTTCTCTTGAAAATATAAGGAAAAAAATAAAAGAATAAGTCAAAAGCCCATTAAATTAAGTTTACCCTATTTCTTGCGTACCTTAATTAGCCTTAAGATTAGGTGTTAAATGTTAAGTAAAGAGAAGGTTAAGCCGAATGTCTAAGCTAACCTAGGCACTGGGTATAGGGAGCTTAAAAATAAAATAAAATTAAGGAACAAAAAAATATTAAAATACTTTACACCAAGAATACAAGGTGGAAATAGGGACCCACCTCAATCTTCATAAAACAGAAAAAAAATAATAATAATAATAATTAAGTTAGTCTAAATTTACTCCTCCTTACGTATGAACTAAATAGAATTATTATCTCCCCTTTACCTAATCTTAAAATAAGGGGCTAGTTTAATAGGGAAAAACATTATGGTTTAAAAAGGATATTGATATTTGGTAAAATAATTAATATTTGAGAATAATTCCACATATCTCATATTAGGGTTAAAAAATAAAAATAAAATAAATAAATAAGTCTTCTTCCCTTTATCTATTAATTTCTTTAATAAAGTTAGAAAATTAAGTAAATGTTAATATTTTATTAATTTAATAAAGTTAGTAAATTAACACATTGTTAATAAATTAAGTATGTTTCAACTTTAATGTTAATATATATGTTTGGAAAAGGGATAAATTAATTAATTTATATTGATGCAAATTATTCCATGAAAACTTATTTTGTGAAATTTAAGAATTAAATAATATAATCTTAAAATGCACATTTTCATGAATATTTATGAAATTGGTAATGGTGAAAAATGGAAGATTCATTATTATGGGTTTGTGTCAACATTTAAAATAACTAAGCAAGCTAGAATATTGGCAAAGGGAAATTAAATGAAATTACTTATATTTGTATACTCGTAATTGTAGGATATTAACACTTAGGTGATTGCTTTCGATAATCTTTTGAATGTTTACTTCATTGTATTCTCTAAAATGGGATTGCAAAACTTTGAATAATTGATATAATAGACAATGGGTAGTATTGTGAGGTATAGTAAACTTTGTTGACTTTAGGTTGAGGTTTTGGAAATACTGGAATAATATGAATAGAATTAAAGTGATCAAATTAAATTAGGTTAGAAGAAAACATTAGCTTTATTTATTATAGTTTTATTATTTTGAGAAAAAATTGGCCTATTTATATTCTAATAATTGAAGGATGTGATTAAACCAAATAATTAAGTTATCTTTTCGTTCATTATTGAATATTGGTTCTTTCAGAATTATTGGTTAATTGATATGAGATTAGTTATTAGATCAATGATTTATATAGTTAATAATGAATTGTTAAAATAGGTTACTTGATTTATTGATTTAAGGTGAATAGTAGGTGAATTGGTTTCAGGATTGTGGAGGAATTTTGTTAAGAAGAGAGACAGAATGTTATTAATAGAGAATTGTAAATAGAAGATATATGTTAGGGTAAGCATCCTTTGACTTTAGATTTTAAGGTTCGTATATTCATCTAAGTGGTTCGACTTGTTTTTATGTTGGGATATTTGAGTGCTTCAATTGTTAAATTTGTTCGTATCAGTACATGAGTTGTGAAGTTTTTCCATAGTTATGGTGCATTGTTGGATATATAAGGAATTTGAGTGATTATGAAAATAATGTCACCGTTGGATGTATTGCTTGTTGATGCTTATTGGTTTTGTTTAATTTGTTTATTAGTCATAATATTAGCTTGTTAGGGCATCGTGTGTGGAGAAAATTGATGTCTCCCTTGGATGTCCTAGTGGCTAATTTACTTGTGGTTGATTTTGTAATGAATTGATTATGTAAGGGTTGCTTGAACTATAAACCTTGTTGTTGATTGGGTATTATTTCAATGTTTGGAACTTTATGTTGGATTTTAGCTATTATGGCGGATCTTGATTTATATTTAATTATGATTGTTTCCCTTTATGGAAGGAGCTTGTTTGTGCCCAAAAAGGTTATTGAGAAGATTTTGATCTGTGCGATTAATTCTATAATGAGTTGATTTTGTTAACTTTGAGTGAGTTTGGAGATCTCATCATGTTGTTGCCACACTTACTCTACTCTCGTCGTTGTGTGATTGTGGATTTTATATGTTGAAGTTCTATGTTGAAACCATGTTGCTTCATTTTACCCTCAGTGGGAGTTTGTGGATTTTTGATATTTTAGGCTTCCAGAGGCAATGAAGAAAACTTGAATTATATTGATTTTCCATGGTTGAACCTTTGTGATTCATTGATCCTATTTCTAATTTTGTATTTGGTGGGTGGTACCTCCCTTGTTCTTGCTTTAGTGATATGGAATGGGTTTGCAAGATGGTTCTTGCCTCGCATGTTGTGAATTATGTATATGTTGATTTTGTTTATGTGAGCTGAGGTACACCCGTTGCTTGTATTTAGTTTTGGTGTCGTAGGGAGAGTGGCTCTTCATGGGGGTCAGCGCACAAAGGGGTTGTTTGGACAACCCATGGAAGAGTTTCTTAAGCAAGTGATAATGTAATTAATTAACTAGTAGGTTGGGTAGATAAACACTAAACAATATTAATTATGAGCCTCACCCATACCGTTAGTGCTTTCACAAGCTAAGGATGGGATGAGAAGACCTAGTTGGTAAGATCACTACCTTGTCCTCACGAAAGGTAAGTGGTTCTACATGAGTCACCCTATGGAGCGGTCGCCTTGAGATAGGAAGCCTGGATAACCATAGATGGAGGTAGTACCTTGTGATCGGTTGCCTGGAAAATCCATGTAAGGCCATGCGATGACACTCTCCTACAGTACCTGTTTATCCTCCTTTGTTTGGTAGCCTCTGGGAGTGTTTTTTGAATTGTTGATATTGTTGAGGCAATTGGTTCTTGGTGATTGGTTGCATACATGCCTCATGGCAACTTGATTGATGTTAATGAAAGGTGCCCTTGATATTTATTGTTGGTTGACATTGCGATTTTATCTAAAGGCTTGGATCCTATTGTTGTTGGCACCTCTTATGGTTATTTAGTGTTGAGCTATAATCTTGATATTTGGTTATGTTGGACTTTTCATTATTTTTCTTTGGCTAAGTGATAGCAATGTCGTGGTTTGTTATCTTATGTTGATGATATCCTTGTTGTGGAGTCTGGTTTGCTATTGGTTTGTTTAATTGTTTGGATTGTGGTATGGGGATGTTTCTTGTCAACTCCTAGCACAGGGGGTGGACTTTCGGGTCCACGTGGTTGGGTGGAACATGCTATGCACCCCATTGGGTCCCTAGCCAAGGATCGAGTTGTGCAAATATGTGCCTCTTGTGGTGACTCTAGAATTGTACCTGAGTCAGAACCAATCTTGTTACTTTGTATTCACCTTTTCAGTTGTATTAATCTATCTTATTGTATTGTTCCTGTATATGTTGAGTAACACTTATGTATCACTATATCTCTTATACAATGTAACTTTTCTTATCATTGTAATGATTGTAACCCTTTACCTTAATTTATGAAATCTAATGAATGTTGTTCATGAAATGTATATAAATACTTGGTACTTTAATGTGTTAACGTTTCATAGTATGTAATTCTAAATGGTGTTGTATTTGTTGAAATATACTCCACAATTGGAATATTGAACTATTAATAAAATGTTATATGTGTTTTCTTTCATCTCTTTTGATCATGAATGGTTGGATGTCATCTTTATGTAATCTTTATTTGTTCGTTATCATTATGGTATTAGTTTTAGGACTTTGTGATGCCATCTCGTGTACCCCAAAGGACATAATGGTCATTGTGTTTGTATAACTGCTCTATATGCAATATATGTTCATGTTTATCTTATGAATTATTCTTCTTTCAAAAAAAAAATGTGTGGTAATTTGTTGTTTTTGTTGTCCTTTGGGATTTGCACGGCGGGGCATTACACCCGAGCCCACAATGAAAAACACTCAAAATTGTTTATGTAAACTAGAACCCTTTTAGGACACTTCGTAAAGAAATAGAACACTTCAAGAAGAAATGGGACACTTTTGCGAAGAAACGACACACTTTGCATACAAAAGGGACACTTTACGAACTAATGGGACACTTTGTGAAATTTTTTTCCAATATCCTAAATTAACCTATAAATGCATTAAAAATCATTAAATCATTATAAAATCACTCAGCAAAATTTGTGGAATTGACTCACCTCATGGTACAACTCACCGCACGCCACCTGTTCTTGAAGCTCATCCATTTGTGAAGGTGTTTAATCCTGTCTACTTGCCATCTTCTCATCTCACTCATCACTCTAAAGCTACAAGATGGTAAAATGCAATTATAAGTGAAAAATTACTCTCCTTTACCTTTTATCACCAATTTTCATGACTTTTAATCTTGTGCATTAAATTAGGGTTATTTTCTCTTAAGGGTTAATAAAGCATCTTTTCTTCAAAACATTATAGCAGGAGCTAGTGAACTATATTTTTGACACCATTTGATGTGCTGGAATCGTGATTCCACACCTAACATCATCAATCATCTATCATTACATTGCATGGTACTTAGAAATTCCTTATGGTATGATGCTCTTTATTCAATGTGGCTAGATTACTATGTTGACTCCACCTCTGTAAAGCAAGCAGAATCAAGGGGGGGCATACATCTACCCTCAAATTAGATTCCTAGGAGTTAGATAAAAGGATTTTAGGACAATTAACAAAATTGTGCTGCAGGATGTGGTTCCTAATGTTGTGGTTCCTAATGATGTGGTTGCAGATATCTACACTGGGGGCTTCATTCTCCCATCTTTTCAATAAGTATCATTTCATTCAATAAAGTGCACTATTGAGAGTCCTTTAGCTTACATATGCACGTAGAGTCATATGGGCACTAAAGTGGGAGCTAAATGTGGTGTAGAAAATTGGAAACTCTTGAGAAAAGAGACAATTTCATGCTTAATTTGGACCTACTTTTGAGTACCCCTGGATCATTCATCCTTCAAAACAACATTTATAGGCCCCTAAGACCCATTATTTTTTATGTAGAGGCTCGTTTCACTTGAGCAATCATCTAAATCCTGACAAACAACACTTAATTCATGCTTATACCAAAAACCCACCTCCAAAAAACACTAGTGGGACCCATTCACCACCTTGGGAAAATGAGTCCCCTCTAGTGGGATCCATTCACCAAGGGTGGTGACAAAGTCCCTTTTGGGGGGAAATTAAAATTTGAGCGGGAATTCAATCAATTCAACTTACATTTTTTTATGGAGGTCAGCGTCTTAGGTCTAAATAATAGGAAAATTAGGTGTTGATGCCCATGAATACACATTTTAGGTCATTTTTCACATCTCTTAGTCATTTTTTACAAAGCAAAATCAAAATTCAAGTGTTAGGAGTCTTCCACAATAAGTTTCATTTGCATTTTCTATAACAAAGTTGAAGCTTTAGGGCAACAAACTAGGGATTTTGTAGGTCTTCAAGCTCACTTCTAATTCAAGATCCAACATTGCAAAGAGCTAATGATGGATTCCTATGGTGAATCATGGAGAAATCTAGGCTGAGCAGATACATCTAGCCATCAAATCAAACCTAAAGACTTGTTTTCAAAGTGATTCCATCTTCCATTTTCTCTCTATCTTCATATTAAGGTTTGCATTTCATTTGTATATCATTTACATCCAATTGATATGTTGTATGGTTTCTAGGGTTGAATTCTTGCATCATTCAAATCACATTTGTTCATCGTATTCTAGCACAATAGAATAGGGTTTTGTCATACTTCATATTTTCCTAGTCTTTGACAAACCTAAGGCTAGGGTTTAATGCATATTTTATCCATTCAAGGTTTGATTAACCGATTAGGGGTTTGACCAAGGAATATCCCCCATTAGACAACAAATTTTAAGCTATTTTGTAGGTATTTTTCAAGATCCTAATCGATATTTCCATCAAAAAGTGTTGTACAGGTCATAAGGTGCAGGTCTGAGAGTTGAATTTGTAGAAAATTAAATAAGGATTGATTCACCATGGATGGAGAATTAATCCCACTTAAGGTGGATATCAAAGTTAAATTAAAATTATAGGACCCAATGAGAATAAATTAGTTTCTGGGTAGAAAACCCTGACCTGGGAATAATTCGCCCAGGGTGGCGAATGAGTCCCAGTTAGCCAAAAAGTCAACTTTTCTAGATTTCCAAAGTGATTTCTAGTCTTCATCAACCTCACGGGTGTACACATCCTTAGTTACAATTTTTATTTTATTTTATTTGCATTTTTGTTCATCTCTTTAGGTCTTTTGCAAACATCACTGTGTTTTCAAACATTTCATATTTTATTAGTTTTGTATTCATAATCAATTAGTTTTATCAATTAGTTTCATTTAGATCATTGTATTTAGTTATAATTTCATGTTTCATATCTTAGTTTGAGTGAACCACCTCAATTTTAGGGTTCTATTTCTCTCCTTTTAGGTGAAAAACCCTAAGAGTGCAAGAGAAGTACATAGAACACATGTTAAAATTGATGGTTCAGTTATTCTAGAATCTGATTTGTTTAGAGTGAAGTTAAGAATCTTGTGGCAAGCTTCCATGAATGGAATCACTTTTGTCATTCATAAGTGTTTAAAATTCTCCCACGAAAGTGCATAACACTAGATATCAATCGTTGGTATCCTCTAGGGGCTATTCATTGCATCATTTTTTTCCCACCCTAGTTGGTTCACTTCCCCCTAGAATGGACCTACTTTACCAAAACTATGTGAAGAATAAGACCTGGGGTAAGGGACAACCAAAAGTGGTCCCTCTGGTAGTCCAGTAGCAAGTTGCCTCCTCTTCTCATAAGGGAAAGGAGAGGTTGTCCCATCCTTGAGGTGCCTCTTCTGCTCCCCTTTTTAAAGAAGAGTTTTGGATGTCTACCCCCAAATTCCACATAATAATTTTGAAGGTTCCTACTTGTCATAAAGCCAAGATTAGGATATTAGACCTTCCTATTGTGCCTCCTAGACCCTGGCCCTACCTATATGGTAGAAGAAAGGGTCCCCATCAAGAATCTTCTATGTCTCGGCCTCCTTCCACTCTTGCTCCTAAAGTAGGGAATGGGAGAGGCTTGCCACTAAGGCACTAGAGTCGACTCCCCCCATTTTTTCTCAACCTCTTCCTCCTGCTCTCATTTAGGAGTTTTTCCCTCTACCAGAGATGGCTGTGATGGAAACCCCTATGGCTAAGCAAGAGTCTTCTATCAAGCACAAGCATCAGTGAAAGGATTTGGCGGTTGAGTAGGCTACTTTGTAGAGAAAGGAACGGGAGTTGACCACCCTTGTTTTAGGGCCTCTTGCTATGTCCTCCTCTCTCCTCCCCTTAGTTTCCATTCAACCAAATTTGGTTATGCTTTTGGTTCCCACTGTGAGCATGAGTTCCCCTAACCCTAAAAAGGTGTAGGTGTTTATTACTCCTTTGGCCAAGCCACCTCTTTTGACATCCCTCCCGAACATCTCAACATTCCCTAAATCGATGGATATGTTGAACACCTTAGTGGTGTCCACCATTGTTTTCTCCTCCTCCATGCCTCTTGCCTCATCTATGGGGAGTTCACATCCTTTGACAAGGTATAAGGTGGAGGTTAGCCTTTCCAGCAATGGGGGGCATAAGAGGATTCCACCTTCTTTAGAATGTGGTCCTACACTAGTGTGTGTCATCCTAATAAGGAAACAATTCCTAGCTTCCCCTAAATTTTTCACTTCTCTCGAGTCACTCAGTGAGCACAGTAGTGAATCTTGGGTGCCATCCTCCCCATTCATTGAGGTAATGCATGGCACTCCCATGAAGTACATATTTAACTCTCTAGATGAGGTCTCAACCTTGTCAATGATCTTCATGAAATCATTAACCATTTCTCCACAATATTTGAGTGGAGAAGAACTTGTGGGGCCTTCTTCCTTGGCCCTTGTTGTGGGAGGTTCAAAAGTTCCTCCCATTAATATTCCACCACTACATGCTCATCCACCTTCCTTGTATAATTATCTAGATTGGGAAGTGGATGATCTCTTCATCAATGAGCGTTAGGGAGGCGCGTCTTCTTTATCTTTAGATTAGGTGTGTGTTTTTTGTGATGTATTCCCTCATGCTTACATTATGTGTTCATGGATGACCCTTGTCACCCTTGTAGGTGCTTGGATATAGGAGTGATTATGTGTTGTAAAATTCTTCTATTTGTGGCATCATTTTTCCTCTATTATGTATATTGATTTTCAGAAAATTGGGGACAATGCAAAGTTTTGGGGGAATTTAGGCTTCCTTTCCATGTTGACCCAATTTTTTTATTTTTTTATTTTCTTCCCATGCATTTTTCATATGGTCTGATATAGTACGGGGTTGATGATAATTCATCTATATACTATTATTGTACTTATATATATTTAGGAGCAGCTCTGGCCTTGAAATATCAAATCACCCCTGTGCCCTTTATGTGTGGCGTTATTGTTTCTCTTTTACACTTTTTTAATCTTTCTCTCTTCCAATTGTGATGTTATGGTTCTTATGTGTTGTCCTAGTGAGTGGGAAAAAATCACAACAGTGACATCTCGTTGTCTTACGGGTGACAACATTGCTTTTTCATTCTTTATTTTATGTCCTTAGGATGTCGTGTGCCTCTAAATTCAACATGCACCACCCTAAGGGGGGGCTACCATGTAAAATTTTATTTTCATAAAATGCATTTGATTTCTAATTAATCTTTTCTAAAAAATTGTATTCTCAACAAGAACCCCTAGTAGCAAATTGTGTTTCTTTCATCATAGGTTCACAAAGAAAGAACTTGAAGAACTTTCATCCAAGGAGGGAGTAAATTTTCCTACAGGAGAAGCCTCAACCTTCCCCTCACGAGGGGGAATTTTATTCCTTATGCATTCCTTGAAGAAGTGAACATCCTTCGAAAGAATTCCTTGACGGTGAATTGATTTATGAAAAACATTCTTCCACTTTCAAACAAAACATCCCTTGAGTGGACCCCTCTTCTTTTGAAGGGTTCCCAAGGGACCAATCTGAAATCCTTTCAACTTCTTAACTATCTACGTGATTGTCTACTTGTTTTCTTCTTTGGATACTTTTTGTTCTCTAGCACGTTTTATCTATGGATTAACATGTTCCTTTGCAAGTGTGCCTATGAAGTGGCATTCAAATACAACTCTACGGAGTCCCCTTACACTAGATTTCCTTCATGAGAGAGTACTTGGGGGGATGCCTTTTTTGCAGGTTTGAGGGCCTATGAAGCACTTACATACTATGATATTATTCCATCATTGGTCTGTGAGCCTTCAATGTACTTTGTGCAACTTCGTAGGTCCACAAAGCTACAAAGTCCTTTTTGTTGGAAACAGAAGGGTAGAAAAGTAAGAGGGGGGGTGAATCAGTTATCGCTGAATTTTGAAATTATTCAACTTATTAACCTTACTCTCAAATTTGATCATTAATAATGAAATCATAAAATAACAATACATCAAAATCACACATAACACCAAGATTTTTCATGTGGAAACCATTTTTAGGGAAAACCATGGTGGAGGTCAGTCAAAAATATTATACACTATTAAAAGTATAAGAAAATATGAATGGGGAATGCACATGGATTTAGGCACACTGCCTAGAGCTCATTTCTCAAATAAAAAATAGGCTTACTGCCCAAAGGAAGACACATTATCTTACAGAAAGGTTCTAATTAAATCCATTAGACTTTGAAATGAGAAAATAACATCTTCTAATGCCTGGTTATAGTTTCGGTTAAGCACATAAACACTTCTTCACTCTTCTTCACTCTTCTTCACTCTTCTTCACTTTCCTTCACTCTTCTACACTCTCTGCTCTTCTTTTGAATGATCCTAAACAATATTCCCACATAGGACTTATACACTTCACATCCTCTTTCTCATTCACACTTTCAAATGATAAAACAATCGCTCTTATATATCTGAAACAAGAAATTACATGGCTATAGGTTGGCTCCAAAGAAATAATAAAATAATTACATATAGTCAGCTCAAAACACATAATGATTATTCATGTGAATCAACTAAGGTTGGTCACAACATAGTGAAGAACAAAAATAAAATCTTCAAACATGAACCACTTCAATTAATTACTCCTCAAAGATCCACAACACGCTTCAACACCTTGTTGGCCAAGAACATGAAAAACATGAACACGCAAGAGAAAATGTTAGATCATGAGCATGACAATCAATGAAAACGTACAACATAGATAGAGCATGAACTAGAAACATCCAAAAGCATCATAAAACACCAAAGAAGCATTCAAAGCTATTGAACTAACTGAAATCACATTATCTTCATTTAGGAACACAAACTAAAGTAATAGAAAAACTGTCAGAATACAAATCTTCATAACTTGATCAAATCTTGATGCGGATCTCTAAAACTTGACATGGATAATCTAGATATACTCCAAAAGAAACCCTTTAGTCCATAACCTTAGGACAACAAAAACCTTAACACACTGACAAAAAGAACTTCAGTTCACCTCTGACAACCTGTAGCACTTCTTATTACAATTTACTCAATATCCTCGATATATACTATGGATGTTAAATCTGCATTTTGGCTCAAAAACAAACAAACATGAGTTGTTAGTTGAATCAAGAAAATAAGATATAGCATCCCTATGAAATAATTGATCATACTAAAATATGCAAGCTAAATATAACAAAGATAATTGAATGCAAGCACATAAAATCATGACGAAACCCTATCCCATAGTGGATTGGTGCTTCTATGGAAAGAAACCCTTTCCCAATCCTTGCTAAGATAAGCTAAATGATGAAATGTCTTGAAGATGGAGTGATGGTGAAAAAAATCAGTTCTCTTGAAGAGAGTGACTTTACATGAATGATTGTGGAGATTTGTGGAGGCTTTGAACAATAGAGGAGACCTCTATTTATGGCCAAAAGTGATAGAAGAATGCCAAACATGGAGTATGTGGGACTAAAGATCCACCAATGAGAAGAGGCCACTTGTCAACTTGTGATAGGATGAGGAATGAGCACATTTTGGCCAATGTGCCAAAGAGAGGGAGATTTCAAATTTGAGTTTGACTTGTGCAAGGGACATGTAAGAGCTCATTAATTACTTTGTTGGATGTACATGCCCACTTGATTATGAATTCAAACTTGAGGGAATATTCCTCAAAGATGCCACGTTGAAAGAAAATAAGGATTTTAATAAATCAATAAATTGATTTATTTGTGTAAGTGGGAAAATCTAGAGGATATGATGGGTGGTTAGGTTAGGTTAATCAGTGTTAGATTAACTTAATGATGATTAGCTATTTATGACCCAATTTAAGGATTTAAATCAAATCAAAGGGAGATGAAAGGTGATAAAGATTTAGTTAAATAAACATTTGATTTATTTAGCTAAGGGAGATAGTGATAGGATCAAATTAAATAAATTTAATTTATTTAATTTTAGATGGATGATCCTTAGAGATTAATCAATTAAACTTGATTTATTTAATTGATGAGTGAATATGATTAGTTAAATATGCATAATGTCAATTTGGCGTGTCTACATTTTTCCCCTCTTTGAAGCAATGTACTTGTTGCATTGGTTCAAATAATAAACTTGTCGTGATCAAATTTAAAAAAAAAATTGATTTTTTCGGATGCCCCAGCAGAAAGAAGTACACTAGTACATTGCCTCCTTGAGAGATCGAACGAAAAGATTCAATTTCAGGGCTGATCTTGCGATGAAGAGGTTCAAGATGGACATATAGATGGTTGCAATAATGATGCAAATAAGATGGTTGAGATGGATGATGTGATATACTATGATTATGCAAATGGATAATTTATGAGATGCTTAGACTAAAAGATCTATATTATGATGATGATTATGCATGTGAGATGATATGTAGAATACTAATGGTTTGTGGATGCAGGATGGATGCATGATGAATGCAGGATGCATGCAAGATGGATGCATTGATGATGTTATGTTAGCGTGGAGAGAAAAAAGAAGAAATGAGATGATGAAAAGAGGATCCAACAAGTCCATGATCTGACGAGACTTTATTAGAGATGATGATGATGATTTGCTTATCAAGGATTGAGATTTTAAAAGGGTTACTTACCTTATGTTTGATAACACATGTGGGTACAATGCATCAAGGTATAAATGACCAGGATGGTGTTGTACCTAGTGTGATGGACTTTGAATCGACAAATAGATAGGAGTATTTTTTTTCACACTTGACATACAGAAACCTTGCTAGGGCGTACCTAACAAAGCAAGTATTCACCAAGTTATTTTACAAGAATGTCCAACAAGCACAATAGACAAAATATAATGATCATTGCCCCATTCCTATCTCTCTAAATCCTTCATTTGGATATCATCGAGAGGTCCTTGGGATGAGTGCAATAAGATAAATCAAAAGAAAAGATCAAGTATGCAAACAAGCCAATGTTCTTCATACCTTCAGCCAAAGGGATGTGTTTTGATAGGATAAGAATCCAAGGTGATATCCAAAATGATGCCCATTGTTGGAATGATATATCCTAGGACATGCATTGTATAGGATGATGATGGTTTGATAAGTTGATTGATAAGATATTGATATAAGGTTGATTGACATGTTTGAAAATGATCAAGAGTTTGATTTTGCATTTAAAAGTTTTGTTGTTTCAATTTTGATTTTGTGTTTGAAGTTTGCTTCTGCTAATTGTTGTGGTTCTTTCTATTTGTGTTGCCAAAGGATGAAGGTGGCGATCAATTTATTATGGATGATTGATCATTTTGAGTGAAAGCGAGATGAGAAGGATGGTTTTTTTTCAAATATTTGGATGTTTTTGACGTTTTGCAATTTTTTGAGGCTGTTTTTGGTATTTTTTGGAGATTTTAAAAATGTTTTGATTTTTTTTATTTTTCAAATGTTTTGGGATTTTTTGATATTTTATGAATGTTTTTGTATGTTTTTGGATTTTGATGCTTTTTGAATGTTTTTGGATTTTGCGCATGATTTTGACGATTAGGATATGGACATGTGTGATGATATCAATTCTTTGTTTGGTATTTTGTTGAAAACCAAGCTAGGGTTGATTGTTCTGATCGATGGATTCATGATGATAACATTGTTGAGGATGTACAAAAATGAAAGGATAGTGTTAAGGAACACAAGGATTTGATGGGATTGATGATGATGATAACATTGTTGAGGATGGACAATAATGCAAGGATAGTGTTAAGCAACACAATGATCGAGAAGGATATCCCAAGACTATGCATTGATTGGATTCAATTTATCAGGATTGATGATGATAACATTGTTGAGGATGCACAACAATGCAAGGATAGTGTTAGGCAACACAAGGATTGAGATGGATATCCCAAGATGATGATTTTTGGCTGGATTTGATTGATCATGATTGATGAAGCTTGATTTGGAACAAAATTTGTTTCAAATGATTTGATGTGACATTTGAAGGGTGTGTTAGATACAACTAATATTGATTGTTTGGATCGATGTTTGATGAAAGATGAAGCTTGATAAGGAACATTTTCTCATCAAAATATGCCATGGGCTAGTGATTTTGTTTTGGAACACAAATGCTTTGACCAATTTGATTTCATGTTTTCCAAATGTTCAGATTGCCACATAAGTTGGAGGACATAGATCAAGATTTATTCTTGAAGCAAGATGTAAATATCTACCCCCAGTGTCTAGCAATGTATGGAATGCCATTGGATGGATGGTTATGGATTATCTTGTGATAAGATAAGGTGTTTGGATAAAGAATAAGCTTATTTGGATGATGCTTCATGGCTCAGATAATGTTGGGTATGATAGGATCGGTGGAAATGACCCATGTCAAGATTTCTATCATAAGCAAGTGTAAAGTTTTCCCCAAACTTTCATCAAGATCAAGATAACTTGGATGATGGATGCAAATGGATGAAAATGGATTGGATAACTAGTTCATGAATTAATGGATTTATTATGGATAAGATAGATGAGATGTTGGATTTATTATGGATGGGATGAGATGTTTTCACCTGAACTGGCGCACGTAGATGCTCAATTCTACACATGATGCCTATTTGCCAGGTTTTTGTCATGGTACCTGCCCAAAGTGCTACACATGCAATTTTCACTAGAGGAGGATTTTTCTCTTTACTGTTTTCAATCCTTTTTCTAATTCTTTTGGATTTTCATGTATTTTTTGATGATTTTTTTTTGGTTTTTCTGGAAGATTCATGCTGACCCACCTAGTGGTGTCAATGTAGATGCTTCTACCATAATGTACCATTGGTATCCTTCCTGGAGAAGTTGCTTTGCTAAGATACGTGCACTTGAATGTAGCTTTTGGGATTCCTAATTTTCTTTGTCGATACCGGAGTTAACTTTGTCTCTGTGCACACATTGCGATAGAGTGCCTTCAAAATCCTTATGATGAAGGGTTGTTACTAATACATGGTTAATATGAGAATTGGATATCATGTGTGGAGGTGTGGATGGAGTGTGTTTAGGGATAAGAGATGGATTGGTTGATAGTTTGGAACCTTTGACTCTCCAAACTTGGGAAGATGAGCAATGATGGGTGGATACAGAAGTGTGCATGGAATTAGGACCAACTGCTTGATACACTTTGTACGTCACTTGAAAAGCCTACTTTTTCTTTTGTGGACATCTTTGATGGATACTTTTCCCTTTTTTATTTTTCCCCATAGTTTCTTTGACTGATGGAGTTTGATAGGGATAATCTTTCTTTGTATTCTTTGGTATCCATATGTATTTGATTTGTCCATTATGCTTTTCTGATTCTTTTTCTTTGATAACGTTCTTTGTACTTTGATTCAATTTTTTCTTTTGACGTTGGTCCCAATTAATGGATGGGGTGTTGGGTGGATGAAGATTCATGACATGACTAGTTGTAGTATTGACATCAGTTTCATCATAAGGATTCTTTGTGCTTCCTATGTTGATGTTTGCTTGAGACAAACTTTCCCCTAGTATTGTGGAAGTAGTACCTTCATGCCTTGATTCTTCCTATTCTGAGATGTCTTGTTTAGTAAACATGCTCTAAAAAATGACCACTGTAGATGACATTTGTTCAATTTTCTGCTCTGCTAACTCTAGATTATACTATTTTTTCTTACTTGTTTCCTTGAGTGGATAATGTTGGATATCTTCATACATGATGTCCTCAGTCTAAATTTAGGATATATCTGATCCTAATGTTGATAACTCAGTTTGACTGTAGGAGTTAAAAATCTATTCTTTTTGTGTAACACTGTCAGGAATAAAGGGATCATGTTTTGAATAAAGATCATCTGTGCGTCTATCCACAAAAAGTATCTCATGGGTAGATGGAGGAGTATGTGTTATATGGATATTATCATCATTTGCAACATCTTGTATAGATAGGAGATTGTCCATTAGATCATTGTAGTATCTCGAAGATACAAATTCTTGATCTTGAATGATTTTAGAGTTGCTTTCGATGTGCTTTGGATCAAGTTCTTGACATGGGTTAGTTTCAAAGGATGGATTGCTTACAAAGGGTTCTTGGATGTCGTCATTAGACATGGTAAGTGGTTCAATATCTTCAACTATCAAGTTCAAGGTTCCTTCAGTATTTGTAAACATGAGGTCGAAGGATGTCAATATGTCTTGGAAGGGACCATTGCTAGACCTTGCTGAAAGATTTTGATCAAGCTTTGGAATAAATTCTTGAGATATGTCCTCTGACTCATAAGGTGATGTAGATACATTTTCAACATGATCATAGGTGAATGGATTGCGCGTTATGTCAATAGTATCAAATAATCCTAACACTCCTTGAAATAGATCACTAAAAAGTGGCTCTTCATGTATGGTGAGTTGATCATTAGGTGGGGTAAAAAAATCTTCAATATGATCTTTGATGGATAGATTTTGATCATTGATTTCAGTAATTATGGTAAAGATATTGTCAATGCTATCACCAATGGTTGAATGTTCATCGTTATCCCAAATAGTTATCATTTTTTCATGTTTATGCTTGTGTTTGTTGGGTAGCTTGAGAGGTTTGGGCAGCTTGAGAGGCTTGTTGCATTTGTTGGGATTGTGTTGCTTGTTGCATGGCTAGATATTGTTGGATGGCCTTTTTGTAGGCTTGGTGAGCTTTTAGCACCATGTTATATTGTCTTGCTGCATTTGGTTTTGGTGGTAGTGGTGGCGGATTCAGAATTGTGTTGGATGTAGTGACAAGTGTTTGAGATATGCTTAGAGCAATCATGGTAGTGAGGGGTTGAGATGTGATGGGTGTGAGAGTGGTGGTTGGAATGATTGAAGGGATAGTGATGGTTGGAATGGCCGAGGTGATAGATCCTTGAGAGACCAAATGTTGATTTATCAAGATTGATGTTGTCATTTGATTAGATACCATCTGTTGGTGTGATGTTGATGGTATATTCAAAGGATTTGATGTGATGGCTTGATTGGTGGTAGGTGGATTGATTTGGATGGTGTGATTGGTGCTAGGTAAAGTGGGAAGCCCTAAACCAAGGAATGATGTTGATATGGGTAATGGTGGTGGAGATGTCTCTTGACACAATGACTCGACTATTTTGGTAAGTGTAGCAATTTGATCTCGCCAAATTTGATCTTGATTTTGATCTTGAATCCCTTGATATAGTTGATTTGGTTTTTGTTCAAATAGATTTGGGATGCATACTTGTGGTTTTTGAATGGGATCACGGATAAATTGATTTTGGACATTGTTATGATTTGGGATGATGTTTAGATTTGGAATTATAGGTTGAAATTGACCATTGTTGATGTTTGGAATATTCATATGATTTGAAAATGTATCCATCCCAAAGTTTTTTGGATTCATATTTAGAAAACCTGTACTTGGTACATTCTCATTTGGCATGTATTGATTTGGTGGGATGATGTTCATTTGAAGGCTCATGCATTGATTGTTCGGTTGGTGGATTTGTAGGTTTGGATTTAGATCTACCATCGAGAAATGTGTTCCAATCTTTGATTTGGGCATACTCACACTTTTTGTTCCATTGACATTTGTAAAAGGTAATGATCCCATGTATGGATTGTATAAGTGCGAGTTTCGATAATCAATCAGTATTGTAAGGCTTTGAAAGTTTAATTGATTTGGATTACTCATGATGTATGGATCAAGTTTATATTTCATGTTCTTCTTGTGTTTTGACCTTGTTGTGAAAGTGACCTCTAAGGTTCTTAGGACCAATGACAAGATGAAGGATGAAAAGGGGAAATGATATGAGTGTTGAATGTTTAGGGACTTTGGATCAACGCTAGACTTAGGGTTTGATTTTGATTGGTTTGAATTGGGTAATGAACTTGTAAACCCTAAAAGGTTGGATGTGATCTTTAGGATGAACTTGTTCAAAGGGTTTCTGATTTAATTAAATGTATGAGAAAGGATGCATTCCCATACACCTAACTAAACAAGGTGTTTTTGATTTATCCATGTCTAGAATGATGTTTCCAAAGATCTAAAGTCATTTTGGTGGGATGGATTTTGATAAGTGTTTGGGATGGGATGAAGTGTTTTATTTGATCCTAAATGAACCTAAGAAGGACTTTTTTACCAGGCCAAGATATTGAAGAACATGCCTTTCTCTAAGAGTAATTCAAATCAAAAGACAAATGTTTGCTCGAAAGATGATAAAAAGATAAACAAGCACATGTGTGGGGTTCAATTTGAGTTAATCTTGGTTAATGACTTGCTTTTACCACAAACACACTTCTTGCTTAGTTTTCAAATTGAATGTCCAATGTCCTAATTTTCTTTCATTGTACAAATGCATTATGCAGAAATCAAGGAAATTAAGCTAAAGGTTTCCTAATGTTGACCTTAGTAGGAGCAAATTGAGATGAAATCCAAATTTTTAGAAGCATTTAAGGATATGAGGTCAGGTGCATGAAGTTGGGTGGTAATTTTGTGGCCACTTTTGAAAAAAAGTTTTATAACTCAGCGCGAGTGTGGTATAACGTGCTCACGTTATCTTACATTAAAAAAATAAAAAAGTGAAATTATTTTCCTTGGAATACAAACCCAAAGGCTTGGAGGGAATTCCCAATGAGCCCAGAGACATTTTTTTGCAAATTCTACAATTTTTCACATAATTGGGTCTATGCTCACAATCAAGATTGCATCTGGTTCAATATCGACAAAATCAAACACATGGGTAATGTTAGGTTCTCTCTTAGCTATCCAGCGATGTAATTTTTTTCACTTTCTGACAATGTTAAGCCTTTCATCCATAATTTTTTTTGTTTGTATTTCTATTTTTTGCCAAAAAGTAGTGTTTGGTGTTTTTTTGTTATAAATTAACCATTTATCAAAATTTCAAATAAATTACATATTTAGAAACTAGACTCCATTCTACAAATTTAGAAAAAAAAGAAAAAAAACAATTATTTTCCAAAATTTGTAGGGGGAGCACATCCAAAATTCTACTTTTCAGGAAGTGCCCACTTATAAAATTAGTAAAAAATAAAATATTCATTAAAAAATTATTAGAAAAATTATGTATCAACTAGATATTGTTAGCTAACTTCTGACCATAGTGATTTTAAAAATACTACAAAAAAGTTCACCGTGCTAGGGTTGTACAAGAGTTGCTATGTTATGTTTTTCTGAAAAAAAATAGCACCAATTTATGTACGCCCCTCTTTTGAACCCCTTAATCTCAACCATTTTCAAAATAAATTAGTAGTTTAGAAAGTAGACTCAGAGCATTTCGATCCTTGTTTTTGTTCCATCTCAAAAATTTGAGTGTAACTATCCTCAATTTCATGTCCAAGGTCAATATTTCCTTATTTCAAACAAAAGTGGCCACTTAAGCCCCCTTTTTGGGAACCATCTTGGTGCACTTACCCATGAATCCCAAGGGCAAGCAATAATATGTGAATTTGTTCAAGGATATTTGCTTCTCCTAAAGGGTTTTAGATTTGACACTCATGTTGAATGTTGGTTTTCCAATGTTCTCAATCAAAGCACTATGTTTTCAAACTAACTCACAAGCAATGTAACATCCTAGCTCAATTGGTACGTTTTTCTTAGTGGGATTTCCTCATGCCCTTCATAGTAGAAGAGATGATTTTACATGCAACCAAGGAAAAAATATAAAGGTATGTTAAGAATGAAGTCTTAACCTCTATATTTTAACCAAGATCGGACATGGAAAGTAACCTCTTGGAATCTAAGTTCCAATGCACCACTTTGATAAACTTGATGAATGTATCAGTTGATCACTAGAAACAAAGGTTTTATTTCAGACTTTTCGTTCTTGGAGATTGATCCATATAGCGAGTGTCCCCTTTTGGATCCATCTCATCAGAATCAACCACGTGATATTGGTGTTTCTTCCAATATTCACATTTATATCCCAACTGGAAATACTCTTGGATTTAGAGTGTTATTGGTTGAGTCATTCCCAAGGGTGAGTATTTTTTCCCCAAGGCAGGCCCTCTAGGATAAACAAAAGCAAGTAAAGAAAAAATTCGTAACTCGATCAATCTTTGATGGCAACAAAGAGAGAGAATATACATGATAATGCCCCCACTCACACTCGTACAAGATCTTGTTCAATTTTAAACCCAAACTGAAGTGTGGAGGCAATCTTTTATGCAACAAAATGTCATCAAAAAAGACTTTTGGTTCCCAAGATCGCCATGAAGCGTGAGAGAAATGCATACGCCTTTTTAGATGAGATTACTTTGAATAAGAAATTACAAAATACAAAAAAAACACTTGTTCATTTTAAGCCTCAAAGCAATGATGATTTCATTTTAAGCACCAAAATAAAATGTCAAGTTTGTTTGTTCAATTTTATCCCAAAAAACAATGTCTTGTCATTTTCTAGTGTTTCAATTTTAATCCCACTTTGAAAAAATAAAAATCAATCAATGATTAATTTTAAATCCAAATTGAAAGTGAGTTGTCTTAAAATAGAAAACGAGAGTAGGAAATGGATATTTCAAGTTATTACATTAAGCATTAAAAAATGCTTTTCTCAAGTTTAAATTCAATGTTCAACTCAAATCTGCTTACTTTCGCCTAATTCCCATGTGGAAGAGAGACCACCTTTGTTTCTTGATATAATCCTACAAACATTACAAAGCCATTAGAGATAAGATTTTCAAGAAATCAATGCAGCAATGTATCAAAGAAATTACCCCTATTATGCAAAGTCTTTGTAAAAACAAACAATCAATGGTTATAGCTAAAAAGTCAAATCTGATGAACCCCCAAAAAATTGTATTCAAGAAACAAAGCAAGGCAGTAAAATGGAGACATAAGATTTTATGCTCAAAATCTAGTATTTTTTGTTTTATTGAAGCCACATTGCATGGTTTAAGTCAAACAAATTATTCCTCCAATGACCATTATGAGGTGATGATTTCTTGAATACTCCAAATAATATAGACCACATATCCAAAGCATTTGCCATCAATAAAGATCACTTTAAATCAAATCAAAATATGAAATAAAGAAATCTTGGTCATTCAAGATCTCTATCAAAAATTTACCTTTTACCTGTGAGAAAATGAATATGTCAGAGACACCAGATTACGAGTAATACAGACTACATACCCAATATTGTCACCATCAATAGAAATATAATAAAAAGTTGTCATTCAAGATTGCTACCATCAATAGAAATCATCAAAAAATAAAATAAAAATCTATCATTCAAGATTGCCGCCAGTGTCAGAGTATTAAAATCCACACAATGAATGCAATATTCTAGGCTATACTCATATAGAGAAAATCGAGGGTACACACCAACAGTTGGAGAAAATATCAGAAAGAAATGTCAGAGCATTAAAAGTCCATGTCAAAGCACTTAAAAGCTTAATCAACAAAGTGAATTTTTACTCAGATGAGAAAATCAAAGGTACACACCAACGGGGTCAGTGCCTACACAAGTGGTGACCTTACTCTTCTTTTTCTCTTCAAAATCCGTGCTTACCCACTGCATAGTTGGTAAATGTTATCATATCTTCCACCAAGTATTTGAGGTCAGCACAATTATGTTATGGACTATCCACTGCATTCTTGAACCATTCCTATTTGGTGGGTAGCGCCTACCAGATTTGTGCTCTAGTGGAATGTAGTCACACAATCGTCACTCAGTCAAGAATGAATGACAACTCATAGGGATATTTGAAGTCGTCCTCACAGGAAGCACCCTGCAGAGTCCCCGAATGGTAACAAAATGGTCTTACGGAATCACTTGGCGGATTGATCTGGGTGAATTCTTGGATTTCACGTGTTTCCCAATAGTGAGATATTATATCCAAACTCCAGACGGTGTACAATTCCTAGAATAGTTGATGACTCAGAATTTATGTGAATTCTTGTTCGGCTTTGCCCCGTCGATGCAATCTACTTAGATCAATTGTGAAGGCTTTATATGACTGAACTATCATGCTAGTGACTTGGATTTATGCCTCCTGAAATAATCTTATTACATTTGAGAAAAATTTATTGATGAGCAGGTTCTTAAAGACTTTGAACAGTAACCAAAAATGGTGATAGGATGTGTACTCATCACTTAGCCAATGAAACAAAATTATCACCAAGGACATAAGACACAAAAACAAATATTAAGGTGGGCTACATGTGGTGGCACAAGAAATTATTGGTTATGAGCACACTCAAATTCAAGAATGATCAATATTAAAGATTGAATGATCAAAATCACATGATCCAACTGTATATTCATCTTTATCATATCAAATAGTACTAGAAAAAACTCAGTTTGACCTTGACGACATATATTAATGTGCGATAGTTGTAAGGAAAATTAGATGCAAAAATAATGTCAATACCTCAGGAAAGAATGCAAATAGACTTTAAAATTTACAATTATAGTCCAACTAAGATGCATTATGAAGCAGATAATAGAAACAGAGTATTTGATAATCACACATGAACACCAGATATACGTGGGAAAACCCTTATGGGAGAAAAACCCACCACACCAAGAGAAATCACTTTGTATTACAGTAATGAAGATTACATAAAAAATTCCAGACTTATCTTTCTGGTGTCATTATAAAGCAGCAATCACCATGAACATTCTTCAAATAGAAACTTTCAAGTTACAAACTTTACATATTAGAATACATTCACTGATCAACAACAATATGTCGAATCAACCAACTAACCAATTGATAATCCAACCTAATCACAAACTGCAATCTCTGAGTATATCCATGTTGAATTTTGTCTGTAGAACTTCCTCACAGAACCATCACAATGAACCAACTGCTAACTATTCACATTCGGCTCCTATTCATCCACAAGATGCCACATCGGAAGGTCTTACTTGGTTAATAGAATTCACAAGTTGTGTTGGCATCTCAGTGAGACAAAGTGTCTCATCGATGTCGTATATCCTTCATATCGATGTCGCCAAGAGTCTCTGTTATTGCTAAGACATTCTATCGAGCTTCATGAGTTACACCGAGTCACCAAGCAGTCACCCAGACCTATCACTTTTGCTAGGAGATCATAGCAAGTCACCAAAGCTATTCCAAAGACCCCAGACTTACCGAGTGCCAAATAGAAGTTAGAAAGACTCACATCTTTCACCAAGAGTTCATACCGAGACAGAAATGTTACCCCAAAGTGATCATCCATCGCCAAGAAATTTCCCTTCGCTAAGACTTCACTCTAAGATCTCTAAGCTACTCCGATGAATCTTCATCATTGGCAAGACTCACCAAAGTGCTAGGACTTCTTACCGAAACCGCTGTGTTACATCGATAACTCCCAAATGTGTCCTTGTTGGCAATACTTTCAACTATCACTAAGATCTCACATCGAAATCTTTAAGTTACACCGACACCACCACCCGTCGCCAGGAGTCACTCTGATGAACGTTTGGATGTGTTTCCATCGGCATGACCTTCTCTATTTGCTGGGACTTCTCACCGAGCCATTTGGGTTACCCTGATAGCCATAGGTTATCGACAAGACATTCACCATTCGCTAAGACATCTTCCTAGATCATTAGAGTTACCCCGAAGACCTCAAATTAAACACTGTCGGTGAGACTTTGACACATCGCTGAGACTTCTTAGCAATAACCCTTAGCTAACCCAAATACCATAGTCACCAAGAGTCTCCCTGATACACAATTGAATGGCTTGTCAGCCAGAGGTCTCCCGAGCACTAAGAGATCATATTGAAAACAATATGTCATAGTGATAGACCACAGTGTAATCTTTCGACAAGACAAAAGCTAGGTCACAGTGACCTGTTCAAAACATAATGTATCAAACTACTAGTCGGCCAGACAATGCAGATGTCACATCGAATTGGCTCTAATGGAGGTTTTAGCATATATTGTTTGAGGCACATATTTCCAACAATCTCCCACTTGACGAAGATCATACAGGAACCTCTAGAGCACAACATAACTTACTAAAAATCATGGGCACTAAGGCCCATTGAACTGGCACACCACCTAAACTTGTCTGTGCTCACTGGCTTTGTCAATGCATCTATAACATTCTTTAGAGTATCAACCTTTTCCAAACTGATCTTTCCATCCTCCACCATATCTCATACAAAGTGGTACTGTACATCAATATGTTTTGTTCTGGCATGGAAAGTAGGGTTCTTTGCTAGAAAAATTGCACTTTAACTATCATAGAAAATAGTTATTTCCCCTACATCAAAACCAATGTTAGAACACAAATGTTTCAACCATACAACTTCTTTACAAGCATGAGTAGCTACCATTTATTCAGCCTTCGTAGTGGACAAAGCAACTATAGCTTGTTGCTTACTCATCCAACTCACTGCACCACCATTCATCATGAAAATGTATTTGTTGGTGGATCTCCTACTGTCAATGTCCCCTTCCCAATTAGAATCTACACATCCACGAACGCTGAGAGTCCTCTGTGATTCAACCAAATTCCCATGGTAACACAATGCAAAATATGAAGTGCCCTTCAAATATTTGAAAACTCTTTTCACAGCATCCCTTTACGTTCTTCCTAGATTAGCCATAAATCGACTAAGTACTCCCACTACTTGGGAAATGTCTAGCCTTGTAGAGACCATTGCATACATGGGACTACCAACCGTACTAGCATAGGGTACACTAGTCATGTCCTCCATCTCAGTAGGAGATTTTGGACAGTCCTCAATAGATAGCTTTGTTCCATGCATGACTGGAACCACTAGCTATTTGCAATAATTTATACAAAATCTCTCAAGAACAGTCCTAACATACTTACTTTGACTGAGCAAAAGCTTTCTATTCTTCCTATCCTTGGTTATCTCCATCCCCAGAATATACCTTGTTGCACCAAGATCCTTCATTTCGAACTAAGACTTAAGGTGAGAAATTATTAGCTTGTTATTTCCTATGAACAACATATCATCCACATAAAGAGCAATAACTAATACTTGATCACTTTTAGCTTTATAATATACACAGTGATCATATTTTGATCTCACAAATCCCAAAGGAAATACAAATGTATCAAATTTATGGTACCACATTCTAGGTGACTGCTCTAACCCATATAGAGACTTCTTTAATTTGCATACCAGTTTTTCTTTACCATTCTCAACAAAGTGCTCAGGCTGGGACATATAGATTTCTTCTTCAAGATCGCCATGAAGAAATGTTGTCTTCACATCCATCTGTTCTACCTCTAAGTCATATGCTGCTGCAAGTGACAAAAGAAATCTGATAGACATTAGCTTAGCTACAGAAGAAAATATTTCCCCATAATCAATTCCCTCTACCTAGGAATAACCCTTTGCAACCAATCTCACCTTGTACTTTTTTATACTGCCATCTAGACCAATATTTTTCTTAAATACCCATTTGCATCCCACAGGTTTTCTACCTTCAAGCAAGGGCACCAAACTCCAAGTTTCATTTTTATCCAATGATGCCATCTCTTCTTCCATGGCTTCTAACCAAGAGTCTGAATTAGACATTCTAAATGCCTCTTTTACAGTCCTAGGCTCATCAGTGCTAGAAATCAAAGCATAGGCACAAGTAGAATCAATTAATGAGAACCCATACCTATCTGGTTTTTTTCTTTCTCGAGTTGACCTCCTCAGTGGCTAAGGCTGAGGTTGTTCTTCTTCTTCTAAACTTTTAGAACAGCTCGAGCTCTCCTCAATTTTAGGTTAATATTAAATTTTTAATTCATCTTTCTCTAGAGTAGGAGGAATTAATGCTACATCCTTATTGTTATCTAAATTTGTCTCTAACTGCAAATCCAAAGTGGAAGGTTTCAACTCATGAAAGATTACACCTCTGCTATATATAACCTTCTCTATATCAGGATTCCAAAGCTTGTATCCTTTTATGACAGCGCTATAGCCAATAAAAATACATTTGATAGCCTTGTTCTCTAATTTAGATCTTTTAACATCTAGCACATCAGCATATGCCTCATAGCCAAAAACACGAACATGTCTAAGAGAGGGCTTCTTACCAGACCATGCTTCCAAAGGTGTTTTCTCAACAAGAGCAGAATTTGGAGAACGATTAATTAGATAACATGCAGTAGATACAGCCTCAGCCCAAAAATTCTCCTCCAAGCCTACACTACTGAGCATACTTCATGCTCTCTCCATCACTATCCTATTGAACCTTTCTGCAACTCCATTCTGCTGCGGAGTATAAGGTGTAGTCTTATGTCTTTTGATTCCATGGTCTTTACAATATCTTTCAAATTCATCAGAACAAAATTCACCACCATTATTAGTCCTTAAGCATTTTATTTTTCTACCAGTCTAATTTTCAACAAGTTTCTTAAATTCCTTAAACCAACTGAACACTTTTGATTTACTTTTCAAAAAATAAACGAATGCTCTTCTTGAATAATCATCAATGAATGACACATAGTATCTTGACTTAGACAAAAAAGGAACGTCCACTGGACCAAATATATCCGAATGAATATAATCTAACAAACTAGAAGATTTATGAGGACTGGAATAAAATGAAACATAGTATTGTTTTCCATATATACAGTGTTCACAGAATTCAAATTCAAGATTACAATCTTCAATCCCATCAACCAGGTTTTTTTTCTTCAAGGTTTTTAAACCTTTTTCTCCTAAGTGGCCTAACCTATGATTCCAAAGCATAGTTTTCTTTGCAGGAAGTTTTACTTGCATAGAGTTTACATGATTAGGGATATGTCCCTCTTTACCTCCATGAGCAACTTTCAATGAATTTATAGAGATATTGTTACATTAAACAGATTATGCATCCAGCTTGTACAAGGTACCAATTCGAGCACCTCTAGCCAGCACCATTGAACCTCTAGTCATCTTGCAACCATTACCAGAGAACAAGACTTGTACTCCAATATCATTTAGCATACTTACAGAAAGTAAGTTTTGAGCTAGACCTGGTATATGTATTACATTATTAATTCCATTTACTCTTCCATCAGGGAATTGTATTCTGACACTTCCACGGTGAACAATCTCCAAAGTTGAATCACTTGCTAAATACACCTTTCCACCATCGTATTCTTCATACTTTGTGAACCACTCTTTATGAGATGTCATGTGGAACTATGCTCCAAAATCAATTAGCCAGATATCATCTGATGCTTGTGTAGCCAAGGCTGCAATGAAGGTGTCACCATCACTATGAGAAGAACCATTATCGGAAGAGCCCTTCTTCTTCTTTTTCTCCTCTTTCCAATCCTTTCAGACATGACCAGGTTTCCCATAGTTCCAGCACTTCACCTTGGACTTTTTTCTAGGAGACTTTGATCTCCCCTCTGATTTCAATTTGGACTTCTTGTCCTTCTTCTTTCCTTTCTCCTTTGACCTTCCTCTAATAGCAAGAGCCTCCTTCGCCATCTTAGAAGACTTCCTTCTCATTTCTTCTGATAGCAAAGAACCAACAATATCCTCCATCTTGAAACTAGATGTTGTACTCCTGATAGCCATCACTAGATGATCCCATGAGTCTAGCAAAGAACACAATAGTAGCATACAATGATCCTCTTCTTCAGTCTTCACAGCAATAGTTGTCAATTGAGCAAGTAGCATGTTAAATGTGTTCAAATGATTAGCTACAGACCCACCTTCCTACATTCTCAAACTATATAGCTTCTTCCTCAGGAATAGTTTATTCACCAAGGACTTCCCCTGATAAATAGATGCCAGTCTCTTCCATAAGGTAGATGTAGTTTTCTCCTCATGCACATTAGAAGCACTGAGTCTACCAAACAGAGCCTTATCAGCCCCTTATACTTCCTATCTACAAGGTCCCAATCTTCTTGCTTCATGCCTATAGGTTTCACTCCAGCCATAGCAATCCAAAGATCACGGTCAACAAGAAGATCCTCCATCTTGAGTTTCCATAACTCAAAGTTACTACCATTGAATTTCTCTATTTCAATATTACTAGATGTACTAGCCATCTTAAACTATAACTAGAAATAACAAACTCTACAAGACTCCCACTAAACAAAATTGACACAAAAAACCCAATGTACCCACAAGGATAACACAACTAGCTAGGCTCTGATACCACTTGTAAGGAAAATTAGATGTAGAAAACAATTCTCCTAATGCCAATACCTCAGGAAAGAATGTAGATACACTTTAAAATTTACAATTATAGTCCAACTAAGATGCACTATGAAGCAGATAATAGAAACAGAGTATTTGACAATCACACATGAACACCAGATATACGTGGGAAAACCCTTATGGGAGAAAAACCCACCACACCAAGAGAAATCACTTTGTATTATAGTAATGAAGATTACATACAAAATTCTAGACTTATCTTTCTAGTGTCATTATACAGTAGCAATCACCATGAACATTCTTCGAATAGAAACTTTCAAGTTACAACCTTTATAGATTAGAATACATTCACTGATCAACAACAATCTATTGAATCAACCAACTAACTAATCGATAATCCAACCCGATCACAAACTGCAATCTCTAAGTATATCCATGTTGAATTATGTCTATAGAACTTCCTCACAAAACCGTCACAACGAACCAACTGCTAACTATTCATCCACGAGATGCCATAGTAGAAGGTCTTACTTGGTCAACAGAATTCGCACTTGTTGGCATCTCAATGAGACACTAACAGTGTCTCACCGATGCCATATATCCTTCATACAAATGTCGCCAAGAGTCTCTGTTATTGCTAAGACGTTCTATTGAGCTTCATGAGTTACACCGAGTCACCAAGTAGTTGCCCAGACCTATTAGTTTTTCCAGGACATCATAGCGAGTCACCAAAGTTATACCGAAGACTCCAAACTTACCGAGCACCAAATAGAAGTCGGTAAGACTCACATCTTTTTCCGAGAGCTCATACTGAGACAGAAAGGTTGCCCCAAAGTGATCATCCATTTCCAAGACATTGCCCTTCACTAAGACTTCACTCTGAGATCTCTAAGCTACTCTAAAGACTCTTCATCATCGGCAAGACTCACCAAAGTGTTGTGACTTCTTACCAAAACCACCGTGTTACACCAATAACTCCTGAGTGTGTCCTTGTCGACAAGACTTTCAACTATCACTAAGATCTCACACCGGAATCTTTAAGTTACACTGACACCACCACCCATCGCCAGGAGTCACTCCGATGAACGTTTGGATGTGTTTCCATTGGCATGACCTTCTCTGTTTGCTGGGACTTCTCACCGAGCCATTTGGGTTACCCCAATAGCCATAGGCTATCAGCAAGAAATTCACCATTCACTGAGATGTCTTCCTAGATCATTAGAGTTACCCCGAAGACCTCAAAGTAAACATTGTCAGCGAGACTTTGACACATCACTAAGACTTCTTAGTGAGAACCCTTAGCTAACCCGAATACCATAGTCACCAAGAGTCTCCCCGATACACTATTGAATGGCCTGTTGGCCAGAGGTCTCCCGAGCACTAAGAGATCATAGAGAAAACACTATGTCACAATGATAGACCAAAGTGTAATCTTTCGGCAAGACAGAAGCTAGGTCACAGCGACCTGTTCAAAATAGAATGTATCAAATTGCTAGTTGGCCAGACAATGAAGATGTCACACTGAATTGGCTCTAATGGAGGTTTCAACCTATATTGTTTTAGGCACATATTTCCAACAACAGTGACTTCAACACAAGCACATCTACAAGATGCTCCCTACGATTGAAAGCATGTAAAACCAGGCTTTGAATGGGAAATGACAGAGATAAACAGTGCCCTTGAAGATATGCAGTGCAAAAGAAGAGATATAATAAGAGACTTATAGTATGATAGAAGATATACAATGCCTCTTATCCTACGAATGATCCTTGTATTGATATGTGTCTTATACCGAGATCATCATGAGATGGCAAGAAATCCTGCACATAGTAATCGGGTGTTCGAGAAGGGACTAGTTTGGACATGAGCCTTGTCAACCTACTTACAGTAAGAGTTAATTACATTTCTTAAATAATTTTCAACTCGCAGATAAAGAGTAAGATGAAAGACAGTAGGTTGGCTTTTAAAAACTTTCTAAAAAATGAAATCTAATGCTTAAAATTGTCAGAGGTTACAGCCCTCCTTCTAGCACCATTTTGTGGATGCTAAATCTGTATTTTGGCTCAAAAACAAACAAACATGAGTTGTTAGTTGAATCAAGCAAATAAGATAGAGCATCCCTATGAAATAATTGATCATACTAAAATATGCAAGCTAAATATAAAAAAAGATAATTGAATGCAAGCACATAAAATCATGACTAAACCCTATCCCATAGTGGATTGGTGCTTCTATGGAAAGAAGGCCTTTCTCAATCCTTGATAAGATAAGCTAAATGATGTAATGCTTTGAAGATGGAGTGATGGTGGAAAAATCAGTTCTCTTTAAGAGAGCGACTTTACATGAATGATTGTGGAGATTTGTGGAGGCTTTGAACAATAGAGGAGACCTCTATTTATGGCCAAAAGTGATAGAAGAATTCCAAACATGCAGGATGTGGGACTAAAGATCCACCAATAAGAAGAGGCCACTTGTCAACTTGTGATAGGATGAGGAATGAGCACATTTTGGCCAATGTGCCAAAGAGAGGGAGATTTCAAACTTGAATTTGAGAGTAAATGCTAAGTTTGACTTGTGCAAGGGACATGTAAGAGCTCATTAATTGCTTTGTTGGATGTACATTCCCACTTGATTTTGAATTCAAACTTGAGGGAATATTCCTCAAAGATGCCATGTTGAAAGAAAATAAGGATTTTAATAAATCAATAAATTGATTTATTTGTACAAGTGGGAAAAGCTAGAAGATGTGATGGGTGGTTAAGTTAGGTTGATCATGATTAGATTAACTTAATGATAATTAGATGTTTTTGACCCATTTGACTTAGATTTAAGGATTTAAATCAAATCAAAGGGAGATGAAAAGTGATAAAGATTTAGTTAAATAAACATTTGATTTATTTAGCTAAGGGAGATAGTGATAGGATCAAATTAAATAAAGTTAATTTATTTAATTTTAGATGGACGATCCTTAGAGATCAATCAATTAAACTTGCTTTATTTTGTGTGATCAAAAAATAATATGCGTAAATGAATTGAAAACAAATACTATTTAAACACACCAATAAAACATTATATCAAAACATAACATAAAAAGTAAAGAAATGTAATCTCAGTATTCTGCTTCAATTGTCGTCCTATTGTCCTCTATCTTCAGTGTTTTTATTGATTCTAGCTTTTGCTCTCAGATCGTAGGCTAGGCTCAACAAAATGTATTCCTAAAGAACGAGATTAAAATATGATGCATGATGCAAGATTTAAGCTATGATATTGAATTGAACTAATATGCTTGAAGTAAACATGATGCTATGATATTAAATGCATGAACTCTAATTAATTGCCTATTACCAATGCTTGGATTTACACAGGTATTTATAGAGTTTTTCAAATGATTTTGATTTGCTGTCTTGATTGACGGTTGTGATAATTCCTAGCAGATCGAATAGCTGAAGAAGGATGAAACTGAAGAGAAAATAGAAGAAAACTTGAAAACAATATTTTTCCATTTTTATGAAAGAGGGAAAAGATAAGAAGATAAGAAATCCTCTTTCTTTTAAAAAAATAAAAGAAAGATTTAAAGCTGATAAATAATGAATTAAAAATTCAATTATTTATTTGTGGATGACATTCAACTTTTTCTTAATTAAATAAAATATTTAATTAAGCTTTTAAAAGCAGAAGAAAGTTTGTGATAAGAAAAGAGCTTTAATCAGGATTTTTGAAAACAAGTAGAAGATCTCATAATTAAATAAAATATTTAATTATGATATGAGAAGATTTCACAATCAAATAAAATATCTAATTGTGTTTTAGAAAGAAAGCATAAGATATTTAATTAAATAAGGTTTATTTAATTAAATCTCTTTTATGAAATTAATTAAATGAAATATTTAATTAATTAGAAGAAGAAATTAAAATAGAAGAAAAAGAGATATTTAAACTTAATTAAATCAAAAGATTTAATTTAAATTTAAACAATGATAATTAATTTAAATAAATAATATGTATTTATTTTAATTAATTAAGTGGATGTATGATAATAATTAAATAAAATAACTTTATTTAATTACGAAAGAAGAATAAGATGAATGAACAATATAATTAAATTAATTGAATTTAATCATATGTAGAGGACTTTAGAAAAATTAATTAAATAATAAATATTTAATTAATTGTTAGGATTATAGACATGACCATTTTTATGCGTATACATTTTGCCCCTCTTTGAAGTGATGTGTGAAATGCATTGCTTCAAAGAAAATAAAAAATTTGCCCCTGATATGTTTCTGATTTTTTATGCCGATGATGCCCCCTCGGGAGGTAAATTACGGAAGATGATGTCGAGAATGATAGGGGAACAGTGATTTAGCTCCTGATAAATGATGTTTGTGATGGCCCAGTGAAAAATAATATGGAAGAAAATGGAAAATGCTATTAACTCCCACCCTAAAAGACCCTTATAAGGTAAAAGGGGTAAAATCAAGTGTCATTTTCACCTTGCTGCTACAGTAAAAAGTGAGCTCTGATAGTGACTTGGTGAGATAGAGATCCCATTGCATAGGCATAGATTCGAGCAAGCGCGCCGATACCAGAGACCAGCTGTGTATGGACCACCGGTGAGTGATTCCAACCATTTATGATTTTGAATTTTGCATTTTGGATCAAATTTGCAAATGTTTTGGATTGGATGTCATTTTTTTCGCACGTTTTAGCACATATAGGAAAAAATTTAGCGCATTCGACAAATTCTTTAGCGCATATAGGAAATTCCGTAGTGCATATAGGAATACGATAAAAATTGATTCTTTAGCGCATCCGATAGATAGAGTAGCGCATTTAGGCTAGAATCGGCTAAGTTGATCTTGTAGTGCATCTAGGGCACATAATTGCGCATATAGGATTAGGGTTTGAATTTGATAGAGTTGCACATATGAGAGATAAAGTGGCGCATCCGCAAGATAGAATAGTGCATCCCTAGTTTTAGCGCATATAGGAAAAATTTTAGTGCATAGGAGAAAAACTTTAGCGCATTTGTGTTTCAGCGCATATGGGCAACAAAATTGTGCATTTAGGAAATTTTCCACAGAATGCTTGTGTGATGAAAAATGATGATTTAAATTGCTTCCTTAGTCAATAGATAGATAAATTGTAGTACCATCATGCTGATATGATAGAAAATTTGATAGAAAACTGATGACGTTGCCTTCAAAATAGAAAACAAAGAGTAGATAGCTGATAAATTTGTGATGAACGACAAAGAGTAAATTGATTGATTGATTGATTTTGTGGTTGATAACTTTGCTTCTCGCGATTGAAAAAAAAAGAGTAGAAGTTTGATAAATTTGCTTTCTGCGATAGAAACCAAATAGTAAAATGAGGATACAAATTTGCATTCATGATTGAAGTACAAATAGGAAATGATTGAGTAGATTGATTTGATATGCAGAGAAATTGATGTAGCACTTGATATGGGTCATTGATATATTTTGTTGGCTAGATAGATCACGTGATATGAGTCAAATTGATGTCCTTGTGATTATCAAACAAAATAGGAGGCTTTCAAAAGCCTCCAGATCAGAGAGCGGTTCCCGTTATGTTGGGAGCCGATAGGAGAGCTTACTCCTGCAGAGTTATAGTTGATAGCAGATTGTGGACTGGGACCTTTGCTGGCCATGCCGCGAGGTATTCGGGCCAATAGGGGGCTATTGACTGCTTTGGCAGAGAGATGGCATTCAAAGCATAACACCTTTCACTTGCCGACGGGTGAGATGAGTGTGACGCCTGAGGATGTATACAGGATTCTTGGGATCCCAGTTGTTGGTGCCCTTGTGGTTTATGACCACAAGGAGATTGGTGGTACCGAGGCACTATGACGGATATGTGGCGATCCGAGCATCTATGGTTATTGGATAGATTGGGATGATTTCAGTAGGTATTTGGCTTTAGTTGCTATGTTGGCAGCATTTATTGGAGGCTTCCTTGGATCGGATCATCGGTCGAAGGGATTCGCAGTTGGTTGGGGGAGGATGTTGGAGTGGTTGGTGACACAGCCACAGAGGTTTGCCTGGGGGAGCTGTATATTGGCTGACTTGTATCACGATCTCCATCAGATTGTATACAGAGGATCCACGAGTTTGGTGAGTGGAGTGACGCTGCTACAGATCTGGGCGTGGGAGCACATTGCAGTCACGAGACCACTTTGCATGAGAGATAGACCAGCAAGGAGACCCTATGTGTATGCATATTCTGGTGCAGTTGTCCAGCAAAAACTGGGCAAGGTAGAGTATTGGCGACGGGTTTTGGATGACATTGATGCAGTGATATGAAGACCCTACATAGACTACGAGGCATGGGTGACTGATCACTTGGAGATGCCATTTATTTGCAGGCCGCGATATCTAATAGGGTGGACGCCCTTTATTATTGAGAGATTCCTGGCATTACGGGTCTTGAGATAGTTTGGGTTCACATAGGGGATGCCCCAAGGCATTGCTCATTATGGGCGACGCAAGGGAGATCCAGGATAGGGACCATGCATTGGATACCAGGTAGCATACACCGAGTATTCTACCTTACAGCCTGAGGTATGGACCGACAGGCCAGAGGTGCAGGATGTAGGGATGACGGATGATTATGCATAGTATTTTCATACGCATCCATTTCCATGGTTTACAGTGCTAGATGAGCCATGGGTGATTGGGGTAGTGCCACAGCTAGGAGCAGGGATACAGGGGGATGTGGCCGGTGGAGAGCAGGCTATGGGCGGAGGAGAGGAGGAGGGTGAGGAGAGCGGAGATGAGGAGGGGGATAGCTCAGATGATGGGGATGATGGGGGGGATGATGGAGGAGAGGAGAGGCAGTAGAGGTTGGACAGTCTGGGCAGAGTACAGATTCTTTGGCGAGCTAGATCTGGTGGTAGACCATGGACAGTGATTAGGGTGTCATCCTCTTCTCAGCAGACACAGATTGCTGCATTACAGGGTCAGGTTGAAACTTTTCAAGGATAGCAGACATAGTTACAGAGCCAGCTAGCTCAGGCTCAGAGTATGATAGTGCAGTTACAAGCACAGCTTGCACAGGCCCAGATGCAGATACAGGCTTAGGCACAGGTATAGGCTCAGATGCCTACCCCTAATTCCCAGGTGGCACAGTTGGTAGTAGAGAGGGATGCCCTTAGATGGCAGGCACTAGAGGCCGAGGGTGTGGCACAAAGACTGATGGGTACCATAGAGAGTATCTCATTACGGGAGGCCATTGCAGAGGGATTTGAGGCAGCCAGAGAGGCCGAGTACTACAGAGTCTAATATGAGGAGCTATGCCCTCCTGAGTGGCGAGAGCCTTATCCCCGATCACATAGCAGGATGAGGACCCACTCACGGACATCGACACATGGCAGAGAGGTTACAGGGCCTCGACGGGATCCTGATGCAGGGACTAGTGGCAGGCCGCCTCCGTTCGGACCAGCTCCTTCAGGGGCATCTACCAGCTAGTGTTTTGGGACTGATATATTTTTGGCACATATGTAGGTATGTATTAATTTTTTTTTTTGATCATATCTTATGTATTATGTTTTGAACCTTTTAGCTTCATTGGACATTGGATATTTGTATTTTTTTTATTTTTTTTTTATGAGTGATGATATGCAGCAGCAATGTTTCTTTTGATGATGATATGTTTATGCATTTGTGATGTGATATGGATGTTACTTTTATGCATGTATGATATGAGATGAATTTTTGATATGTTTTTATTATTTTTGCGGACTAATCTTATGATGCAGGATGATTTAATGATATGATGTGAATGGATGATGTAGATGCAATGATTTGTGATGATGTAGATATGAGTTGTGGATTTTTGAATTTTTATAGCAAATGCATAAGTGAATAGTATGATATGAGAATGATAGATAATGAAATACTAATAATGATAATGATGAAAAGATAAAGGATATGTTTGGTAATATTTATGTCATGAAAATGGTAATATGATGATAATGAAATAATGTGAAATGGTAATGAAATGATATGAGATTATGATGATAACTAATAACAAATGATAAATGATAATGATTAAATGATTAAATGATAAATGAAAATGGTAATGATAACAATAATGGTAAATGATAGTGATGGAATGATAATGAATAATAAATGATATGGTAATGATAAAATGATAAAGATAAAAAAATGAATGAATGAGGATAAATGATAATGATAATGAGAATGGGAAATGAATGATAAAATGAATGAATAATGAATGAAAAAGATGAGGATAATGATAAAAATGAATGATAAAATGAATGAATAATAAATGAAATTGAAGATGAAATGAATGATAAAATGAATGAATGATAAATGATAATGAAGGATAAATAATAATGATAAAATGAATGAAATGGTAAATGATAAATGAAAATGATAAAAATGAATTGATGCAATGAATGAAATGATAATGATAAAAATGAATTGATGCAATGAATGAAATGATAATGATAAAAATGAATTGATGAGAAAATGAATCAAATGTCCAAATGTCCTCCACAAAAAAACTAAAAACTACATGACAACCGTTAATGCTTTCATTCAGCCTTTCAAAACACTGATGTGAATCCAATATGCAGATATATACAATGATTTAACAAATATGCAACTAAATGAAGCTAACCAGTTTGTTGAGCCTGTTATAAGCCTTCTTGAATCATCATAGAACATTTAAAAATGTTGGAAGTATGTACAAGCATCAGAGGGGAAATTAGTGCCAATGATGACTAGAGTACAAATTTCATGAATTTTGATATAGCAAGCGAACACAAGCATTGAGGTATAATTGAACCGAGATGACCTGAGCATTTCTTGCATAAACAGACAAAGATTAACCACCTTTCTGATGCAAACGTGGAACTGTCATCGATGATATTGCTTTGGTCATCATGTCCTGTGACATATTTGCATCAAATTGATCGTTAACCTCAAGACAACAGACAAACAAAAATCATTCTCGTTCCTTGCTACTCTAGTTCAGTACATCATCGAGTGTGCTCCAGAGTTATGATATCGAAAATCAAACAACTTTTTGGTCAAACATGTAATACTATTATTTCATACATTATTCAGATTTTTGGATCATCCAATAGACAATGATATGGTATCTACTGAAAAGTGTTTCATGATAAGGCTCGGTGATCGGATAAAGTTGTCGCATGAGTTTGTTGTTTGTTTGTATGATCGGATCCTATGACAAGGTCCAGCTGTTTTAGTATGTTCTGAAAGTTAAGTGCCCCCAGTTGAGTTTTTGCCCCATTTATTGACGCAACTTGCAGAAAAGGAATATGTACAATAATCAAGCCATGGTAAGACATTTTATCACTCTAGCAAAAATGACGGCAGGAGGATGCGATTATAACCCTAAGATGCGGAAAAAGATGTGGAAAGAAGGAAAGTTAAAGTGCAAAATAGGAACTAATAGATGGAGAGGTACGGATAGCGTCTGTTTGCCAGATTTTCACTATCTGTATTTATTGCATTTTTCTGATTGCTATATGATTTTTGTGTATTTTTCTGCAATAGACTGCTTGTTTGCCAGGTTTTCACCCTATGACATTTTTTTTATTTTTTTTGTATTTTTCTGTCAATAGACTGCCTATTTGCCAGGTTTTCACCTTATGACATTTTTTTTTTTTTTTTGTATTTTTCTGTCAATAGACTAGATGTTTGCCAGGTTTTCACCCTATGACTTTTTTTTATTTTTTTTGTATTTTTTTGTCAAGACTGCCTATTTTCTAGGTTTTTACCCTATGACATTTTTTTAATTTTTTTTGTATTTTTCATTGTTCTTTGAATTTTTTCAGGACTTTTTCTGCTGTTTTTGGATTTCTTCAGGACTTTTTCTGCTGTTTTTGTATTTCTTCAAGACTTTTTCTGCTGTTTTTGAATTTTTTCAGGACTTTTTCTACTGTTTTTGTATTTCTTCAGGACTTTGTCTGTTGTTTTTGGATTTCTTCAGGACTTTTTCAGCTATTTTGGATTTTTTCAGGACTTTTTCTACTATTTTTGTATTTCTTCAGGACTTTGTCTGCTGTTTTTGGATTTCTTCAGGACTTTTTCAGCTATTTTTGGATTTTTTCAAGACTTTTTCTACTATTTTTGTATTTCTTTAGGACTTTTTCTGCTGTTTTTGTATTTCTTCAGGACTTTTTCTAACTTAAACATAATATTTCTTAAGATGTATGCTGTTGATGGGTTCATCAAACAGGTCTCCTTCTAGCATTGATAACTTGTATGCTCCCGAACCATAGACTGCAATAACCACGTAAGGGCCTAGCCAATTTGGTTCAAACTTTCCTTTCTTTTCTCTGTCTCGTTGATTATGTGGGTTTTCTTTCAGAACTAGATCCCCTACCTGGAAGGTGCATGGCTTTACTTTGTGATTATAGCTGCGAGACATCATCTGTTGGTATGCTTTCAAATGGTCAGCTGCTTTCTATCTCTTTTCATCTAGAAGTTCTAACTCTTGTACTTGGGAAACTCTGTATTCATCATCTGTTACAAGACCTTTCAGTGATACTCTTAGTGAAGGTATTTCAACCTCTAAAGGCAATATGGCTTCTGCTCCATAGACAAGGGCAAAAGGTGTTGCTCCAGTTGGCATTCGGATACTAGTTCTGTAAGCCCACAAAGCGGGATTGAGTTGAACATGCCAATCTTTCCCTGAATCATTTACAGTCTTCTTCAAAATCTTTAGTATAGTCTTGTTTGAGGCATGTGCTTGACCATTGCCTAGTGGATAGTAAGGCGTTGAATATTTGTGCTGAATATGGAATCTTTCACAAAGTTCATCAACATCCTGATTCTTGAAAGGTCGACCATTATCTGTAATAATGGCATTAGGAATACCATATTGAAAAATAATGTAGAGTATAAATGATGAAATCTGTTTTCCAGTGACTTTAGAGAGAGGTACCGCCTCAATCCATTTAGTGAAATATTTTATCGCTGTGATGATGAACTTATGCCCATTTGAGGATGAAGGATGAATTTTACCTACTAGATCTAACCCCCATTGAGAAAATGGCCAGGTTGGTGTGAATGAGTGAAGTTTCTATGCAGGAGCATGAATAAGATTCCCATGAATCTGACATTTTGAGCATGTTTTAACAAAGGTAAATGATTCCCTCTCCATTGTAGGCCAGTAGTAACCCATTCTAATCAATTTCTTGGATAAGGTTAGTCCACTCAAATGAGTACCACAAATGCCCCCATGAACTTCTTGTAAAGCTTTATCAAATTCGTCACATTCAAGACATCGAAGTAAAGTACCATCAAGACCATGGCGATAAAGGGTATCAGCGATAAGGGTATAGCAGGAGGATTGTCGGATAAAGTTTTGTTTTTGGTTACAAGATAAGTCAGGCGGTAAAATGTCATCTTTTAGGTAGGCGTAAATTTTATCATACCAGGGGGAATCAGATCCTACCAAGTGGCAGATAATTTGGCTTTTAGGTGTGTCATAAGCAGGTGTAAATAATTGTTCCACCGGAAATTCATAGCGAGTCTATTTTTCTGGGAGTTGTACCAATGATGCGATCGTAGCCATAGCATTAGCTGCTTTGTTATCAATCCTTGGAATTTGTGTGAACTGAATGTCCACAAAGTACTTTTTGAAGTCATCGATCATCTTTTTGTATGGCAACAACTTGTCATCTTTAGTCTGATAATCATCATTGATTTGATTAATAACTAGTTGTGAGTCACCATAAACTTGTAGCTCGGTAATCCTCCATTCCAATGTTGTCTTTAGTCCAGTGATTAGCGCTTCATATTCGGCTATGTTATTGGTGCATGGAAACATTAGTCTATATCACAGAGGAATGGTATGTCCTTGAGGGGTGACAAAGAGAATGTCTGCCCTCGATCCATGTTGAGTAAAAGAACCATCAAATTTGAAATATTCCCCTTAATTTTTTCCGAAAATTTAACACACAAATCAGCAATCAATCACTGATTAGCGTTAGCTCCAAATGCAAATCAGCATGGAAAGTAACTCTAACCAAGAATGTTCACCAAGATCCCAATGTGGGCGAGGTGATAGCATATGGTCAGAGGATCATTAGGAATAAACTGAACTGAAATTACAATTCATTTGCTGATGCAGGCATCCACAAGCAGTGGGGATACTCCACTTATTCAGTGGGTAAGATTATTACATTATTAAAGGTGGCAAGCCAGCCATTTAAATCCTCACTTCCACTTATTAACGTGGGGGGAATACAGTCCACACAACCACTTATAACGTGGGGGGAAATTACAAATAGATATAAGTTTATTCTAAAACTCAACCACTCAATTGTGGGAGTGTAAAATAGATATAAAATTGCAGCAAGTAAAGGAAGAGTTGTTAGTACTCCTAACTAGCTTTACAAAGAATAAGAACGGTTGCAAATAGAATAGATAATCTTCCAAGAACATTAAACAGTTAGAGTATCACTTCCTCTAACATTTACAATGATATAAGATGAAGAATTGAAGCTCAAACTAGCATTATATCAAAAACTAACAAGTCTGATATAAAAATCTGCAATCTGGAAATGTCTATCAGCAAACAGCAAACTCATAAAAATGATCACAACTCCTTCAATATACCTCTGAATTGAATGAAACAAAATGAAAAGTCTCTTTGGAGGATAGGCGCCCAAACTCAAACCACAAAATTGCATCAAAACTCAAGATATTATTTTGCATGAATCCCAAAGCACTCTCAAGATGGTACGGCCCTCAAGAGGGGCGATTTCTCTTGCTAAAAATCAAATACTTGGAATTAAATTATGAAATTCTCCAAATATGATCACCATTAGCATAGAATTGCAAGGATCAAATACCCATAACCAAAATAAATTCACATAAAAAGTTGTAAATGAAAAACACCTTCAGCTGTGTATACACCAGCAACATTAAAACTAAAATTCTCACCAAAATTCACCAACTTTGAAGCATAATCTGCTAGTCTAATTGAGAAGCAACAAAAAGACCAACTAGATGTTGTCTTTCAAACACGAAATTGGATTGGAACTAGGAGGTAAGCATCCCTCGAAGTATTAAACAAGTTGTCATTTTGACAGCATAACATTAGCATAAACATTCGATAATAAGCTCTTCAAACAGCAACAATATATAAGCTTTAGTTGGCAAATGAAGCAACAAGAACTCTTCAAATTCCAAGAAGTTGAATCACTTCAACTTCCAAAAGGGACGCCACCTTTTTGCCTTTTACTTTTTGAAATAATAAAATATCATTCAACTTCCCTTTTAGGCATCCATTTCATATTGCAACAATAAAGCATTTATTAAATAATTAAATGCTCACTTGACCCCTTTATGTCCCCTTCTTTAAAACAACTTGAAGTCATCAAGCCTAGGCGTGGGGTACAACTTCAAGACATGAAAATTGACTAAGTTTGAAACTTAGTCCAAGGAGATAACCAAATACAATGCCCAAGCTGCAACTGATGAATTGCTAAAAATAGAAAACTGACAAATGCCAAACTGAACCAAGTTGATGATGATGCTTCTGCCAAAAATGGACTTACTAAAAATAGTAAATGCCAAAAATAGTAAGTTAACTTCAAAACCATCAGAAAGCCAAACTGAACACTGAACTACAAAGCATTGAATTGTTGTTAGATAGATACTGCCAAAAGATAGACTTGCTAAAAATAACAAACTGCTATAAATAGTAAGTCTGCACAACATCCTCTGAACGCCAACTGAGCAGTATCTGAAAGAGGAAACCCTAGTTTTATACTTTAGCTTAGCCTACAGATTTTTGAAAATAGGCTAAATCCAAAAGAAGATTGTATGGCCAAAATGGGGACATTACAGTCCGCCCTTCCCAAAATTGCTTGTCCTCAAGTAATTCCACAACACTCCAAATTGATCCCACCAAACATATAGGATCCCAAGGTCCCATGTCCATCTCTGAAAAACCCCACCATGCTGATGCTGCTCTACTCTAATCATACAAATGAAATCATTGCACCATAACTGCACTAACCATCCCTGCAACCTCAAAGTGATAACATGCCTAAAATTCAAGTTGAACAACATGGAAGGAATTGAATCAAACTCTAGCAGCGTCTCATGATCAATAAACTCTGAGGAATTACCATCTGTAATGTCAATGTCAATCACCATTCTGAGAACAATGAAGAATAATTTAAGCAACTCAAAAATATTCTCATCAACATAACTCCTCAAAGTAACAAACCGAGTCACAACAGCAAGTGTGTGTCCATCATAGCTAATTGCAAAGGAAAAAACAACTCTTTGCAAAGTCATAGTAGTTGCATCCTCAAAACTCCACAAGGATGTATAGTACCCCCTTTGAATAATGCTGACATATTCAAGAATTTTTCTAAAAATTTCCACCAATCTCGCCCCCATAGTATCAAAAAATTGAACCAAATCAAGCAAAGGTTCACTGCCCCTAACACTAGTGCTAGAGATTGAACAAAGATGATCACTGAAAAATAATTTGAACACCATCCAAAACTGATCCAAATCACTATGAAACATCATTTCCCACCTTTGGGACCAAAAACCATCATTGATAAGAGATTGTGAAGAGAAAAAATAAGTATACCAGCTGCTCATGACATCTGAAGTAAACCAATTAAAGTCTGATTTTAGGAAAAGCAGCATACAAAGAGTAGAACAACTATTCTGACACTAGAAATCAACGTCCATAATATTACAACTGTTCCTACCCAAGGCTGGAAACATGCCCTCAAGAGATTCCAACCCATCATTAAGCCATCTTTTGTTCGGAGTATCTTTCCAATCCACCAATAGATGAACCAAAGGAATCATCAAATGATTGGTAAAGATGGGGGCAGCATCAAAGATTCTGAGAATTGAATCCTTATCTCTCCAAAGATCCTTTTTCTACTTGCAACAATCTCCATCAAGCCATGTTGAGAATTCCAAGCATGAATTCCCAACCGCAAATAATCTACAACACATTGGGAAGAATTCCCAACATATCTCCAAGAGCCATAGTGAAAGTCTCGAGCACACAAACCCATGTAATCAGTTGCAACCATCAATGCAAAGTTTGAACCTTTCATGACCAGCATTTTAGAATAATCACTCATCAACAATGTACAATCTAGAAACCAAAGGGGCAAGTCTGAAAGTTCTCCCACAATTTGATGCATATTTCTGAGACCTGACCAAATCAACCATCTTAAGATAGGCGGTACTCTTCCCTTGGTCAATGCTGAGTGAAGACCAGCAAGTTCAAGTTTGGACGTCATTAAATGCTCATTTAATAACCATCCCAAGAGAGTGTTGCCTGACATATAGCTTGGATCCACCAACATTATCTTATACTTAACCATGAAATCATGCATGTCAAAAACATAAAACCTCTTATCAATGTCATCCATGTAGAAATTGTCAATCACCTTATGATTTAACAAATTATGTGAAGATGGTGGATTATTGTACACAATCATAGAAAAAATATTTCCTTCATCCCTTTCGTTGGTGTTTTCATAGAATTCATGCACATCTTCTTCAACTTGAAGATGCCCATCATTAGTTGTTGATCCATAGAATGTAGCGTGATGAATATCACACACATTACCAGTCATCACATCTAGCTCATGGCTGCAAGCTATCCCTTCTTGAGGCAAATTCTCTTCCCAACTCAAGAGTTCACACTCTTGATTTACCTTACAATCACTATCAACATATTGAATCTCTTTGGCATTTTGCATTGTTTCAACATTATGGAGTTCATTTATTCCTTCAACTATTTGCTTGATCTCCATTAGCCTTGTATTAGCTTCTTGTTCCATAAGTGTGGCTGCCATAGATGATTGATTTTCTGTTTTGCAAAAAGAGTGATGAGCTAAGGTAAGATCAAGGTAAAGATGATCAACCTCTTTCTCCTTCTCTTGGTAGGCATCATAGGTCTCTTCTACAAACTTAATAGCATTATCTCTATCTAAGAGCAAATGCAAATAATCTATCTTTAATGATTCCAATGCTTCTTTGATAGTTTACAACTTGGAAAGAGTGACTCCTTTAACTCCATTCTGTCTCTCTTCAAACTGAAACTTCCAGTAGAGTTCTTCAACAAAATTGTGTGTGCTATCAAATCTTGATAATGCTTTAACAATTTTCTCTTCTGAAACCATTAAGTTATCCTTCAAAACTTGTAGCTCTTTAGGCCCATGATCATAATCAGCAAAGAAGCTTTTCTCATCAAACATTCACTTTTCTGATTTATTCTCTTTGATTTGATTCTCAAAATCAGCCTCCTTTCTAATCTTATCACTGCATAACTCCTGAATTGAAGGCCTATCAACAACTTCTTCAACCAAATTAGTACCTCTATCTTGACCTTTCAAGTTCTCATACTCTTCTTGTGCGTAATTCTGAAAGGCATCCAAACCATTTGTTGATTTTAAAACATTATTCTCTTCAACATAAGAAATCACATTCTCATTAGCCATTGCTGCAACTTCTCCTCCAAAGATCACTTCATTACTTGCATTGCAAACTGATTTTTGAACTTCATCAGGATCAAAGGGGAATTTATCCCACTCTGGTTCTTTATCATACCTTGGAGACATCGCGCCCAGATCCCAAATGTGAAAGGTTTGATTGCAATGATCAATAGGAAAGAGATCATCATGCTCCTCTTGAACTGTTGACTCTTTGAATGAGTCACTTCTCAACCCACTTGAACTGAAATCTTCATCTATAACTTTCTCCATAGATTTAGTTTGATAATCACACCCACTACCACTCAAGTCACTAGCATTATATCGGATTAAAGAATCATCAAAGTTGGTTGCTTTGAATATTTTGTCATTCTTTTCTTCAATGAAATTATCTTGAGTAGATGTGTTGCTGATTTTATCATTAGTGCCAACATACATACTAAAGAATTCTTCTTGGACACTTGTCAATAATTCTTCATATGGAATTGGCTCAGCATAAAGTAGAGAATTATCCTTCACTAAATCTTCAACAAAAGGAGATAAAAACACATCGGAATCACCATCAACAACCTCACTTTCGTAATGGTCATAAGCTGGTTCAAAGAAACCATTAGTATTTGCTTCATCTTGCTCTTCTTCAACGTACTTATCCCACACAACTATTCCACCAGCATCTTTTGAGAAGCCATTTGTCTCGAGATCTTCATTGCTTGAATCCTTATTAGGACTCAAGACTACTGTAATGATGTTCTTACCATAATAATCTTCATTATTTCCCATCCCATGCAAGTCTAGGGATGTATTTTGGGACTCTAACTTAATCTCTTCATTTGCCAAGGTATCTTCATCAAGCCCACTTTCATTTTGAACCAAAATGTGCACCTTGCTTGTGTCTTCTTCAACACTAATTGACTGATTTTTCTCTTCAATTTGCTTACTTGTGGGCTGCAAACCACAAACAGATCCTTTTGCTTCTTCCTTCCTTGATTCTTCAACCATGGAAAGTTCTACTTCCTCTTTAATCACTTTTTTGATGTAGTTGACCATAGCCAACTTTCCAGGGTCATGAATCACCGCACAATTCAGAAACGTGTCAAATGAAACATCATTCTTAAACTCATATGTCATGCTCTGATATTGTTTATGGAGTATGGAAGTCTCATGTTAACATTGCCTCTTGAATTGGCATTCTTCCAAAGCCACAATCAAATCTGACTTCTCACGATTCCTGGACCTCAGAAAATGCAACATCTTAAGAACTTCTGAAAGCTAAACTGAACTTAGTTGAAGAATCTGATTTCTCTATCACTCATCTGTCAACTGATTCTGTCTTATTCACAGGATGGCAAGATCTTGGCTCTGATACCACTGAAATATTCCCCTTAACTTTTTCCCAAAATTTAACACACAAATTAGCAACCAATCACTAATTAGTGTTAGCTCCAAATGCAAATCAGCATGGAAAGTAACTCTAACCAAGAATGTTCACCAAGATCCCAATGTGGGTGAGGTGATATCATATGGTTAGAGGATCATTAGGAATAAAATAAACTGAAATTACAATTCATCTACTGATGCAGGCATCCACAAGCAGTGGAGATACTCCACTTATTCAGTGGGTAAGATTATTACATTATTAAAGGTGGCAAGCCGGCCATTTAAATCCTCACTTCCACTTATTAACGTGGGGGGAATACAGTCCACACAACCACTTATAACGTGGGGGGAAATTACAAACAGATATAATTTTATTCTAAAACTCAACCACTCAATTGTGGGAGTGTAAAACAGATATAAAATTGCAGCAAGTAAAGGAAGAGCTATTAGTACTCCTAACTAGCTTTACAAAGAATAAGAACAGTTGCAAATAGAATAGATAATCTTCCAAGAACATTAAACAGTTAGAGTATCACTTCCTCTAACATTTACAATGATATAAGATGAAGAATTGAAGCTCAAACCAGCATTATATCAAAAACTAACAAGTCTGATATAAAAATCTGCAATCTGGAAATGTCTATTAGCAAACAGCAAACTCATAAAAATGATCACAACTCCTTCAATATACCTCTGAATTGAATGAAACAAAATGCAAAGTCTCTTTGGAGGATAGGCGCCCAAACTCAAACCAAAAAACTACATCAAAACTCAAGATATTATTTTGCATGAATCCCAAAGCACTCTCAAGATGGTATGGCCCTCAAGAGGGGTGATTTCTCTTGCTAAAAATCAAATACTTGGAATTAAATTCTAAAATTCTCCAAATATGATCGCCATTAGCATAGAATTACAAGGATCAAATACCCATAACCAAAATAAATTCACATCAAAAGCTATAAATGAAAAACACCTTCAGCTGTGTATACACCAGCAACATTAAAACTAAAATTCTCACCAAAATTCACCAACTTTGAAGCACAATCTGCTAGTCTGATTGAGAAGCAGCAAAAAGACCAACTAGGTCTTTTCTTTCAAACACGAAATTGGATTGGAACTAGGAGGTAAGCGTCCCTCGAAGTATTAAACAAGTTGTCATTTTGACAGCATAACATTAGCATAAACATTTGATAATCAGCTCTTCAAACAGCAGCAATATATAAGCTTTAGTTGGAAAATGAAGCAACAAGAACTCTTCAAATTCCAAGAAGTTGAATCACTTCAACTTCCAAAAGGGACGCCACCTTTTTGCCTTTTACTTTTTGAAATAATAAAATATCATTCAACTTCCCTTTTAGGCATCCATTTCATATTGCAACAATAAAGCATTTATTAAATAATTAAATGCTCACTTGACCCCTTTATGTCCCCTTCTTTAAAACAACTTGAAGTCATCAAGCCTAGGCGTGGGGTACAACTTCAAGACATGAAAATTGACTAAGTTTGAAACTTAGTCCAAGGAGATAACCAAATACAATGCCCAAGCTGCAACTGATGAATTGCTAAAAATAGCAAACTGACAAATGCCAAACTGAACCAAGTTGATGATGATGCTTCTGCCAAAAATGAACTTACTAAAAATAGTAAATGCCAAAAATAGTAAGTTAACTTCAAAACCATCAGAAAGCCAAACTGAACACTGAAATACAAAGTATTGAATTGCTGTTAGATAGATACTGCCAAAAGATAGACTTGCTAAAAATAACAAACTGCTATAAATAGTAAGTCTACACAACATCCTCTGAACGCCAACTGAGCAGTATCTGAAAGAGGAAACCCTAGTTTTATACTTCAGCTTAGCCTACGGATTTCCAGAAATAGGCTAAATCCAAAAGAAGAGTGTATGGCCAAAATGGGGACATTACAGAAGTATAAGGACCATAGCTTCTTAGAGTCTACCGTGAAAACATCAGCATCTAGAAATTCAATGTGTAAGGGGTGCTCTATTTGTAGGGGAGCGTTTCCTAGTTGATCAGCAATAACTTGTCCCTTGATTGCTTTGCGATCAACGTAGTGGATGTCAAACTCACTCAAAATCATGACCCACTTTGCTAACCTTCCTGTTAGTGATGCTTTACTTAGTAGATACTTGAGTGGATCGATTTTTGAAATAAGATTGATTGTATGAGTTAACATGTAGTGTCAAAATTTTTGTGAAGCAAAGACTATTGCTAAACAAGCCTTCTCAATGAAAGTGTAGTTAAGTTCATGACTTGTTAGTGTTCTGCTGATGTAATAGATTGCACGTTCTTTCCCTTCATGCTCTTCTTGTGCTAATAATGCCCCCAAGGATGTCTCAGTTGCAGCAATATATAGGATCAATGGTTTGTCTAGATTTGGTGGTATGAGAACTGGTGGGTTCATCAGGTACTGCTTGATTTATTGAAATTCCATTTCACATTTTTCATCCCATCTAAAAGGAACTTTCTTATGCAGGAGATGTGTGAACGGTAGACTTTTGTCAGCCAATTGTGTGATGAATCTTTTGATGGACTGAAGTTTCCCTTGTAATGATATCAATTGACTGATGTTCTTTGGGGGAGGCATCTCCATGATTTCCTGAACTTTAGTAGGGTCTACTTCAATTCCCTTTTATGAAACAATATATCCTAAAAGTTTTCTGGACGTGACCTCAAAAACACATTTCTTAGGATTTAGGTGAACTTTGAATTTTTCCAATCTGGTAAATATTTTTGACAATATCTCCAAGTGTCCTTCTCTAGTATATGATTTTGCCAATATATCATATGCATAATCTTCCATGAATGTGTGCATCATGTCATGAAAGATCGTAGCCATAGCTCTTTGATAAGTAGCCCCAGCATTCTTCAAGCCAAAAGGCATGACATTCAAATAGTACGTTCCCCACGGACAAGTGAAAGCTATTTTCTCTTGGTCTTCTGGTGCAATCTTGATTTGGTTGTAACCAGAGAAACCATCCATTAATGAATACATGGCATGGCCAGCTGTTAAATCAACTATAGTGTCAATGCTTGGAAGCGGAAAGCCATCCTTAGGGAAAGCTTTGTTAAGATCTCTAAAATCAATACATACTCTAATGTGTTTATCTAGTTTTACTACTGGGACAATATTGGAGATCCATTCTGCATAGGAAATTGATCTTATAAATCCTGCATCTAGGAGTTTCTTGAGTTCTTCTTTAACCAGTAGTGCAACATGAGGATGCATCTTTATAAGTTTTTGTTTCACTAGTTTGACTCCTGTCTTAATAGACAAATGATGCATTATGAGATCAGGATCTAGACTTGGCATGTCTGCATATGACCAAGCAAAATTGACTTGATTTTCTTTGAGAAAGTTCATGAACTCTGGGATTTCTTTATCTGTCATTGATTCAGCTACCTGTAGAATCCTTGGATTATCTGTAGTTGCAATATTTATTTCCTTTGTAGGCTCGATCAAGATGGGCGATCACTCATGATAGTGCTTCGGGAGAGTGTCAAGAGTCCCATCAGCTGGTGCCTTAAAAAGGTTTTCACCATCTGATATGCTCTTTATTTTATCTTTTGTTTGATATAGTACTGCCAGATTCTAGTTTTCACCACTAGATCATTTTTCTTTATTTTCATTTTTGCAGCTAGGAGACTTGACACTCTCCTGATTAAAGACTTCATACCAAAAATCGCTAGTGGAATAATCATTTACATCATCTATGGAAAGGAAGTTTATGATATCTTTGTCATTTGGAAAAATAGGCAAGTCAGTAGGTTCAGTTAGATCCCAGTCAATGAGATTAGGATGAATTAAAGGTAACAAGTCATTTGGTCATGTGAAATCAGCAAGGGTTAGGGTCAAGATAGAGTTATTGGTAGGATCTGAGGTATGAGGTAGGTAAATGATGGTACTATTCTCCTGATATTCTTGTTCGTTAAAATCTGACTTAGTATCACTAGACTCATAGTTGCTTTGTAGTTTTGATTCTTGTGGTTGGGACCCTAAACCTTCTCCTTTGATTAAAGTTGTTGTATATTTGTGTATGACATCTACCTCTTTGTCTCTCCAAAATTCATCATCGTGTATGGTATCCCATTCATATTCAGCAGAATCTGTATCAAAGTTATTTTCTATGAAATTCAGGATTGATGCCAAACATGCCTCTTTCTTATCAGAACCTTCTTGTAGTGTAAAAACATTACCTTGTGATTGTTTGGATGGGGTAGCGTCATAGGCTAGTCTAGTTTTATCATATGCAGCAAGCCCTGGGAGATGGATAGGCTCAACTACGCCTTCTTTTCTTTTTCCAAGAGGACCATTGTCATATCCCATCTTTTACATGATGGAATACCCTTTTCCATATCGATCCGTTGGTAAGGTGACATTTAGAACTGTTTCATCTTCATCCTTATAAAGCCAATTCAGAATTGTTGTATCCTTAGGATCTCCCATGGGGAATTTTTCTTTGATAAATTGTCCATTGAACTTGGTAGTTGGCTCTATTTGTATTTGTGCTCATGTTGATGCTACTGATATCTGTTGTTGTGTAATAGAAGGTTGTCCATGTGATCGAGGAGATGTAGGTAGATTAGCAAGACAAAGAGAATATTCCCCAACTCCACTTTCCTTGAACTGTAGTTTCTTGTCAAAGCTTTTGGCTAATTTACTGATTTGTGTATCATTCTTAGGAGAAGTATTAGCAAGTGCTTCTCGATTGTTTGGAACCAAAGTATCCTGATGAGCTTTAAAATTGGCACAAGTTTGGGTGGTTGAATTATCAGCTGGTATAGTGATTTCCTGTCCATCATATGGAAACTTAAGACATTGATGGTAAGTGGACGAAACAGCTTGCATTTCATGAATCCAAGGACGACCCAACAAGATGTTGTATGCAAGATCCCAGTCTAAAACTTGACAAAAGGTATTTTTGATGACAGGTCCCACTCTGATTGGTAGCATGATTAGACCTTTATATGTTCTTTCCTCATCATCATAGGCTTTTATAGTAATCTTCCTTCTAGGATCAATGGAGTCCTCTGAAAATCCTAAAGCTTGAACCACCCTTAAGGTACATATATTTAAACCAGCCCCTCCATCTATTAGGACATGTTTAACATGGAACTTATGGATCATGACCTCTAAGTATAATGATGAATTGTGGGGATGAGTCATGGAAACATCATCTTTGTCTGAAAATGAAAGACATGTAGGTGAGGATAAATGTCCTACCATGGCTTGGAATCTGTTCACATCCAAATCCATGGATACAGTTGTTTCAAAAAGGGCCTTGTCTAAAATTTCCTTATGTGCAGGGGAAATCTTTAGGAGTTCTAAAATGGAAATTTGAGCCGGAGTTTTTTGAGGTTGGTTAACTAAGTCATATTGATGTTGAGGGAAGGTCTCAGTGGATTTCGAAGAGGTACCCTTCAAGACAACTTTAGCTTGTGCTCTCGTTGTGACATTAACTTGTCCATTGTCTACTTTCTCCTTGATTTTTATAACGTTGACTCGCTCATCATCCATATAGAGGTGACGGATTATATTGTCATCAATTTGGTTCACATTTTTGTCAGAAGACTCTCCCTTTTTTATAATTTGGTAAAGGGTTGCGAAATGCTTGGTGATCTTCATTGGATTTTTCTTGTCCTTCTACTGTGATAATGCCTTTGTCGATTAGGTCTTGAATAGCATGCTTTAAAGCTTGACAGTTGTTTGTACGATGACCTCTACACCTATGATAGTCACAACAATCAGCTTCATTCCATGAGGGAGGTTTTACACTAGGTTCATAATTGCATTGAGGTGGCAAAGTAAGGACATTTTTTTCCATAACCTCTTTGAAAGCAGATTCCAAGGATTGTCCTATTGGAGTGAAAGTTCTTCTACTAGAGAAGAATGAAAAGCATTGTGGGTTCGTGTTTGAGGTATTCCCTAAGGTATTGTTGTTGTTGTTGTTTCCACGGTAGTTTTGGTTGTTGACAGTCCCCTGATTGTTGTTCGTTGGGGGGGAAGATTGTTTCCTTGATTCGCGACTGAATTGACATTGTTGTAATTATTGTTACAAGTAGTATTTGGAGTACTCAAAACAAACGGCTTAGTCGTGATATGGTTTGCATCTACAACACCATCGTTTACAATGTTTTTGTTGCGGGTACAAAATTTAGACTTGTCTTGATTGTTGTAATGGTTAGATGAGCTAGGGTTGTCCCTGTCAAGTTTTATTGTCCCTCTTTTGACCAAAGCACTTTCGATGGTGATGGCATCCTCAATCAATTTCTCAAAGGAGGGTGGATAATGCAGATTTAAGCGATAGCTCATTTCTGAATTTAGGCTGTTAATGAAAGTAACCATTTTTTCCTTTTCAGGAACATGACGTGGATACCTAGCGAACATTCTTCTCCATCTTTGAAGAAAGGTAGTGAAAGGTTCACCAGGTTTTTGTGCAACTTTGCAAAGATCAATCATGGTGATTTGGTGTTGGATGTTGTAGGCGTATTGTGTTATGAACAAATTGATCAATTCCTCAAATGATTGAACAGGAAGTGTAATCTTAGATAACCACTCCATAGAGTTAACTCCAAGGCTCCGAGGGAATAATTGCAATAAATAAGTATCCTCGTGGGTGAATTCCAATGTCATGTTTCCGAAGTCTCTAACGTGATCAATTGGATCCGATTTCCCATTATAACGATCAAATTTGGGAATTTCACAATGTTTAGGAAATGGAATCATATTGAGACTTCTATCAAAAGGATAAGGACATATGTCATCAAGAGTGTATTTCTTTGTTGTGGTCCCCCCTTGTAACTCTTTGATTTGTCCTTGGAGTGACTTAAATTGTTGAGTAAGAGCAGTAAGATCAGATGGGGGTGTTTCTTCTTCTTTGCTCCTTAATTTCTCCGTATCAAAATCCTTAGGTAGTTTAGCTCCTTGATCGACTAGGAAGAGGAAATACTTTTCCTTGTCTCGTTGTAGGATCTTTTCTATGGCTTTAAGAAACTTGGGGTCTTGTTCAGCCTCTCTAAGGTGAAGTTCTTCTTCTTGCTTATCATCACTATCTACGGGAGTTTTGTTCATGTCTTTGTTCTTATGAGGTGGATTTACCTCTCTATCAGTCATATTGTCGTCACTGAAAAGAGGGTTGTGATTCACACTAAAAAGAGGACTATCACATTCACCTTCTTCTTGAATGTTGTGGGAAGGAGTTTCTTGTTGAGATGTCTCTCCTAGTTTGTTGTGTTGAGATCTCGTAAAAACAGGCATATGTAAGAGATCCTATGATATGATCGAAGGTCACTAAAGGATTTGACTAGGATGCGTTGAATATTCAATTGAAGGTTGTGGTATATTCTCAAACTCAAGAGGTTGATTATGATTGTGATGTTGAGATAACGTTAATCTTTGATAATAAGCTTGAGTAGCCAAAGGTTCTACAGCATAATCTTTAGTGAATCCTCTAATGTAGTCTTGGTATCTATGGAGAAATGTGCGATAATGGAGCAAGACGTGTCGACTCTTATACAAAAATTCTCTACGGTCTAAAGTCTTTTTGTAACTTAAGTTCATTTTGGGCTTCTTGATCCTATTGAAGATTGATTTCTTGGTGAACTTGGTTGATTTACACTTTCTCAACATGGGAGAGAAATATTAGAAATTCTAGTCTGTGTAAAAAATTTGACAGAAACCTAAAAGCGCTATTATGTTTCCTAAATGCACTGTAGAAAGAGGTATATGCACTAGAGAAAGAGTCAAATGTGTTGCAGAATACCTTGAATGCGCAGAAACAGAGTACAAATGCGCTAAAACAGTTCCTAAATGCATCAAAAAATGACTCATATGCGTTGAACTAGCCAGTGGATGCACCAGAACAGAGTTTATATGTGCCACAGTTTTTCCTAGATGCGCTGAAACAGTTCCCTAAAGACAGTTTTTGACCTCTTTTGAAAATTTTCAGCTAAAGTTTTTCATGTTCATTTTGGATGATCCTTTATCTGAATTAATGTTCTTGAAAACACAGCAAACATTCTAATTTAAGTTGATCATAACCAAGAACAGAATAAGACAAGCACAACCTAGGTTAGGCCAAGACAATATCTGCTAGATTCCACGTAACCGCATATCTGTAGCGTGTGAATTCAGAAGCTTGGCTACACGGGCTCCTCCTTACAGTGCACTCTCTTCTCAGGAAAACCAAGCTTCCAACCCCCATGAAACTCCCATGGCGAGCTGATCACCTCTACTACAAACTGCGAAAGTGTGGATGCCTTCACACCGACCAGTGTTGCGCTAGCAAATAGAAGGATTTTGGCTTACTACACAAGAGTTTTTAATTCGAGACCCCTGTTCGAGTGGCCATACATGGGGCAAGAGATTAATCACCGTTAAGGTGGCACTCCAGCTTGAAGAGGTTAAGCTCAATAGGGTTTAAGGGAGTACAACTCCATCCGTATGACACATCCGCACAAGCAACCTTAGGTTTTCCCTTAAGATTTACATTTATATATTGGTTGGGGGTAGCTTGGCCTTAGCTCCATTTCTGGTTTGAGTCACATTGGGCTGATGAAATCCCCAGGCAGACCCAATTTCTAGAGTCAATAACCATTTCTCTTACACCTAGGATTGCACAAGTGCGCAAGGGGAGAGGATACTTCGATTATCAAGTCAAGGTTACACAAGGAAAAGTGGGTCTAGTTTTCTGATCACCTAGTTTGCATAGGGTGAGAGCATAATCACCTACCACTTTCAAACACAGTCAATAAGAGTAGACAGATTCATTTTAGGTGCACCAAAATAAAAAAATGATTTAATCTAAGTGAAGATTTTGCTTCACAACAGACATGGGGTTCATTTTAACTGCATGATAAAGATGTGGTGGCTACCCTAGATTGATCTATTTTAAATCCAGCAAGAAAAAAAATAAAGAAATTCTATCTGCGGAAGGCGTCAGACTCAGAATCTCTGTAACAACCCAGATGCGCTACTCTATTTTGCAGATGCATAGAAACAGGACCTGGATGCGTGAAAATAGAGAACGTATGCATAAGAACAGAACCCAAATGCACAATATCAGAGCCTATATGCACAATGACAGAGCCTATATGTGCAATGACAGAGCCTATATGCACTAAAACGGAACCTAGATGCACAATAACATAACCTATATGCGCTAAACTAAAAAAAAATAAAAAAATCCTGAAACAAATTTGAATGCACTTAAATGATCCTATATGCGGTAATTAAACTCATATATGCTCTATAGAAATGCTCATATGCACCACTCTGTTTCCTAAATGCGCTACAGAAATTCCTAGATGCGCCAAAATAGTCCTCAGATGCACCAAAGTACCTACATCGAGAAAAAAAAATTGGATCTCCCAGATGCGTTGTCGGATGTCAGAAAACCTGCATGAAAGCCTGCAAGAAAAACCTGCAAGAAAGAAGTTTAAAATAGGGGCATAGGCCCCATGGTGGGTGCCATTTAATGTGTGATCGAAAAATAATATGTGTAAACGAATTGAAAATAAATACTATTTCAACACACCAATAAGATATTATATCAAAACATAACATAAAAAGTAAAGAAATGTGAACTCAGTATTCTACTTCAATTGTCATCCTATTGTCCTCTATCTTCATTGTTTTTGTTGATTCCAGCTTTTGCTCTCAGATCATAGGCTAGGCTCAACAAAATATCTTCCTAAAGAACGAGATTAAAATATGATGCATGATGCAAGATTTAAGCTATGATATTGAATTGAACTAATATGCTTGAAGTAAACATGATGCTATGATATTAAATGCATGAACTATAATTAATTGCCTATTACCGATGCTTGGATTGACACAGGTATTTGTAGAGTTTTTTGAATGATTCTGATTGGCTGTCTTGATTGACGGTTGTGATAATTCCTGGCAGATCGAATGGCTGAAGAAGGATGAAACTGAAGAGAAAATAGAAGAAAACTTGAAAACAATATTTTTCCATTTTTATGAAAGAGGGAAAAGATAAGAAGATAAGAAATCCTCTTTCTTTTAAAAAAATAAAAGAAAGATTTAAAGCTAATAAATAATGAATTAAAAATTCAATTATTTATTTGTGGATGACATTCAACTTTTTCTTAATTAAATAAAATATTTAATTAAGCTTTTAAAAGCAGAAGAAAGTTTGTGATAAGAAAAGAGCTTTAATCAGGATTTTTGAAAAAAAGCAGATCTCATAATTAAATAAAATATTTAATTATGATATGAGAAGATTTCACAATCAAATAAAAGATCTAATTATGTTTTAGAAAGAAAGAATAAGATATTTAATTAAATAAGGTTTATTTAATTAAATCTCTTTTATGAAATTAATTAAATGAAATATTTAATTAATTAGAGGAAGAAATTAAAATAGAAGAAAAAGAGATATTTAAACTTAATTAAATCAAAAGATTTAATTTAAATTTAAACAATGATAATTAATTTAAATAAATAAAATGTATTTATTTAAATTAATTAAGTGGACGTATGAAAATAATTAAATAAAATAACTTTATTTAATTATGAAAGAAGAATAAGATGAATGAACAATATAATTAAATTAATTAAATTTAATCATATGTAGAGGACTTTAGAAAAATTAATTAAATAATAAATATTTAATTAATTGCCAGGATTATAGACATGACCATTTTTATGTGTATACATATTCAATTGATGAGCGAATATGATTAGTTAAATATGCATGATGTCAATTTGGCGTGTCTACATATACAAATTCTAATGCAACAATACTAATAACTTGTTGACATCAATGATAACCACATATCAGCAACACACCACAACATCCAACAATCTCCCTCTTTCACATTGATGCCAACACATGATGTGAAAAATACCATCAACACAACTACACTTACTCCTTAGGTTCCGACTCTTGTTTCCTCAACTAGTCTTTACCCACATAAAGATTTTTCATATTTCTCTTCTCCCCCTTTGATATCAATTGAAAAGATCTCTTCTATGCAAGCTTTGATCCACATATCTAAACACCTGAACTTATGAAAATATGACTACTCCCCCTGAGTAGCAGACACCATAACATTAGTTTGGATCAAAATATGATCATGAAATTCATGGATTGATGCAAATCAATGCATCATTTGTTCTGATTAGGAGGGGTAATCATCCCTAACTTCCCTCTGAGATACTCAAAAGTATCCTTAAGCAATGGCTTGGTAAATATGTCTACAATTTTCTCCTTATTAGGCATATACTCTTCTCTTTCACTTACTTTCTCTCTCAAAAAGTGAAACTTTATAGATATATGCATGGTCTTTTAATGCAAAACTAGATTCTTAGAAATGTTATTATCACCTAGGTTATCACAAAATATAGCAATTGGCTCATCATACACTATTATGATAGCCTTCAACATTTGTTTCATCCACAACACTTGAGTACAATTATTATTAGCAGCAATGTATTCTGCCTCTACAGTAGATAAAGAAATGGCATTCTATTTTTTTCTTAATCATAAAATTATCTTTTCTCCCAAGAAAAATGCTCCACCACTAGTACTTTTCCTTGTAAGGAAAATTAGATGCAGAAAAAAATCTCCTAACATCAATACCTAAGGAAAGAATGTAGATACACTTTAAAATTTACAATTACAGTCAAGTTAAGATGCACTATGAAACAGATTATAGAAACATAGTTTTGTCAATCACACAAGAACACCAAATATACATGGTAAAACCCTTATGGGAGAAAAACCCGCCACACCAAAAGAAATCACTTTGTATTATAGTAATTGAGATCACATACAACAGTTAGACTTATCTTACTAGTGTCTGTTTATAGTAGCATTCACTATTTACAATATTGCACATAAACCTTCACAATTACAGTTCACATAATAGAATTCATTCTCTGATCCAACCTCGCAACAATCTGTCGATTCAACCAATGAACTAACTAACTAATCACACTCTGCAATCGCAGGGTATATCCATGGCGTTCCCTATCTATCAAGCTTCCTCATAGTGTAGATAGGGTAAAAATTAGATTTAATGTTTAATGAAAACAATAAACTAATTAGATCTTATCATGCACAATAGAGTACGAACTAATACGAAAATCACATTAATAAACACAAATGTAAACCAATCTTCACGCTAACTCGATTTATCTCCATTGCTCTTCTCCACCTGCATGAGAATGTGAGATTTTGAAGGGTTGAAAATGGAGGAATGTTGAGTGCTCATTCCTGCAGCATAACAACTTGACAATGACAATGACAAATAGAAAGAATGATAGATAATGACAGAAGACTAATTTTGACAGAGTCTGGATGCTAGACCAATCAACCCCATAAATGGATTGTGAGAGGCCATATTTATAGAGCCATGACATTGACGAAGATAAGATTTGACAAGATTTGACAATGATTTGATTTTTGAAAAAAGAGGAAATACAACAAGATGAGATAAGATTTTAAAAAAGATGGAAAATATTTCATTTCCTGTTTTAAGGAAATAAATCTCGAAAAAGACAAGAAGGATAATTGATGAAATATCTAATTAAATAAATTAATTAGATGCACACGAGTTCAGTTTTGGAAAGAAAGCAACAAGATCTTTTTAGGATTTTATTAATTAAATAAATTTTGGATTTATTTAATTAACATTGAATTTATGATTTCATTAATTAAATAATATAAATTATTTAATTAACAATAGAAGAATGAATAGAAATGATTTAATTATTAAATAATATAAATTATTTAATTAGCATTAGCAAAATTGATGGATTATGAATATGAATTTAATTAAATAAATAAAATTTATTTAATTAAATAGATGATGACATGGGCACCTAGGGCAAAGCATGCTACAAGATGTCTAAATGATGTAATGCCGAGACAGGTGTTGCAAGAGGATAATTTTGGGTGTCTACAGTTTGCCCCTCTTTGAGATGATGTTCGAGATGATTAGATTTGTGTCGAGTAACATCATTTCAAAGAAGTTAAGATATGGATAGAGGAAAATGGATAATGATATCAGAATATGATGATGCCCCCTCGAGAGGATAGGCAGTTTGAACAAACATGGGTAGGCTCTCGAAATGAAAAGGATGGGTCAAGAACCAAAGATGAAGGAATGGATGATATGTTATGCTGCAATGAAAGATGAGCAACTATGATGTTTGATTTAGCACTAAACATTATGCACCAAGATATAAGGACCAAGGTGATGATGTGTCTCGTGCCCCAGCATAATACAACCTTGTCTAGATGTATGAGGAAAGAGGCTTAGAGCATTAAAGTCCTAATGCACAAAAGGTATTATGTGACCTTAGATGCAAAGGATAATGCAAAAAGATATTCCAACACACACAAGATATGAATATCAGCTGGAATGATATGGATTTGATACAAATGCAAGATAAAATGATAACACACACAAGCAAGCAAGTAAGCATGCACAAATGATAAAAAACAAACAAGGTATTGCCCCTATCAAGTTGTAAACCGTTGATTGATTGACTGATTTTGATTGATGATAGTGTTGTCATTGTGGGGAGCGACATACCCCTAGATCAACACAAGGATGACTAATAATTGACTGATTGACTTCGATTGATTGGGTTTACAACAAGATTAGGATCAAGACCAAAGGATGTGATTGGATGATTTGACAAGATTGATCAACTTGATTGGTATGGATTAAGGATTGACTTGCATTTGGATTATTTCTTGGATTTTTGTTGGCTATTTGATTTTTTTGGATTTTTGAAATGTTTTGATTTTTTTGGACTTTTGACATGTTTTGAATTTTTTGGACTTTTGACATGTTTTGACTTTTTTTTGGACTTTTTGACATGTTTTGACTTTTTTTTGGACTTTTGACATGTTTTGATTTTTTTTTGGACTTTTGACATGTTTTGATTTTTTTGGACTTTTGAAATGTTTTGATTTTTTTGGACTTTTGAGATGTTTTGATTATTTTGGACTTTTGAAATGTTTTGATGTGTCAAAGGATGAAAATTTGAGTAGCCTTTGTTATAGAGACCAATGACAAGGGGAAAACCAAGTCTAGGTGCAAGGAGATAGATGGGATTAATGGATGAAAGGGTGGGTGCAAGGAGATAGATGGGATTGATGGATGAAAGGGTGGGTGATGGGAAAAGGGCTCATGATATATGGATGGATTGTATGGATGTATGTATCATAAGAGAGCAAGGATGTGATCTCCAAAGACTATGTTGCATAGGAATAACATGCCCCATTCTAGGTACAATACTTGGGATTTTTCATGACAAAGCTTATGACAATAGGATAATGATAGGCTTATTTAGAAGGATGAGGTATGTCAAGAGATACCTAAAACATGTTTCAACATTTTTCCCCTATTTCTTCGTCAAGATCAAAAGGAGAAGGGTGGATGAATGGACTCAATATGATAGGTATGTATGATGGCTAAATATGGTAGGTAGGATGGAAATTATATGAAATGAAGGATAGGTTGGATAGATAAGACATTGTGACACCAAGTGTAAGTGACATAGAAGATCAACCTACACATGATGCCTATTTTCCAGGTTTTCATCATGGTACTTATCCAGGGCACCTGTTTACCAGGTTTTCACCATTGGATGAAGGGATTTCTCTTTACTCTTTTTGTTTTATTCTTTCTTTTATTTTGACTTTCTGACTTTTTGAATTGTGGATAGGAGGGACTTAAGTGTCTAGTTGCATGAAAGGTGATAGTTCCACTAGGGATGGATGTCATTGCATGGACCATGTCAAATGTCATTATGCTCATAGATGTTGGTAAGGGATGACATGAAAGGGAGATGGAGTAGGTAGATGATGGATTATGATGTGGATTATGATATGGATTATGTAGGAAAGATGATAGGTATTATATGGGACTTATGGAAAAGATGAATGGGGAGGCTTAGCTAAAAGCATGGACCATAGGAAGATGATAGTGGAGATATGTAGGATAATGCGTGAAGGGTGGGGAGATGGAGGTATGTGGAATTGGTGTGATATGGAAAGGAACTATGACCAATGGTTGCAGACATTGTGATAAACGTTGAAGCTTTTGATGTGGATGGGGTGTAGGAAGCAATGGAGATGTTTTCTTAGGAGATGGTGGATGAAGTGCCTTAGGTACCCACATAGACTTAACATTTTTATGACTTTTATTGGGCTTGTGGGTTTTCAAAATTTGATATTTTTGGATGGAATGTGTATTTTGGATGGGAGGGGATGGTTGGGATTTTTGTGACGTGAATGCCTCGTCTGACTTGGTTTCTTTTTGCTTAGGGACCCAAACCAATTTTTTTTTAGACTTTTATTTTGAAGGTATGGGATTATATAGCTTTTTAGATGAACTTGGCTTTGACTTTTTTCCCTTGTATGCTAACGCTTTAGGACCATTAGAATTTTTGACTTTATGTGTGGAGGCATCCAAATGTTTATTTTGGAATCCCTTGGGTTTGGTGGAATGAGTGGAAGCTTTATGTTTAGACAATGTGTGCATTGATTGGTCATGATTAAGATGTTTAGAGGATTTATGGATAAATGGATAAGAGGATTGAATGGTAGGGATATTAGGAGTTGGAAGCAATGGTGGTAGAGTGGATGGAGGGAAGTGTATGGTCACATGATTTTGACATTTGTAGGATGACAGTGGTGGAATGGCAACATATGTTTTAGGTGTATGATAGGCTTTATGATTGAAAGTGGACTTAGGATGCATGGAGGAAATACCAGCATCTTGAGATTGGTGTCCTTGAGATATATGTCCAAGGGAATAAGAGCGTGGTGGGACTTTGACATGGATGGGCTCCAAAATATCTTGTTCATGAAGGCCTAGACTTTTACCTTGGTGGTTCATATTTTGGAGTGTGCAATGGACAATAGGACTAGGCGTAGGTGAAACACTAGACATGATTTCCTTATTGGATGGAGAAGATAATGGTTGTGGTTGTTCGGAGGAACATTCACGAATGAGGGTAGAAAGACCAATAGGATATGATGGAGGACTTGCAATGGGATTGGTAGTGGGTGACATGGGATTATTGGGATCTTGATTAGCATTGTGTTCACTTAGATCCAAAGTATTTGTTTGATCTTCTATGTGTGCTTGGGAGGCACTTGTATCATCAAGGGAAGTGTATGTTGATGGATCATGGATAGGACTACATGGAGATGAATTTGGAATATCTTTCTCATGGATGGGTATAGGATCAAGTTTCTCATGGATAGGCTCTTCATCATTATGGACATCATCTTGATCATAAAAATGATATAGATTATGGACAGGTTGGATGAAAATGATTTGATCTTGATTAGGACTAGGGCTTGATGTTTCCACATGCTTGGGAGTAGACTCTTGACCTAACTCTTGGGTTTCTTGCATGGAAGTGGAAGGGGATGACTCTTGAAGAGACGTGACATGTTCTTGATGGTCAACATAGGAGTCTGAAAGAGGTTGACTTGGACTTATGAAGGGAGACTCTTGAATTGGCTCAAGGGGTTGTGGATGACATGGTTGACTTGAAGGACTTGGCATGATGTTTGAGGACTCTTTTGTATGTTGAAATATATGTATTGAATGACATGGAGATAGTTGATTCCTTGCTTGTAGCCCTTGGGTCCCATCCTTTATAGGTGGATTGGTGGATTTATGTAATGCCATCAATTTATGTATTAAATATCTAAATGTAAGGCATTGATTTGATGGAGGATTAGATGATGGTCGGGGTAATGAAGAGTTTGATGGGTCAGAAGGTGGAGATGCCAATGGATTAGGGCTAGGACATGGTGGATTAGGGATAGGCATTTGATTGGATGGTGGTAAGGGCACATGGACTAGATTGGTGTTCCCCTTGTCAAAGGTGGCATTAAGACTTAAAGGCTCTTGATGTTGTTCCCAAGGTGGACTTGGGAAGCTATGTTCTTGTTGTGACATGGGTGGATATGTTGATGTGGCATTGACATGATAGGTAAATGGGTTTGGTTGGCATGATGATGAAGGTGATGCATAGGATTGTGGTTGAAAGTCTTGAGGTCAGAATGGTGTTTGGACTTGTGATATGATTTGTTGTTGTGATGATGATGGAGGGGTTGAATAGGTTAAAAATTGTTGAGAGGTGGATTGGCATGGATAAGGGTTGACATTAGAAGAGTTGTGATAGGTTGATGAAGGGTAAACTTGATATGTGGATGGATGAGGTTGATATGATGATATAGGTGACACATAGGATTGATGTGAAATGTGTTGATGTGGTGATTGGACTTGATAATGTGCTTGTTGGACTTGAAAATTGGCCATGAGATATTGAATTTGTGCTATGAGTTGTTGCATTTGAGGTGATTGGTTTGTTTGAAGATGTTGGATAATTTTATGGGCACTGTGAATGATTTCTTGGGTTAAAGGTGTTAGATTTGTTTGAGCTTCATGAAGCATGTGAATAAGCTCTAGTGCTATGTCTTCGAATGTTGTCATAGTGTAAAATGATTTTGATTGGATGAAATAAATGACGATGATTAAGATATGATGTGGAATGACAAGACTGGGTGATTTGGATGATGTGGAGAGTGTTTATTGGAAGTTTGACGTGGGAAATATCAAACACAAGATCTCACATGTAAATGCATGAACACACACACCAAGCACAATGATAAGTTTGTCTTCCAAAATTAAATGTTATGATTAAGCAAGCACTTGAATACACAACAACAAGCCCTATGACTAGTCAAGTGGGGTATGGCCAATTAGGTCTCAAGTGAGTTTTCACAAGGTTGACTAGGTATAATTTGAAAGCAAAATCTTGCCAATAAGCCAGGAGAAAGGGGTAACCCACCCTTCACCTTCACTTCCCAAAGGTATAAAGTTCTTTGGGGCTTAACTCAAAATGACAATATTTAAACTCCCAAATGAGTGTGTCTTTGGATTCACACTCTATTGAGGTCATCCCTTGGAGGGGTGTATGCTCCAAGCAGGCCTCCTACAAAGGGTATGACAAAAGCAAACCAAGTTAGGTGTTTTGGACACACACACTTGATTCACACTCACAAAGATTAATTTCCCATAGAAATGAAATGAAATGTGTGTAAATATCTCAAACACTTTTTCTTTTTAACCCCAAATCGAGATGTGTAGGAAGACAGTGGTGAATTTTAGACTTGATTTTCAATATGTGATTGAAGACAATATTCATTTTACGAACCCCAAATCCAAATGTGTTTGCAAACAATGATTGATTTTATTTCCCCAAATTGAAATGTGTGACAAACAAGATTAAGAGATTAAGGATGGAATGAGGGCACTTGGTTATTTTTCGCTTTCCAAATTGACGTGTGTGACTGATCCAATGTTGTTCCAACTCCACATGATTCACTGACAAGTCACCAAGACAAGAAAAAAAACACAAACATGCAAACAAAAGTGATATTAGATCCCAAAACATCCAATCTATTAAAAATTTAACTAAACTAAAAATTAGAAGTTGAAACTAAACTAAAAAAGTTAAAAGATCTAAGTTAAATTAGAAATTAGAAATCTCACTAAATTAAAAATTAGAATGTAAACTAAATTAGAATTAAAATCTAATCTAAATTAGAAATTTAAAATCTAATTTAAAAACTAAAATTAGAAACTAAAAAGTCTAATTTAAAAACTAAAACTAAAAGTCCAATTTTAAAAATTAGAAACTAAAAATTAAAAAATCTAATTTAAAAGCTTAAAAGCTAAAAATCTAATTTTTCAAAAAATTAGAAACTAAAAATAAATAAAAAATCTAATTTAAAAGCTTAAAAGCTAAAAATCTAATTTTTTATAGTTAGAAACTAACTAGATTGCATTCTATCAAAATTTACCAAATAAACATTGCTCTATGAAAACTTACCTTAATTTAAAATAAAGACTGATTATTAAGAAGGCACGTATAAAAAAAAGATCTTTGTTTTTTTTGTTATAAAATCCTAAAACTAAAAAGCTACTATGAGAAATAAGAAAAAGCTGAGATTACTATTAAAATTGAACTAACGAATCTTTGCATAGAAGGTAAGAAGAGTTTGTGAAAGATGGTGCTTTATATCCCCTCGCAATCTGCCATTAACGTAAGGTATGAGACAAAGTGCCACGCATTTCACAGATTTCAACTCAATAGCCTGCTAGTGTGTATCCTTCGCACATTTGGAGCTTTCAAGAATCCAGAAAACACAAAACAAGAATAAATAAAAGAACTCCCCCAGCGTGTGGACATAGAATAGAGGTCAGATGAGTAGCTCAAGGGCGTAGCTGCTGTTGCAAACCAAAAAGCGAAAATGATCAGAAATAACAATGGTGATAAAAATAATAGGGGTTCTTTGTCAGAGACACCAATGATGGTGGTCACATGGATATGTTGACAGTAGCAAGATATGTAGAATTTTGTGGTAATGGTCAATCTCATCTGCAGTCCATAGGTGATGCAAATATTTCCTCAAATCTTATGCCAATGGTTTTGGTTCATGGCGAACATCACTTTCTCAAACTAGGCCTAGAAATACAAGTACGATGTACAAGGATACAAGGGGAGCATCGAGGTCATTTGATAGTGGTAGATCCTTTGATGGGGTTCGCTTGTTGGAATGAAACATGTCATTTACACATGGATTTTGCAAGAACCCATAGAAGAAGAAGCATGAGAAAAGGATACTATAGCTGCTTGGATGAGAACCCAGAACAAGAAGGTCAATCGGGCAATAAAATCAAGATACTCACAATCCCTGAAAAATGAATGCATGTCAATATTTCTTAATGCAATCTAAGAAAAATATTCAAGATTTCTGACAACCATTAGAAACCACCCTTAACAAGATCATGCAAATGAATACAAATGCACAGTGGTAATATCATGCAAGGAAAATAGATTTATGCCAACAATACTCATGATTAGTATTCAAATCAGAAAATTGAAGGCTTTGATAGTCATCCCTGCATTTAGATAACGTTCACGTCGGGTTCACCAATGTAATCAAGGGATTTATTTTTAGGTTTGATTAGGAAGTGTTAGCAATAAACAATAAATAATAAATGAAACCCAAAGATTTTACAAAACACAAAGGAAGTAAACGAAAGAACAATTATACCTAATTGCTGATACCTCCATGATTCCCTTTCGTAATACCTTCTTACTTGCTGGATAATGTGGCCCTCAGATTCATTGTGCGAGCAAAATCTGAAAATTGTCTAAGTCCTACAACAAGCCTTGAAGGATTTGCTTAAAAGTCTAAATGCCTATGCCAATAACTACAATTTCCAGTGCCTATGCCTAAAACAAATGCCAAAACTTGATCAAATGACTATAATAAATGCTATGAGAAATCTAAGAATGCAAGTGTAAAATTGAAATACCTATATTATGTGCGTGTGTCTGTGTAATCAAAAAATGAGAGGAAAATGCCATTTTATAGAAAATGCCATTTCAAACGGACGGACGAGATTAATTGAGGACGAGAACCTAAAATGAGTGATTTAGATTAAATCTGAGGATCCCTAATTAGGGTTAGGGAAAAATCCTTAATCTAACGATCAGAATAAAATCGGATCGACGGTGGAGAATAAATGAGGAAATTAATTAAAGAAATAAATATTTTTGAAAAATCAAGAAGATAAGATTTCCTGATTTGCAAGATTCAAAAAATCAAGAAGATAAGATTTGGACTAAAGATCAGATTTGGAAAATTAAGAATCTGCTTGATTGCTTGATTTTTGGAAGATTAATTACCAATTTGAATTAAATTAATTCAAATTATAGATTTTGAGAGATAATAAATAATCTTTTTCAGATTATTTATCAAAAAGGACTGACAGTTAAGATTGAAATGACATTTTAAATAATTTTATTTATTTAAAATGAGAAGAATATTAAATGACAATTAAATAATTAAATTTAATTATTTAATTTAGCACATAAGACTAATTAATTAAATAAATTAATCAATTCATTTAATTAAGACAATCAATGACTTATTAAATAAATAAATATAATTCATTTATTTAATAATCAGGAAGAATTAAATGCAGAAAGGGAAATTAAATAAATTAAGAAATTTATTTAATTAAGGGAAGACTTAAACAGTTAATGATGTATTTAATAAATAAATAAAATTTATTTATTTAATAATCATGAAGAATAAATGACATGAATTAATTAATTAATTATGAATTATTTAATCAATAGTCGAATGTGGACCAAGGACATAATTAAATGTCTTAATTATGATAGGATGAAAATGATAAAAATGAAGCCTTCAAGCCTAGGTCATTTTTAGGTTCTACATTTTTCCCATCTTTGTCATAATGTCGCTTGTTGTGTTGTGACAAAGAAAAATAAGCCAAGAATATGCCCCAATAAAGGTATGGAGTATCATTGTCCCCTTGGGAAAATTTCAAATTTTGGGTTGGCGACAGAAAAATTTGCAAAGGGTCCCAATAAATCAATTTAATGACCAGAAAACAACGGTGCAGTCGGTTTCGGATTCTGACATGTGTAAAGCAACTAATGGGGAAGTTAAAGGTGTTCAAATAGCCTCCAGTATTGAACTTGTTTGAAAAATGTCATTTTGACCTTATAAATAGGTTGACAAAGGGGTTAAAGTCAATTCACTTTTACTATTTACCTTGCAAAATTTGAGAGCTCAGAGTGAAAGGCGCAGCAGCGAGGATGGTTATTCTAGTATCAGAGCACCATGGGGAGATCGTGAGGACCTTCAGATAGCCAGAGGGCTCAGAGCTGGTGGTATGTACCTTTAACTTACTTTGTCATTTTATCATTTTGCGTGCCATTTGTAGCTTTCTAGGATAGTCAACGTCTGCGCCGCGACGCATATGTGTTCACGTAAGCTACAATTTTCTACGCGTTCGATGCATTCGATGCATCGCGACGCAAGTGCTAAGACAAAATAGGTTGCACCGGTGGGTTGTGCCGCATTTGACAATTTGTGCGATGCAAGTGACTTATCGAGTCGCATCTGACCGATGGAATGCCGCAATCGCCATTTTGCAATGCAGTCACTGTTTTGAGTGACGCAACTACCCTATTATGCCGCATTCGCAATGCTATGATGCAATTGCAAAATTTTGTGACGCAAGTGTGATGATGCAATGCAATTGGCATATTGCAATGCATCTGATGTTTTGAACGACGCAGCTGACTTTTCGTGACGCAATTGCCTGTATCTTGACTAGAAATTGTTTTGATGTTTGTGTGACCTTAGATGCTTTTCATGATGCTGACAGTTGTCCAAAAAGTACTGATGCATTGTTCATCTTTTTGTAGAGGTAGCTTGCCCCTATTTATATGAGAGAGAGTAGACCGACCACCTTTCGGTTCGCTGATCAGTTGGGCCCGCGGGAGCGGCGGTGACTGATGCGACTAGGTTTATTCTATGTTGCGTTCATGCTTGCCATTCAGGCAAACTGGGGATTATTGACTACATTGTATGAGCGATGGCACTCTGAGACCTGTTCCTTCCACCTGCCAACAGGTGAGGCCACCATTACCTTAGAGGACGTCTACTAGATTCTCTGAGTACCTATTAGAGGGGAACGGATCATCTATGATCCACGGCATGGCGAGCAGACCTTCTGTGCCTACTATCGAGATTAGGGTGCTGGACTGGGCATTCAGGGCTATGAGATCAGGTGGGAGTTCATGGCGGATCATTATAGTCACTTTGATGCCTTCCTGGCGACTCTGATTGTTGGAATTTTGATTCCTGACTGCCAGGGACATGGATTTCCTATTGGTTCGGGAGACATCTTGGTTGGCATGAGACGGGACAGGACAGTTTACACTTGGGGTCCCTATTTTCTAGGGATGCTTTACCATCAGCTACATGACATTGCATATAGGAGAGGAGAGAGTATCTCCTGCTGGACCACATTGATGATGATCTGAGCGTGGGAGCACATTGCCATATTCCATCCTCCCATTGAGAGACCACTGTTGGACGAGGGGATTCCCTATGTGTACTATTATGTAGGTGCGTTACAGTAGACCCATATGGGCAAGACAGGGTGGTGGCGGTATAGGATTGACACCATGGTGACATTTATCTGGAGGCTGTACAGAGATTGTGAGGCATGGGATGATGAGGATGAGAACCTTAGCTTCTGCAGGCAGTATAGATATCTGATTAACAGAACAGTGCAGACGTCACTAATCATTTAGATGTACCTCCCACAGTGTGTCCCTAGGCAATTTGGGGAGCAGCAGGATGTACCTGTGGGGACCGCAGAGTACGCTAGGTCTTCCAGAGAGTATGTGTGGGGGCTAGCCATCCCAGTAGCATTTGCGACACAATAGATTGACAGGCTAGTAGCCTAGGCATGGGGATGGAGAGGTGGAGCAGCTGATCCTAGGATGACATCGGCTTATGATTTATGGTGGCAGGCACACAGACCAGTGCCACTGACAGATCCTGATGAGCCAGCACCAGTAGACAGACGATCAATTATTCCACGGGTGCCACGGGCCAGACAGGGAGGCACGGGTAGAGATGGAGGTAGAGGGAGAGGCAGAGGCAAGGATGGAGATGGAGGGAGGGGTAGGGATGGTGGAGGAGATAGAGGTAGGGGTGGAGATGGAGGCAGGGGTAGAGACAGAGATAGAGGTGGGGACGGAGGCAAAGGTGGAGCATAAGGTGGGGATGATGGCGGAGACAACCAGAGGCGAAGGCGAGACGACTAGGGATAGGGTCGCAAGGTGCGACAGCGCACAGCGAGGGTAGCACTAGATGCTATCCCCGAGGTGGGTGAGGAGGGTGAGGGTGAGGAGCAGCCCAGATAGGAGGGAGAGGGCGAGGAGAGATAGGACGAGGAGAGGGCGATGGGGTGATAGGAGGAGGAGGTTGAGGTGGCAGGACAGGAGGAGGAGGTGGAGGTGGGAGGTCAGGGGGAGGAGGAGTTGGTGGCAGGACAGGAGGAGGAGGTGGAGGTGGCAGGATAGAAGGAGGACGATGATGATGAGGAGGAGGATGATGCCATAGATGAGGCCGAGAGACTCCTCCGATGGTAGATGGTGGAGGGAAAGGAGGAGATACCATCCACTTTAGGGTTGCCACCAGATGCCATAGTAGATCAGAGGGTGTTAGACCTTCAGTAGAGATTGGATGCTAGCTTGGTATAGGTCCAGTCATTACAGTCAGCCTTGGAGGTAGCCCGGGTAGAGCAAGATCAGGTGGTGATCTGCTAGCAAGATACAGCCCAGTGGTGTACAAAGTTTGCAGCCTTATGCATAGGGCCTATGGGAGACATGGCTCAGGAGCTTGCCAGGGTGAGCACCATATTAGGGTAGTAAAGGACCCTATATGAGCAGGTAGTGCCACCAGAGCGACAGGATCCTACCTTGTCTCTGTCACAATCAAGGACAGGTAGTGGACACAAGTTAGGAAATGGCAGTGGTACTAGGAGTCACACTAGTGTTGGGGGATCTACCTCGACAGGGCACACTTCAGGGAACAGGTCACATCATCCCCGCAGGCATACTCTGAGTCATCATTCAGGGCACAGTCATGGTTTGACTGGTTCAGTGCAGAGGTCAGGACAGGTACAGCCGCTAGTGGTAGATCCTTCTACCTCTCAGAGTCCAGCAGCAGTAACTTCACAGGTGTTTTCTACCGCCAGGATGATTCCCTCACTCACGATTCCATTAGTATCATAGAAAAAGGCTGCCATAGGACCACCTATTGTTTCAGAGTCAGTGACAGGGCCTCAGCCACCACCACATTCCTCACCCCGAGGGGGTGATGAGAGTCTACTGTAGGGGCTTTTTGTATTGTGACACCCTATGTATATTATTTGAGCCTGTGAGCTCCATTTTTGGGATATTCCATGACTTTATCCTGTGACATTGTATATTTTTGAGATGATACTATATGATCATGCAGTTTTGATGTAGCCTACATGTGTTATGTGATGCTCTTTGCTTTATGTATTATGACATGTATGATGTATGATGCTTAATTTATGATGCCATGTATGTGATATGATGCCTATTTTTGATTTTGATGCCATGATGATGCAATGCTTATTTATATGATTATGTTAATGATGTGCATGATGTATTTATGTAAAAGATGTAATGCTAATGATTATGTTAATGCAATGCTTGTGATTATGTATATAATTTAATGCCATGGATGATGTAATGTATGGAACTAATGCAATGTATATGATGATGTATGCACTTATATTTTTACATGTCACAGGATATCATCGTGGGATGAATGAGAGAAGATGATGAGACTGATGAGAGAAGATGATCAGACCAAAGAGGAGAAGTTATGACAAGACCTACGAAAATGCATGTTAATTCCTAGACCAAATCCTTCAAAGTTTTACCATAGGACATTAGTGCTTATTGCTCTTAATCATCATTGGGCAGACTATTGTAATGGCCAAGAAACACCATGATATGATGTAGATCAAGGTGTGCAAGGTTGTACCATCATGTAATACAAACGGTCATAGACAAGGATGATCATGACTCATACTAGGAGCGTGCTTGCCCCAGTCTTTTTGTCATAATCAACCACAAGCAAAAAAAAGACAAGGACAAATCATGAAACATCGTTGCTTCTCTAAATCTTGTTTCCAGGATATCCTTGAGAAACTAGCGACATGATTGCCAAAATACAAAAAAAAAATCCCTACCATGATATGTCATTGCTTTTCTAAATCCCAGGATCAGGACCTCACTGAGAAGCTAGTAGTCATGCATGTAAATTTTCATGCTATGTCGTTGCTTCTCTAAATCCTGCTTAGTGGGATCTCGCTGAAAAACTAATAACATGATAAAAGATGAAAAGATAATTGTCAAGTTTTTTCCAAGTGCATCTAGATATCCATTGTTCTGATGTCAAGATGTTCAGTTTATCAATGTCGAGATGTCGAAATGTTTAAAGTTTTGATGACCTTGGAAAATGTTGAGACTTGATGAATTCAGGAAGGACACATCCTGAATGATGTTGATGTCAAGAGGATTTGATCCCTAATTTTCATAAGGGATCCCTCGAAATAATGATGATGCCTAGGAAGGACACATCCTAAGGCATAAATGATAGAGTTGGTTCTCTAGAAGAACACATCTAAAGAATACTGATGTCATGAAGAGTGATTTTTAGATGTCAAGAGGATCACTCAAAATGTCGAATGACGATGACGATGCATAGGAAGGACACATCCCAAGGCGTAAATGACAGAGGTTATCATTCAGAAGGACTCATCTGAAGATTAACCGAAATTTGACAGTTTGACCGGTTTATGATGATTTGACTTTCTTTGACAGAATTTGACTTGTGTTTAACTATATGTCGATATTGTCATGATGATATGAGTGACGTGCTGATGAGATTGCCATGCTAAATAAATGATTATTTTACTCTGTTTTAGGAGTTTTCCCCATGTGGAGAATGATTGAATACTTTTGACGTGTGTGCCAGTGTAGTGCCATGAACCCTAATGGACTGACCTAGTGCGGCCTCGAGGGCTCATTGATAGATGGCCTTGCCTATGTCATACACTCAGAGACCTCGTAGTTTGACAAGACCAATGACTTTGTCTTGATGACCAAAGATTGCGCCATGATTTTATTTTGACAAACCTAAAAGGACTGACCTAATGTCTCGGGGACTCAAGTATGATTCTTGCCTACGTAGCAAATACGTAGAGACAACGTAGTTTGATAGATGACAAAGAATGATTGACTTGACTGACTTTGACAAGAGATGACACTGCGTTTGTGTGCTTCGAGCAGTCTGATGTTTTGTTTGGTTTTCTTCATGACGTTTTATGATTTTTTTAGGCCTTTTTCCAAGACATTTTGCAATGTTTTTTGGTCTTTGTTCAGGACTTTTTATGATGTTTTTGGTCTTTTTTTAGGACTTTTTACAATGTTTTTGGTATTTTTTTAGGACTTTTTACCAATATTTTTCTTTTTAGGACTTTTTGCCAATGTTTTTGTCTTTTTTCAGGACTTTTTGCCAATGTTTTTGTCTTTTTTTTAGGACTTTTTATGATGTTTTTTTGTCTTTTTTAGGACTTTTTATGATATTTTTTGTGATCATATGTGACATCCACTGTAGTTGCATGATAAACATTTTTCCCCCAGTCAGGTCTAAGACTGAGCCATTTGTAAGGAATGTGGACGGGATGCTACTGACTTACTAGATGGACAGTCATCTGGACTTGATGTTAATCATTTATCTACTATGACAGGTAGGGTAGGATGTGGTGGTGATTTGTAGAATAATGAAAAAAGTACCTTTCATCCTAGGCCAAGTTAGACAAAGTGACAGTAGATGGCAGAGCAATGATTGATTAGGCATGGCGCCTGTTTGCCAGGTTTTCACCATAGTACTTGTCCAAAGTACCTGTTTGCCAAGTTTTCACTATTGAACGAATCATTTTTCTCTTTACTATTTTCTTAACTTTTTTTATTGATTTTTTTTTTTGGTGTCACTAAATGCCTATTTGCCAGGTTTTCATCAAGGTGACTATTTTTTTAATTTTTTTAATTTTTTTGTATTTTGTGGCTTTCAGCTCCACCCTCTGATGCTATGCGTAGAATTTTTGGAGGTGTAAACTATTGATGGGATCTGTCAACTATTCCCCATTTGGAGTTTCCAATTGATAAGCTCTAGAACCAAAAGAAGATATGATAATATAGGGACCCAGCGAGTTTGGTTCAAATTTTCCTGGCTTTTCTTTGTCTGCTTGGTTCTTGGGGTTCTACATGAGAACTAGGTCACCAATGTCAAACTTTCTAACCATAACCTTTTTATTGTAGCTACGACAAAGGCAGTTCTGATATGCTTGGAGATGGTTCAGTGAATTTTGTCATCTTTCTTCCAGCATTTCCAGCCCATCCAAGTGTGATTGTCGGTACTCCTCTTCATTAGTTAGACCCTTCAAGGAGACTTGTAGTGAAGGAATTTCGACCTCAATGGGTAATATGGCTTCAGTGCCAAAGACTAGGGCAAATGGGGTAGCTCCTATAGGTGTATGAATGCTACTTTGGTAAGCCTACAAAGTAGGGTTAAGTTGTATGTGCCAATCACGGCCAGCGTCATTGACAATCTTTACATAACTCACAATGGTTTTGTTGAACACCTCAGCTTGGCTATTTCCTTATGGGTAGTATGGAGATAAAAAGTGTTGTTGGATATGGAACTGATCACATAACTCACGTACATCTTGGTTTTTGAACGGACGTCCATTGTGAGTGATGATGGACTGCAGAAGGCCATACCGGCAAATGATGTAGTTAAGGATGAACTTTGATATTTGTTTGCCAGTAATATATGTCAAGGGATGGTTTCAATCCACTTTGTGAAATACTCAATAGTGGTAATAATGAATTTATGGTTGTTGGATGAGGTTGGATGAATCTTACCCACAAGGTCAAGTCCCCATTGAGCGAAGGGCCAAGGAGAAGTGATCGGTCGGAGTTCCTATGTTGGCGCATGGACCAAGTCACTATGTATTTGACATTTGCGATAGGTCCTGACATATTCAATTGCATCCTTTTCCATGGTTAGCCAATAATACCCAAGTCTCATTAGTTTTTTAGCCAGAGTAGGACCACTTGAATGAGATCTGCATATACCGTTGTGCACTTCTCGTAAGGTGGTACATGCTTCGTCGGTGTCAATACATCTAAGGAGGGTATCGTCAAAACTACGACAGTATAGGGTGTCACTAACAATGGCATATCTTGCAGATTTTCTAATGAAGGACTTCCTTTGGTTATTGGACAGGTTTGGTGGAAGGGTTTGAGATTTTAGGTAGTTATAAATGTCCTGATACTAAGGAGAGTTGGGACAAACAAGTTTGCAAACCATTTTCGACTCTGGGATATCATATGCCGGTATTAAAAGCTGTTCTACTAAGAACTCAAATTGTGACACATTTTTAGGGATGTCCAAGAGAGAACTAATAGTAGCCATTGCATCAGCTGCCTTATTCTATGCCCTGGGGATTTGTTCAAAAGAAATCGATTGAAAGTATGTCAAGAAACTGTCTACCATCCTCTTGTAGGGAAGCAACTTCTCATCTTTTGTTTCATAGTCATCATTCACTTGGTTGATCATGAGCTAGGAATCCCCAAATACAAGCAATGTCTAAATTTTCCATTTAATTGCCAACTTGAGACCTGTGACTAGTGCTCCATATTCGGCAATGTTATTTGTACAAGGGAAAGTCATCCTGAATGACTTAGGAATTGAATCCCCATGTGGTGTGATAAACAATATTCCTACACCAGAGCCATGACTAGTATGAGACCCATCAAAATATAGCTTCCATGGTGTTGCCAGTTCCTCATGAAAAATGGATTCATCAGGAAAATTAGTTACTAGTGGATGAGTGACTTGAATTGGTGCATCCGCTAGTTGATCTGCTATTACTTTCCCTTTTATTTCCTTATGCTCAACATATTGTATGTCATACTTGCTTAGGATCATGACCCATTTTTCCAACCGGCCTGTTAATGCTGCCCGACTTAGTAGATATTTTAGTGGATCAATCTTGGTGACCAGTTGTGTCTGATGACTGAGCATATAGTGTCTTAGTTTTTGGGATGTAAAGACAATAGTGAGGCATGCACGTTCAATGTATGTGTAGTTCAAATCATAGCCTATCAGTGTGCAGCTGATGTAATAGATTGCTCTTTCTTTTCCTTCATGATTGTTTTGGGCCAGCAATGCCCCCAGTACTGAACTAGTAGTCGAGATGTATAGAATCAATGGCTTTCCATGAATGGGCAGCATGAGGACTACTGTTGACAGTAGGTAATCTTTGATTTTCTGGAAGGCCTCTTAACATTTATCCATCCATACAAAGGGGACACCTTTGTGCAATAGATACTAGAATGGGTGACACTTATCTACCAATTGGGCTATGAAACGATGAATAGATTGTACTCCGCCTTGTAGAGTTCTGAGTTCACTGATCCCTCTGGGTGGAGGCATGTCTATGATTGCTTTGACCTTTGCCAGATCAACCTCTATGCCTCTTCGTCAAACTATGTACCCCAATAGTTTACCTAATGTGACCCCAAAAACACACTTCTTAGGGTTTAGCTGAACTTTGTAGTCTTCAAATCTCTTGAAAATTATGTCAAGTACCTTCAAATGATCTTTCCTTGTTGCTAATTTTTCCAATAGGTCATCTACATAATCTTCCATTATTTTGTGCATCATGTCATGGAAGATCGTGGTCATAGCCCTTTGATATGTGGAACCTGCATTTTTGAGACCAAAGGGCATGACGTTCCAACAGTATGTACCCCATGGGCAAGTAAATGTCATTTTTTGTTGATCCTCAAGAGCAATACGGATTTGATTATAACTGGAGAAACCATCCATGAGTGATAGCATCTCATACCCTGCTGTAAGGTCCACTATAATGTCAATGTTTGGCAAAGGAAAGTCATCCTTTGGACATGCTTTATTTAGGTCTCAGAAATTTGTACATACACAGATCAATCCATTTGGATTTGTGACTAGCACTAGGTTGGAAATCCATTCAACATAATCTATAGACCTTATGAATCTGGCATCCAGTAATTTCTTTAACTCAGCCTTGACCAATAAGGCAACTTGGGGGTGCATTTTGTGCAACTTCTGCTTGACTGGTTTAGCATCCAGTAATAGTGGCAGATGGTGCATAACCAATTCTGGGTCCAATCCTGGCATGCCAGCATAGGACCATGTGAAATTTATTTTTCATTCTGCAAAGAATTTATGAAATTCTGGTTTCTCTTCATCAGTCAATGATGTGGCAAATAGGACCATCTTGGGGTCTTCTGCAGTTGAAATGTTATTCTCTATCGTGTCCTCAATAAGCATAGCTGATTTCTCTTGTTACACAGGGAGAAAGTCCAGTCCTACATCCTTGGGGGCCTCAGAGAGGTTTTCACCCACAGATACGTCCTTTATTTTTACTATTTTATCGTCAAGAGGTGCCTTTCAGTTTTCACCTAGAGACATTTCATTTTTTACTTTATTCTTACTTTTGTGACTAGAGGACTGAACAGTTTCGCTGAAGTATGTCGTGTAGTCTAAATCAATGGAAAATCCTAATTTGTGGTCCCCACTGGGTATGCCTTCTCGTAATCCCATGAATTCAAAAATTGCCTCATCATTCTGAAATGTATCCAGAACTGGCAGTCCTTGTTGGTCCCAATCGACTAGTTCAGGATAAACTAAAGAAATGCCATCGTCAAGGCTAGTGAATTGGGGTGAGGATGCAGATAGCATGTAGATGGATTCGGTGATGTTGTAAATGAGGTTATCATCACCCAACTCTATATTGGACTCTATCCAATATTCTCCTTCACTAGTGTCATATTCGTTGTTGTAATAAGGAGTGAAGGTTTTAGAGTCCTGGTTATCAATGTCGTCTAACACTCCAAACTGATTGGACTGATGGGGTTCAGATGATGGGTGTTGTATGGAATGGGAGGAGGTAGTAGGACTTTGACTATTTGGTGTCTGTTCAATTTTGAATGTGTTTCCAAAATCATTGTTCAGAGGTCAGTTCTCCTGGTTCGACAAACAAATCATCAAGACAATAGTCACTTAGGGATCATTCTAAGCCAAATTCCCACTCATGGGAGTCCGTTTTGGTGAGGATTTCCCTAGTAGTCTCAACACTATCAGAAGCATGTACTCGCTCATTTGAAAGTCCAAAAGTACATCGATCGTCATTGTCGAGTGATCCAAACCCTAAACCAAGATACTTCAGAATTTGAAAAGGTTTTATGGGTTCCCTTTGACCATTTTTTATTTTCCAAGGTCACTAGTACCATCGTAACCTTTAGCCTTCATGATGTTGTAACCCTTGCCATATCTTTGAACTGGTAATGGAGGTAATGCGACTGTAGCCTTATAGATCCATCCTATGATGTCAGCAAGGTCTTCATCACTCATGTCTCCCCACTTGATAAAAATTGTGTTCGATGGAACTTTGAAAGTTTCTTGAGGTTCCATTTTGAAACATGGCCGACCATATATCTTTGGAGGAGTGGGTATTGTAGTTATACTATATGTTGTATTTAGTTTGAACTCTTTGCAGCTGAGGTCCTTGATTTTAATAGTTGATTCAGTCTTAGGGCTGGTGGAAGGTGGTGGTATGGTGAAAGACGTGGATGGAGCAGATGTGGAAGATGACATGAGTGTGGAAGGGTCAATATACTTGGATGATCAGGAGCCAGGTGCTTCCTAGTTAATTGGTACCCGATTTCTGGAGATGCCCCTTAAGTTGGTACAATATTGGAAAGGGTCAGGGTCTCCGTATATGGTTACTTCTATGCCATCAAAAGGAAACTTGAGGCATTGGTGGTATGTAGACGGGATGGCTTTTAAGGCATGAATCCATGGACGGCCAAGTAAGATGTTATATGGTAGTTCCAAATCCAGGACCTGGCAGGTTGTGTCTACAATGACCGGTCCCACTCTGATAGGGAGAGAGATAACACCCCGTGAAGAGTGTTCCTTGTCATCGTATGCTTTGATCACTATACTTTTCGTTGGGTCTACACACGCATCAAAGAACCCTAGAGCTTTAACCAATTTGAGGGAGCATATGTTCAACCCTACTCTACCATCTACTAAAACCCATCTAACTTTGTGCTTGTGGACAAAAGTTTCTATGTGTAATGCATCATTGTGGTTGGTTTTATGTGATGAGTAGTCTTGGTCTGAGAAAGTGACATGGTGTGGCATAGTGAGATATCCCACCATAGTTTCAAATTGATTGAAATCGATGTCCTTGGGGATCAATGACTCTAGGAGAGTTTTGTCTAGGATTTCTTTGTGCACAGGAGAGATACGCAGCAGCTCAAGTATAGATATTTGCGCAGGAGTCTTTCCTAGCTAGTCAATGAGGTTGAACTGACTTTTGGGTTTCCATTATTGTGGGGTTGGGACAAGTTTTGGTTGTTTAGCGAATGGAGCAGGTTGTGATTGTTTAGCAGATGGGCCCAGTATAGTGATTTTGGCTTTTCTAGCGGGCGGTGGACCAGCTATAGTGATCTTTCCACTTCAAGTAGTAGCATTACACTAGGGTGCTCTCTTGACCGTAATGGTATTGATGTACTCATTGTCAGTTTGGACATTATTTATAATTGGTCCACTAGAATAATTGTACTTGGCTCAGGTGAAGTTAGCTTGGTTCTGTGAACTTGAAGTGGAAGCATTATGGGAACCATGATCCTGCAGTGGATTCTTGTGGATAATATGATCTGAATTGGAGGTGAATTGTGATCCACCTACTTCAATGGTGCAATTTTTGATAAGGTCTTGTATTATGTTTTTCAATTCTTGACAGTTAGAGGTTGTATGCCCTTTTGCTCAATGGTATTCGCAAAGTGCATTGTCATTCCACCATGCAGCTTTCAATTGTCCTGGGTCATATGGTTTTATTTCCAGAAGTATGATGACCCCATGTTGGATGCATTTCTTAAGGACCTCTTTAATGGGTTCACCCAAATGGGTGTATGTGTGACCCCTAGGAAATTGTCTCATCTGACAATATTGTCCTTAATTGTTTTGACCATTTTGGTTGTTTGAAGAAGTATTGGGAGGAGGTGTCAATGTCGTTGTTGATCTGTTTTGTTGTTGAACCCCTTTCAGGGCCAATACAGGACCTACAGTGTTTGCAGTCTTGGCATCAACAACACCATCATTTGTGACATGCTTATTTTTAACCCAATATTTGTTTTTGTCGGTGGGTGGGTTGACGTTTGTGGGTTTGGAACCATATCTTAGTTCTCCCTTTGCAATAAGGGCTTTCTCAATCTGGACCCCCTTTTCAACTAATTATGTGAAGTTTGTGCAACAATGTATTTGCAATGCAAATTTTAGGGGTCCCAAAAATGTTTGTACAAACATGTCAACTTTTCCCTTTCGAGGATGTCAATGTGACATCGACTAGCAAGGCTTCTCCATTTTTGAAAGAATGGGATAAGTGTCTCACCCGAATCTTTTGCGTGAGATTGCACAAGGTAGTGATAGAGGTATCCATGTCAATGTTGTATGCGTAATTTCTTATGAATTTTTGTTTAAGCTCATCCCATATCTAGATATCCTTTTGCATTGAAAACCATTCAAGGGCTTGACCCACCAGACTTTTGGAAAAAAGTCTCATCAAGTACGTTTGTTCGTAGGTGATATCCATACAATTGGTTGTGAATTCGTGAACATGTTCAATGGGATTTGTCTTGCCTCTATATTTTGTGAAGTTGGGTGACACGTATCCTGGAGGAAATGGAGGCATGTATAAGCTCGTGTCAAATGGGTATACATTTAGGTCATATGATATTTCTGATTTCTTGCCTAAAATGTACATGTTTTGGATAGTTTTCTCCATGTCCCTCATTCTTGCTTTGAGGTCATCCATGGTAGGGTCATTTATGTTTCCATACGTTGGATTGTCTGGTACACCATGTGTTCCTATTTGTTGTGTGTGAATATTGGTGTATTGTGGCTGTATGGATTGTTGTGGTACGTATGACGTGTGTGGATTGATATGTTGTTGGTATTGGAAGTTATGATTGGGTGCATGTTGATATGTATGAATGCTAGATGAGTAGGTTGGGATATGTCCCCCAGCCATATGTGTCATTATTTGGGGGATGTTGTGACCATGGATGTTATGTTGTGTTAATGATGTCATGGGTTGTGTTATTTGGTCACCTTGTGTAAATTGTTGATTTTGTACAAGGGGAACGTTTGTGTTTGCACCTTGGGAGGCAATGAAATTTGACTCTGTTGTCGTGTTAACATTTTGTTGTTGTCCTTGGATAAAGATACATCATGTGGCTCCTCTTGAAGGATTTTGTGAAATACCATTGGATGGATATGTCGAAGTTGTGTTCATGGTAGTAGATGAAGTTGTCAAGGGGGGATTGTTGTGACTTGATGATGCCCCCATGGAATTTACTGTCGTGGCATTGACTGTCGTGATATTTGTGGTGTTGGGGATGTTGGGGGTGTTTGGGACATTGGGAGTAGTATGCATTGTTTTTGTGGTCCCAAAGGAAGTATTGCTCATAGTATTTAGAAGTTGACCACTATGTGACATGTTATGTGCGTTGTTGGCATTAGGGTCGTGAAGTGTCAAATTTAGTGTGCTAATGTCAAATCCTTGTGGTAACTTAGCTCCTTCACTCAAGAGCATAGCTAAGAATCTGTCTCTATCCTAACGGACCATTGCTTCAACAAGCTGACAGGCCTCTAGGTCTTGTGTCAATGCCTCTTTGTTTTCCTGAAGTAGTTGACCATTTTCATCTTTTTTGCAAGAATTGTTCGAATGGACTGTTTGATGAGGATTGCGTTTTCGTTGGAGGTTGATTGTCTAAATTGGAAAATGGAACGTAAAATTTCTAGTTTGGGTCATGTGGAGGATTGTTGATAGTAAACAGGGGGTCTTACCTAAAGTTTTCCATTTGTCTCTTTTGTTTTTGAAGTCTAGTTTCAACCATAAATGAGATTTCTCAAATGGGAATGACAACTAAATGCAAGTATGACACTACGTGAAGTCTAAATTCAAAATGACGACTAGAATGACTAATGTTTTTGGATTTTTTTGAATAGGATATGCAATTTGTATGCAATGTAAGACAAGGTTATCTAAGCACTTCTAAGCTCAAACTTCATTTTTGATTTTGACTGCTAAAGGACTTTGTTGGAAATGATAAGTTGACAAGGTCTAAATGACTAGTGAGTTTTCCTAACTAGACTTTTGAGTTGGAAAAAATCTCACAAAAGAGGACAATGACTAAAAGGGCATTTGATAACTTGGTCCAAGAGGGTCTAATTTTGAAAACAATGACTTTGCAAAGTGTGCTTAAGATTTTCCTAATCCTAAGTATGCAAAATGTGAACCTAGGGACAACCTAATGTTGAATGTATGCAATGAAAAGGAATGAGGTATGAAACCTATGGTGACTAATGCAAACTAATGGTCAAGACTTTGAGCAATTTCATGTTTGGTTTCTTACAAAATCTTCTTGGTGACAGTGTTTGACAAATGGTGGACAAGTTGAGGACCTAAGGTTTCAAATGTGAAGTTTTAACTTTTGACAGGCAGATGCATCGCTTGAAACTGCAAATGCATCGCAATTTAGCAAATGTGGTTCAGTTTTGCAATTGCGGCTTTTGGACTGTCAAATGTGACTTGATTTAGCATATGCGGATTTTAGATTTTCAGATGTATCATGATGCCCTCAGATGTGGCATTCTAAGTTTCAAATGCGGTTTAACAGAGCAGTTGCGTTGTAGAAAATCAATTGCGGTTCGACAGATGCAACACAGTTTTGTTTCAAAATGATTTTCTTGTCTTTCTGATGGAAATTTTGATTTGTTTGCTAAATATTTTTTTTTGATCTTGTGGTAAAACTAGAAAACACTTGACAAACACATCATTTTAAAAGTAACCAAACACACATCAGAAAAGCACAATCCTAGGTTAGGCCATGACAACATTCGCTAGATTCCACGTGGGTTTCTCCAACCGCATATCTGTAGCGTGTGAATTCAGAAGCTTGGTTGCACGGGCTCCCCCTTACAATGCACTCTCTTCTCAGGCCAACCAAGCTTCCAACTCCCATGAAACTCCCATGGTGAGCTGATCACCTCTACTACAAACTGTGAAAGTGTGGATGCCTTCACACCGACCGGTGTTGCGCTAGAAAATAGAAGGATTTTGGCTTTCTATACAAGATTTTTTAGTTAGGGACCCCCATTTGAGTGGCCATACATGGGGCAAGATATTAATCACCATTAAGGTGGAACTCCAGCCTGAAGAGGTTAAGCTCAACAAGGTTTAAGGGAGTACAATTCCGTCCATATGACACATCCACACTCGCAACCTTAGGTTTTCCCTTAAGGTTTACATTTATATACCAGTCAGGGGTAGCTTGGCTTTAGCTCCATTACCAGTTTGAGTTGTGTTAGGGTGATGAAATCCCCAAGCAAGCCCAATTTCTAGAGTTGGTAACTGTTTCTCTTACACCTAAGATCTCCCCAAAGCACGAGGGGAGAGGATACTCTGATATACCAAGTCAGGGTAATAACATATTAGAATGGGTCTAGTTTTTTGATCACAAGGTTTTCACCAAGTGAGAGCATACTCACCTACCATTTTGCAAACACAATCAATCAAAGAAGACATGTGTTCTTTTTATATGCACCAAAATCAAATGTTTGCTAATCTATGAAAGAAAAAAAATCACAATGTTTGTTTATTCCGTCTTCGACATTCGAATCTACAAACAATGAATTAGTAATCTCTTTAAGAAATGGTCTTTGACACACGAATGGGGATTGCCACACGCTACAATTGAAGATTAGTAACACAAAAATCTAATCTAACCAACATGCAGGAATAAAAACCACAAAAAAATAGAAGACCAGAAAACTAGAAACCAGAAAAACCCTAAAATTCAAAAATTAGAACATCAAAATGGAAAGAAAAATTTTACTAGTCAGATGCAGCATAGTAGAGAAAATACATCATTTTGGTCCTCGAATGTGGCGTGACAGATCAGATCCATCATTGCAATTGTCAGTTGCGGCTTGTTAGGGTGATTGCAGCTCTTATGTCAGTAGATGCATCGTGACGCAGCAAATGTGTCACGATTTTTTTTCAAAAAACACTTGCGTTGATCCGTACCTGTACCTACAAAATAGCAGAAAACAACAAAAAACCGTACAAAAAACTAGAAAAACAGAGTCGGGTTAACTAATGTAATCAAGGGATTTCTTTTTAGGTTTGATTAAGAAGTGTTAGCAATAAACAATAAATAATAAATGAAACCCAAAGATTTTACGAAACACAAAGGAAGTAAATGAAAGAACAATTATACCTAATTGTTGATACCTCCATGATTCCCTTTCGTAATACTTTCTTACTTGCTAGATAATGTGGCCCTCAAATTCATTGTGCGAGAAAAATCTGAAAATTGTCTAAGTCCTACAACAAGCCTTGAAGGATTTGCTTAAAAGTATAAATGCCTATGCCAATAGCTAGAATTGCCAATGCCTATACCTAAAACAAATGCCAAAACTTGATCAAATGACTATAATAAATGCTATGAGAAATCTAAGAATGCAAGTGTAAAAGTGAAATGCCTATATTATGTGTGTGTGTCTGTGTAATCGAAAAATGAGAGGAAAATGCCATTTTATAGAAAATGCCATTTCGAACGGACAAACGAGATTAATTGAGGACGAGAACCTAAAATGAGTGATTCAGATTAAATCTGAGGATCCCTAATTAGGGTTAGGGCAAAATCCTTAATCTAATGGTCAGAATAAAATTGGATCAACGGTGGAGAATAAATGAGGAAATTAATTAAAGAAATAAAGATTTTCAAAAAATCAAGAAGATAAGATTGCCTGATTTGCAAGATTTGAAAAATCAAGAAGATAAGATTTGGACTAAAGATCAAATTTGGAAAATCAAGAATCTGCCTAATTGCTTGATTTTTGGAAGATTAATTACCAATTTGAATTAAATTAATTCAAATTATGGGTTTTGAGAGATAATAAATAATCTTTTTCAGATTATTTATCAAAAAGGATTGACAGTTAAGATTGAAATGACATTTTAAATAATTTTATTTATTTAAAATGAGAAGAATATTAAATGGAAATTAAATAATTAAATTTAATTATTTAATTTAGCAGATAAGACTAATTAATTAAATAAATTAATCAATTCATTTAATTAAGACAATCAGTGACTTATTAAATAAATAAATATAATTCATTTATTTAATAATCAGGAAGAATTAAATGCAGAAAGGGAAATTAAATAAATTAAGAAATTTATTTAATTAAGGGAAGACTTAGACAATTAATGACGTATTTAATAACTAAAAAATATATTTATTTAATAATCATGAGGAATAAATGACATGAATTAATTAAATAATTATGAATTATCTAATCAATAGTCAAATGTGGGCCAAGGACATAATTAAATGTCTTAATTATGCTAGTACGAAAATGATAAAAATGAAGCTTGCAGGCCTAGGTCAATTTTAGGTGTCTACATTTTACCCCTCTTTGTCATAATGTCACTTGTCGTGTTGTGACAAAGAAAAATCAAGAAGATAAGAAAAATGTAGATAGGGTAAAAATCAGATTTAATGTTTAATGAAAACCATAAACTAATTAGATCTTATCATGCACAATAGAGTACGAACTAATATGAAAATCACATAAATAAACACAAATGTAAACTGATCTTCACGCTAACTCGATTTATCTCCATTTCTCTTCTCCACTTGCATGAGAATGTGAGATTTTGAAGGGTTGACAATGGAGGAATGTTGAGTGCTCATTCTTGCAGCATAACGACTTGACAATGACAATGACAAATAGAAAGAATGATGGATAATGACAGAAGACTAATTTTGACAGAGTCTGGATGCTAGACCAATCAACCCCCTAAATGGATTGTGAGAGGCCATATTTATAGAGCCATGACATTGACGAAGATAAGATTTGACAAAAGAGGAAATACAACAAGATGAGATAAGATTTCAAAAAAGATGGAAAAGATTTCATTTCTTGTTTTAAGGAAATAAATCTCGAAAAAGACAAGAAGGATAATTGATGAAATATCTAATTAAATAAATTAATTAGATGCACACGAGTTCAGTTTTGGAAAGAAAGTGACAAGATCTTTTTAGGATTTTATTAATTAAATAAATTTTGGATTTATTTAATTAACATTGAATTTATGATTTCATTAATTAAATAATATAAATTATTTAATTAACATTAGAAGAATGAATAGAAATGATTTAATTAATTAAATAATATAAATTATTTAATTAACATTAGCAAAATTGATGGATTATGAATATGAATTTAATTAAATAAATAAAATTTATTTAATTAAATAGATGATGACATGGGTACCTAGGGAAAAGCATGCTACAAGATGTCTAAATGATGTAATGCCGAGACAAGTGTTGCAAGAGGACAATTTTGGGTGTCTACACATAGAACTGTCACAACGAATAGACTCCCAACGGTTCCAATTTGGCTCTTCTGATTCGTCCACGATGCCACATCGGATGGTCAAATTGTCAATAGAATTTGCATTGTATAGTCATCTCGGTGAGACACTAATAGTGTCTCACCGATGTCGTATACCCTTCATATTGATGTCACCAAGAGTCTTAGTTATTGCTAAGATGTTCTATTGAGCTCCATAAGTTACACCAAGTCACCAAGAAGTCACCCAGACCTATTGCTTTCGCTAGGATATCATAGCGAGTCACCAAAGGTATACCGAAGACACAAGTCATATCGAGCTCCAAAAGATAGTCGGCAAGACATACCGATATTTCCAAGAGGTTTCTCCTAGACATAAAGGTTACCCCGAAGTGTTCACCCATCGCCAAGACATTACCCTTCGTTGAGAGAACATACTAATCTCCATATGTTACCCATAAGACACCAACATAAAACAATGTTGGTGAGACATGTAGCTCTCGCTAAGACTTCTCACCGAGCTCTATGGCTTACCTCGAAAGCTTCATCTATCACCAAGTGTTACCCCGATATCCATCGACTATCGGCAAAACATTCACCATCGCTAAGAGGTTTCTCTGATCACTTTGAGTTACACCGAAGAACATTTGGATGTGTCCCCTGTTGACAAGAAATTAGCTTTCGCTAAGATGCTTCACTAAGCCACCATGTTACACCGAAGATCATGGTCACCAAGAGTCTCCCCGAAATATGATTGAATGGCCTATCGACCAAAGGTCTCCTGAGTGTTATGAGGTCATAACGAACACACTATGTCACAATGATAGATTCCACAATGTAACCTTTCGACAAGACTTCTGTAAGGTCATAGTGACCTGTTCAAAATAGAATGATACAAACTGCTTGTCGGCCAGACATTGAAGTTGTCACACTGACTTGGCTCTAATGGAGGTTTTAGCCTATATAGTTTGAGGCACATTTTTCCAACATTCCTGTCATTCACATCTCTTGCCCAATTAGCATCAGTAAAGGCACTTGATGTAAGATCGTCATCTTTAGGATAACATAAACCAAAATCAACTATCCCCTTCAAGTATTTGAAAATCCTCTTCACAATAGTCACATGATATTCTTTAGGATCGACTTGAAATCTAGCAACAATACATACAACATTCATAATATCATGCCTAGTTTAATTCAAATAAATCAATCCACCAATCATTGATCTGTATTTAGTCTAATTTTCCTTCGGAGAAGCATCATTAGTTGTCAACTTGCATCTGGTCACCATTGGTGTACCAACTGGCTTTGAATCTTCCATACCAAATTTCTTTAGTAATTCTTTCACATACTTGGACTGAGATATAAAGATCCCTTTGTCTAACTAAGTAATTTGCAATCCTAAGAATAACTTCATCTCTCCAATCATTGACATTTCAAATTCATTCTACATCTCATTAGAAAACTTCATACACAAGCTATCATCTCCTCCAAATATGATATCATCAACAAAAACTTCCACAATCAAATCTTTATCATCATTCTTGACGTAGAGATTACTATTAGCAATACCTTTGTTAAATCCAGGCTTCACCAAGTACTTATCCAATCTGGCATACCATGCTCTAGGGGCTTGTTTAAGTCCATACAATCAACAAACCATATATCCCTGATCAGTAAATTGAAATCCATCAAGCTACTCAACATACACTTCTTCTTCCAATTCACCATTTAGAAAGGTAGACTTGACATCCATTTGATAAACTTTGTATTCTTCGTAAGTAGCATAAGCAAGAAGTAGTCTCACAACTTCAATTCTAGCAATAGGGGAAAAGGTTTCTTTAAAATCAATACCTACCATTTGTGAATATCCCTTACATACTAGTCTTTCTTTATTTCTAACCACTTCACCTTGTTCATTTAGTTTGTTTCTAAAGACCCATTTAGTTCCAAGTACATTATTATCCTTAGGTCTAGTAACAAGATTCCATGTATCATTCTTTTCAATTTTTTATAATTCCTCTTTCATTTCTTCAACCCAATGTTCATCTTCACATGCTTCATTCACACTAGTAGGCTCATTTTTTTAAATTAAACAATATTCTACTACAATTCTTCTCCTAGTCTGGACACCTTTTTTCTTATCACCTATGATTTGATCCTCTAAACGATTTAACAAATTACATACCTCAGAGTCTTCTTAGAATGTTCTTCAACTTATGGATCTTTTGATATATCATCTATTCTTCCACTAGTTTCTCCCTCCTCTTGATCTTCTTGATTCACAGAAATGATTTGCACTTTATTTGATTTCTGACCTTGCTTTCCTTTGTTTGTATTGTCATTCTAATCATCAGAATCATATCCATAGGTTCTAGATAGTGCACCAAAGTCTTCATCAACTTTAACATTTGCACTTTCAACCCAATTCTTCAATCTTTTACTGTAACACTAGTAGGCCTTACTCTTAGTAGCATAACCTAGAAAGATTCCTTCATCATTCCTAGCATCAAAATTTCCTATATCTTCATCTCTTTTGATATAACACTTGCTTCCCAAGATCTTGAAATATCTAACAATAGGATTTTGACTAGTCCATAGCTCAAAAGGAGTCTTACTAGTATCACCTTTCATTTGTACCTCGTTAAGTGTGTACACAATAGTACTCATAGCTTCTCTCTAGTAGATATGAGGTATATTTCCTTCCAACATCATGGTTCTAGCAGTATTTAGAACTGTTATTTTTTTCCTTTCCACAACTTCATTTTGTTTAGGTGTCCGTAGTTCAGGTAACTATAATTTTATTCCATGCTCTTCACAAAAATAATTAAACTCACTGAAAGTGAATTCACCACCTCTATCTGGTCTCAAACATTTAATCTTTAGACCTATCTCTATCTCAACCATAGCCTTAAAGATCTTGAACTTTTCTAGAGTTTCAAATTTCTCCCTTAAGAAATTAGCCCACATCATCCTTGAATAGTCATCAATAAGCAACATGAAGTACATGTATCCTTGTAAACTTCTAGTTCTAAAAGGACCACACAAATCAATATGCACAAGATCCAACAATCCATTTGAATTTTTTTGTTTATTCTGAAATGAAATTCTTATTTTCTTTCCTAATTGACATTCTTTTTCATATGGAATTAGTAGGTTTCATCAACTTAGGAAGATCTCTCACATCCTTAGTGGAACTTATCTTGACAATATTATCAAATTTAACATGACACATTCTCCTATTCCACAACCATTTTTCATCAATTTGAGCAATCAAACAACTTTTACTAGCACCACTTAGGTGGAAAATGTTACCTTTTGTTTTTGTAACTGATGCAATAACATTTCCAAAATTTCCCAATATTTTGCACTTTTCATCTATGAACTAAAGATTGTATCCCTTGTCAACCATCCATCCAACACTTAAAAGATTATGCTTAAAACCCTCAACATATAAGACATCATCAGTGTTATGCTTACCATCAAGAGAAATGCATCATCTTCCCTGGATCACACCAGCTGTATTATCACCAAATCTGACAACACCACCATCATACATTTCCAAATTCACAAACTTAATTTTATCTCTTTTCATATGATGAGAACAACCACTGTCAATTACCCATTCATCTTTCTCTTCAACTTGAGCAACTAGGGCTTTCTACACATTTATACAACTAGAAAATTCAATAGGCATGGGACTATTCTCCTTGATAGCAATAAAAACAAATTCATCTTCACTTGCATTTCCTCTGTCAAACTCATCATCTTTCACACCTTCATCAGTAGCATCATAACACTTCTTTTGAAATTTAGGCTTGTTATATCTTGGCTTGGAAACTCTCTTAGGACACCTTGATGAAAAATGACCTATCTTACTGCAAGAGAAACATTTAATAGGTAACTTTCCTTTATACTTACCTTGTCCTTTGGCTTCTTTTTTCACAATCAATGCTTTAAGTTCTTCAAGTTCTGTTTCTTTTGCATTGAGCTGTCTCATTTCATCCTCATACTTTAGTGTCTTTCTAGATGAACTTTCACCTAGATCATATCTTTGTCTATCTCTTCCAGAAGTAGCAGGCTTGAATGCAGATTCAACCTTAGGAAGTGCATCACTAAGTTCACTTAACTGAAAAGCAGTGAGCTTACCAATCAACATATCTTTGGAAACATTTGTCACAGTCAGGAGCTCTTCAATTGCATTAAACTTGAATTTGTAAGAATCAAGCAAGGATCTAAGAAGTTTAGCAAAAATATCTTATTCATCTATCTAACCACCAACACATCTGATACCACACACAAGTTCATTCACTCATTGCATTAAAGTAGTAACATTTTCATCATCACCCATTTTCAACTTTTCATATTTCCATTTCACACTTTGTAGCTTATCAATCTTCACATTAGCATCACCTTCATACAAGGCCTCCAACTTTTTCCAAATATCATAAGCAGTCTTTAGATCCATCACATTTTCCATCTGAGTATCAGCCAAAGCACTCAACAATGCCTCCTTAGCCTTGATATTGTATTCAGCATAAGTAATATTCATTGGAATAACATATCTATTACTTGTAATGCTCTAGTAGGGTTCACCAATGCATCTTAGATGGCACTCTATTTGAGTCTTACATAAAGAAAAATTTGTTCCATCAAATCTAGGACTATCCTTCTTATAAGTTGGCATCTTAGATCACCTCAAGTTGTTAAAATTCTTCCAAGGAACCATAAGCTCTAATACCAATTGGTGGCAACACAAGGGAAGACAACTGAGAGGGGGGGTTGAATCAATTGTCACCGAATTTTAATCTTATTGAACTTATTAACCTTATTCTCATATTTGATCATTAATCATGAAAGAAAAAAAGAAAAATACATCAGAATCACATAACACCAATATTTTTTACGTGGAAACCCTATTAGGGGAAAAACCACGGTGGAGGTCAATCCACAAGATTATACCCTATTAAAATTATAAGAAAATATGAATGGGGAAGGCACATGCATTAAATATGAATGGGGAATGCACATGCATTCAAGAACACTGCCTAGAGCTCACTGCTCAAATAAAAATAGGCTTATTTCCCAAAGGAAGACACACTATCTTACATAAAGGTTTTTTATTAAATCCATCAGACTTTGAACTGAGAAAATAACATCTTCTAATGCCTAGTTATAGTTTCAGTTAAGCACATAAACTCTTCTTCACTCTTCTTCCTTCTCTACTCTACCCTTGAATGATTTGAACAATATTCCCACATAGGACTTATACACTTCACATCCTCTTTCTCATTCACACTTTCAAATGATAAAAAATCGCTCTTGTATATCTACAACAAGGAATTCAATCACTATACATCAACTCCAAAGAAATAATAAAATAATTATAAATAGGCGGCTCATAACACATAAATATTATTCATGCGAATCAATCAAGGTTGGCCACAACATAGTGAAGACTGAAAATAACATCCTCAAGCATAAACCACTTCAATTAAGTACTCCTCAAACATCCACAACACACTTCAACACCTTGTCAGCCAAGAACATGAACACGCAAGAGAAAATATCGAATCATGAGCATGACGATCAATGTGGATGCGCAACACAGATAGAACACAAACTAGAAACATCCACAAGCATCATGAAACACTAGAAAAGCATCCACAACAATTGAACTAATTAAAATCACATGATCTTCATTCAGGAACACAAACTAAAGTAACATAAAAACTATCAGAATACAAATCCTCATAACTCGATCAAATCTTCATGTGGATCTTTGAAACTCAACATGGATAAAAGAAATATAATCCACTTGAGAAACCCATTAGTCCACAAGCTCAGAACAACAATAACATGAACACACTGATAGAAAGAACTTCACTTCACCTCTGACAAACTGTAGCACTTCTTATTACAATTTTCTCAATATCCTTGACATATACAGCTTCTAATGCAACAATGCTAATAGCATTGACATCAATGACAACTATCAGTAACACACCACAACATCAAACACTTTTGTTTGAAGCTCCTCAAGAGAAAGTACCTATGGAGTCCTTTGCTTGCACTACACTTTTGAGTTCACCAAATTGTGGTCTACTTCCTCTATGGTTTAGGTATACATTTCTAACTCTTCGATCTACTTTACTAAAAGCTCATCGGTATTTTCACTCACTAAAGTGGGGGAAAAATGTATAGTATTGAATTTTCACCCCTTGTGTAAGTTTCCCTTTTACATCTATGCGGCCTATTGTCATCCCTGATAGATTCATGCATCTAGACTCTATATGGATTTTACACTCCTCATTAGGGATGGTTTGTAACACCTCTGTGTGACTAACCGACTCAAAATGGCTCCTTTTGGCCTTCAAATCCATTCTATTCAGTATCACTTCAACTCTTTCACAACCTTGAGCATTTTCATTCCATTTTCTCACAATTATAGCATCTTCACAACTATATTGAGCATTACAACAACCGGTTACTCTGGAAACTTCATCCTAACATGTGTTTCTCTACCATAGAAGCTACGACCTTGGAGTCTTGTGAGACCTCCCTTCATCACCACTACGGTCATGACAACTTTTCCAAGTTCATTACCTTGCATTATCCCTTCATTGGACTTGAGTGCCTTTGGGTGGAGGTGGTATAGAACCACTTTACTTTCACATTGTGATTTGACAGAGTAGATTTTATCTTTTGTATTGTTCAGTTCATCTCTTTCTTTCCTTTATCATACTTTCTACTATGTTCCTTTTCACGTTGTCTATAAAACACCAAAATTTGGGTTTGAATGAGGAAAACCCCTATATAGCCCCAAAAAATTTCCCCTCTTTCGTGTGCATAGGTTAATGTGTGTGTGGAGTTTGCTAGAGAATTGGTGCTTCAGTGAGTTGATATTCATCACCCTAGCTTTTATCTACTTTATCATTTCCATACTTACTTTTCATACTTTATCATTTTGTTCATTTCATTAAAATTAGTTAGCTAGGCTATTAAGTAGGTTTTTTGGCATTTCCTAAATTATTTCATGTTTTCTAGTTGTACAGATGCCAACATGATAGAGAGACACCAGTGTGCCCCACTGTCATCTTAGACCCACACTAACGTCCTTGGAAAGAGAGTTGTCTAAGGTGTATTTTGGACTCAAGAAGTCAGCTCGTCTAGCCTCAATCAATTTTTTGAGTCTGTAGAGTGACAAAACACTTGAGAGTGCTCTTCATTCTTGATCCTCATCCTAAAACACCCATTAGAGCAAGGTAAGTTAGGTCAGCCCTCTACTCTTGGGTCTCCATGATGTTAAGCCTTGGCGTGGTTGGTCCCCCTCTCTTATAGAGTGGAATATCCTAAAAATATTCTTTCATCACTTCTTGATTCAAACTTTCCTAAGTTTTCATCTTGTCTTTTAATGTAGCACTTACTTCCAAACACTTTAAATTATTTCATTGATGCAAGTCTACCATACCACAGTTCATAGGGAGTGCTCTGACTATATACTAAGATTTGGACTTTATTCAAAATGTGTATTGTAGTGTGTATTGTTTCTCTCTAGAACATATCAGTTAATCTAGCTTCTTTTAGCATTTTCTTCCTTTCTACCACTCCATTTTGTTTTGGAGTTCTTGGTGCTGAGTATTTTCTAATGAGTCCATGTGCCTCACAGTATTCAACAAATTCTCCTGATGTGAAATCTCCTTCTCTATCTAACCTTAAACATTTTATTTTCCTTCTTATCTCCTTCTCAACCATATTTCTAAATATTTTAAATCTCTCAAATGATTGTGACTTATTTCTTAGAAATTTCACCCATGTCATCCTTGTATAGTCATCTATTAATAGCTAAAGCATCTTTCTCCTTTCAAACCTCTTGTTCTTGTAGGTCCACATAAATCTATATGAACCAACTATAGAGGCTAAGTAGTTGAGTATTTTTTTATTGAAAAAATAGCCTTTGTTTTCTTTCCCTACTAACACTCTTTGAAAATTACATTTGAAGGATTTGTTACCTTAGGCATATATGTCTAACTAGACCTCTTGAAATCACCTTCACCAAGTTGTCAAATTTTTTATGGCCTAGTCTTATGTACCATAACCAGCTTCCATCAACTTGTCTTATTAGACAACTTTGACCTTTTAATTTAGCAAGGTTGTAAATATTGCTATCTATTCTCAATCCTTGTGAAAATATATTTCCAATCTTTCTAATTTTACAACCTTCTAAATCAAATTATGTTACCGTATAACCATTGTCACACATTTGGCTCACAATTAACAAATTGTGCTTTAAACCTTCAACATACAAGACATCCTTTGTAGGGTTTTTACCATCTAGGCTTAGGATGCATTTACCACATATCTTGACTACGATGTTATCAACCAAACTCATAGATCATCCATTACATTTCTTGAGTTTGATGAACTTGCTCTTGTCTCCAGTAATGTGCTTGGAGTAGCCACTATGTATCACCCATAGATTGTTCTTTTTGGCATGTACAACTCTTTGTGCAATCAATGATTGTGTGGATCTTTCTCCCTTTTATTTCCACACTTTCTTAGTTTTCTTTTTCGTATTTTACATCATCTCCTCCTTATTATTTTATTCTTTGTTTGTCTTAGGAGATAAGATTTTCTTTTTCTCATTCTTAATAATTGGTTTTGTAAACATTTTTCTATAGTTTTTAGCTATGTGAATAAAGTTATTATAGTTATGGAAAACAAAATTCTTCTTCCAAGGTTTGCACACCTTTTAGGAAGAATTCTACATTCTCTAGCCCAATGACCAAACTAATTACATGAATTGTAGTATCCATAGAAATATGTGGAATACCTTGTCATAGCATTTGATGCTAGAGGAGGGGGTCTTTTGTGTGTCCACCTTCTTGTATCTCTCACCTTAGTGAATCCATCAACATCCATCCTTTTTTAATTTTTTCTTTCTCCTTTTGTACACAGGATTTAATTGGTTATCCTTCTTATGTATAGTAGGCTTCTTTTCTTATTTAGCTTTCTCTTCCTCTGCAGATTTTCCATTGCAGTCACTTCCTTTGCAGTTATTTTCCTTGACAGATTTAGAACTTTCATCTTCTCTAAATATTTCATATATCTTTGAAGAAGTATCAATAAAGGAGCTTTTCCCTTTCTCCAAACCTAAGCCATATTTTTCTTTGTTTGTGAGCTTTTGTGTGCTTAATAATTCAACTAAAATGTTTGACCCACCTTTTAGTTTGATTCCTTTTTCTATTTGTTCATTTTCCTTGGACAAATCCTTCCTTAGAGAAATAATGTCTTCCTTAAGCCTCAAGAATCTTTCAGCTTCAAACTACAACTTAGATTGAATTGCATCTTTTTCTCTCTTGGCTTCTTCTAGTTTCAGCTTCAATTCTACCACATTCTGGGTAAATTCTTCAAGTTCCATGCTTAGTTTGTTAGACTCTTTTTGTGAAAGTTTCTTTTGTTTCCTATTCTCCTTTTTCAACTTCTCAATCTCATCTATGAGATCATCAATCTCATCCAGGGCACATATGAGTTCTCCTTCCAATTCAACTACTCTTTCATCCTCACCCTGTTCAAGAGGGTCTTCATCCTTTTAATTTTTCTACTCCTCAGACTCCTTTTCCATGAAGAGAAACTCACTATTTCTAGCAACAAAGGCACAATTGTATTCATTATTTGAGCTATTATAGTTTGATACATCACTACCTTCTTGGATGTATATAGAATTTTATTTTTCTTCTAAAAATTTCTTCTCTTAGGGTAGTAGGGTTTCTTCATTTTATCATCTACCTCTTGTTCAGAGTTTCCTTTCTTATTTGAAGGAAATTTAGCATTGAAATGACCTAGTTTTCCACATTCAAAGAATTTGAAGGGTAGCTTACCTTTGTATTTTTTGGATCCTCTTCTTAGTCTCCTAATGAATTTTTCCTCTTCTTCTTCATCCTTATCATCTTTAGATGGAGTCATTTCTACCTTGTACTTCTTAGGGGGCACATCCTTCTCCTTATTGATTGTCTTGAAAGAATCTTCTTTCTTGGATGGTTCTTCATCTCTCATCCTTATCCCATAGGTAGTGAATATTCCATGTAGCTCATTCAGAGTTAGTTTGTTTATATCTTTCACTTCTATAACTGAGATCTTAGGTTCATATTTTTATGTCATTGATCTAAGGAATTTCAATACAACTACAACCTCTTTCAACTCTTCTCCATGTCCTTTGACAGAGTTCACATATCATTGACTCTCAAAAGATAGTATATGATATTTTCTTCCTCTCACATTCTTAGGCCTCCAAATCTAGCTTTCAATATTTCTAGCTTTTCCAACTTTACCTTGTCATCTCCTCCATAAATCTTCTTTAATGTATCCCAAACATCTCGTGCATTCTTACAATAAAACTTTTTTGTGCAAAGACCTAGATAAACTATTCATGATAGTGAACCATGCTTTTTCGTTGTACTCAAAGTCCTTTTTAGCTGGAGCATTAATAGGGGGTGTGGCAGGTGGTGTGTTTTTGGTTACCACTGACATCCATACATCAAAACCTAAAGATCCCAAGTATCTTTTCATTAATGAGCTCTAATAGGCATAATCTATTTCATAAAATTAGTTGGCTTGGTTAAGGAGGAGCTTTCTTTTTTGGCCATTTGTGTTTACAAATTCAAGGATCTACTCGAGCTGATTAAGCTTCTCCTAGGGAACCTAGGGCTCTAATACCAATTATTGGAACAAAACACACTACTAAGAGGGGGGGTGAATCAATAGATACTAAAATTTTGGCCTTCTTTTCTAAAGAGTAGTCACAACAATTAAGAACTAGATGTGCAAAATAAAATTAAAGATATGAAAAACACGTGCACATAAACAAAATCAACACATAACAATAGATATATGTGGAAAACCAAAGATGGGAAAAACCATGGTAAGAAAATGTTGCTAGGAGCTATTGTCCTAATCTAGCCTCACAATGAAATCCTTTGTTTCAATTTTTAAGGTCACTAACCCTAAGGAGACACCTATCCCCTAAAATAAGCATCCACTTAGTTATCTAATGGTACCAACCTATTGCCAAGAGACATTGCAATTATGTTTTGGTGTTGTCATTGATGGAAACCCTATTTTTTAATTGGATCTACATGACATCATTTGCTTATACCAACAGTTAGATTAAGGACAGTCAGGAAGAACAGACCATCTGGTAGTTTGGTGTTCAATGATTTGCGTATAGATTTCTAGTTATTATTTTGAGTTATGGATATCACGAAAGGTTTATCAGTATATTTCTTGTGTTATCTAGAAATTTTAGTACCTAGTACCAAGTCATGTGCAAGTTTGGAGATCTGGTTGATACTTCTCTATTTATCAACATTTTAGGGTTGACTCAGTTGATATAACGTGTTGTGAATATTCAAGGAATGATTATTCAAATATTTTTTATGTTTACTCATCTTGATTTGGGTTCAAGCTAAGTTGTGGTCGACTGTTGTGGATGCACATTGGATAATTATTAAGATCTAAGCCAATACTTGCTAACATTTTTTAAATCTTACTGAAGCTGACTTGTTGTGATTAAATTGTTAGTCTCGAATATATATGTATGCTATTTTATATCATTTTAAGGTGTGTGTGTGGTGTGTCGATGTGTATTGTGAATATCAGAAGGGTGTTAGAGAAATTTTATGCACAATTTCACTTGTGCATAAATATTTTGTTGTGCGAGTTAGAGCAGAGAAGAGTACAAGTTCAATATTAGTCAGAAGGACAAAAGATCAACATCTGAGCCTAATTGGAACTATAATATATAGTTTTTAGATGTTATTATTTTAGTTCATTTTCTTAGATCTAATCCAAATATTTGTAAGGTAGTGTTCCTTCCTATTTTGAGCACTGAGATCTACGCAGTGAGCCTGAATGCAAGTGCATTCCCATATTGTAAACTTATTTTTGAGTATACTCAGATTATATTATGGATTGGCCATCGATCGTGGTTTTTCCCCTAATAGTGTTTCCACATAAAATCCATGTGTTATGGAGTTGTGGTTATTTTCTTTTTGTTTCTACATATATCTTTTGGGTGAATGCTTTAATTGGGTTAATGATCAAAATAATAAAGTTAATTTTTTCACAACATTGATTCACCCCCCCTCTAAATGTTGCTTGTTTCCAACAATTTGTATCAGAGCTAGTTCCTTGAAAGAAGTCTAATAGTTTGGGGAGATCTTGGAAAGTGTTTTCAATGGATACATGTAGTCTTCAACAACAAATTACAGTGGCCCTAGATGATCTTGACCACTCAAAATATGAGAACTGGGAATTATAGGAAAATCTTGAGAATGTAGAAAAATTCATACATTCATTGAAAGACAAAATCAATGAATCAAGGGAGAAAAGAAAGGAATTATGTGATCAACCCAAGCAAAAGAATAGAAGCATGGAAGATGAACAACTCAGTCATGCCTTAAAGGAGAAAATAGAAGAGAGTAAAAAGTTTCCCAAAGAAAATGTTTCCTTGAAGTGTGAGATGGAATCCATGATGATGAAAATGACCAAGGAGGTTGAAGATAGAAAGAAAAATGAAGAAAAGCTTGCTCAATTCTTCAAAGAAAAATATGAACAATGCAGCTAATTGGATAATGAATTGGAATAATCTAAGAACAATGAGGAAGTGCTTGAAAAATAGCTTGATGATCATAGAAATGAACTTACTACAGAAAATGAGTACAAGGAGAAATTCAAAGCAAGCTCAACCAAAATTGATGAATTGATTAAAAGACAGAGGACTGATAGTGACAGGCGAGGTCTTGGATATGAAGAAGGAGAAAGTTTTGGATCTAGACAAAAGAAAATCAGATGAATGGAGCTAGAAGGAATCTGGTAAGACAACTAAATTCTCAATTATTTAAGGGCTACTATTTTTCTTGCAACAAATTTAGTCACATGGCTTCTCAGTGTAGGAGTAGGATGAACACAAGTGGACCATCATTCTCAGGTCAGTGCTTTAATTGTTACAAGTATGGTCATAAGTAAAGTGAATGCAAAGTTGTGATAAATAATTTTTATAGAGATATCAAATGTTATGCATGTAATAGACTTGGGCATATTTCTAACCAATGCAGATCAAGAAAAAATTAGTGGAACAATTGGTCTGAATAGAGAAATGTTGTGTGTTACAACTACAACAAATCTAGCCATATTGCCAAATTTTGTTGGAATAGAAGAGATTTGGTAAGATAAAACACATAGCAGGATGTCAAAGGAAAAGGGAAAGTTACTACAAAAGTGAGTAGGAGGAAAATGAAGAAGAAATGGGCGAAAAAGGATCCTTCTATTGAAGGAAATACACCAGCACCCAAATCTGCTTCTGGTAATTCCTCTAGGAATTAATTTTAGGCCTTTGGCCTAGGGGAAGCTATCAAAAAATCCTTTAACCTCCCTGCAAACAATTGGTACTAGAATGTGGAAAAGTCCAATAGGTGGATCAATTTTTTTTAGATGTATCTAGAACACCTACTGAGTTCACCTATGGATCAGAGAGAAGAGAGGTTTGGAAATTATACAGAGAAAAGTATCCAAGTTCATGAGGAATTGAGAAAACTAGTGATAGTAAGAAAAGTAAGAAAAGAGATGGAATTTTTTGTAGAAAGGATGGGATTACCTATAGAAGCTTTGAGAGAAGCAAGAAGGAGGAGAGATGATGCAAAAGTAGCAAGTGAAAGAAAAAATAGAGTCTACTAGTCCTAGTGCATCCTCTTCCTACACTAGATCTAGGAGTTCCTTTGCAGCCAAGCCAACTCAAGACAATCCTTCCAATAAAAGGAAGAAGAATAAAAGTACAAGAACATATGAGCCTATTTCAAAAGATGAGGAAATAGAATCAAAAGAAGTTTTGAGATAAGCAAAAGCTATCGGAACTCAGGCTATCGAGTTAAACAAGAGCAAATCTTCTAACAAAGAAGAAAAAGCTAAGAAGGAAAAAGTTGATAAACCTAGTATGTTAGTTGAGAGTTGAAAATTTAGTTGTCAAGGATGGTAATCTTAAGCCCCTCTATGAATTGTATGAAATTTTTGATGAATTAGGTCAAATATTTCATTAAGAAGCCACAATAAAGCATATGAACATTTTTCAATAAAGTTCTTGTTGAGATTATGTCTGGCTTACCCAAGAATCTATATGATATTTTGGAGTTGAGAAGATTAAGTTCTAGAAAAAAAGAAGAGAGTTCTTATAGATTTATGTCCAGAAATGTCGATTGAAGAGATGGATTCACTCCTTCAAAAGGATAAAAAGGAATTTAAAAGCGAGACAAGGGTGAATAAACTTATGATTGGTGAAACTAATGTTGTTGTTGGTGAAACCACTAAGGAGATTTTGGAAGAGTTTCTATTAAAGAATAAGATTAATGTTGAGGAAATGTTTACTAAAAATGTTTTAGAAGTAAATGTAGATGTTGAGGATTTTCAAATTCCTCCTAATGTGGAAAATATAGAGACACCTATGGAAACTAAAGTTCCCAAGGTGGTATTAGCTGAGGAGAAGGAGGTGCAAAATGAAGAGGTTGAAGTACCTAAAATCAATATGGAAATAGTCTCTAAAGAACCAAAGGTTGAAGAAAAAAAGCTCAAGTTAAGGAGATCAGAGTGGAGGAAAAAGACACTGCCAAGGTAGTAAAGAGATCTCTGATGGAGCACTAGGAAGGTCTTGATCCTGAATTGGATGAAAGCTCAATCATTCTCTCCACTTTTCCCCTATTCAGATGATGAAGGTCGCATCAATTGTTCAATCTATAGCTAGTGAGAAGATTCTAAAATCTCACATAGAGGATAGTGAATTGCTAAGCCTTGCATCTGGAGTTCTATAGAAGTTAATGCCTACTCATGTCATGGATTTTTCTAGTTCCTCTTCTGGTTAGCTAAAGAAGCTCATAAATGTTGTAAGTACTCAATTCGAGTCTCTTGAGAAATCTGCTAAGGATAAAGTGCAAAAAGAGTTTAATGGCAAAAGACTTAGTTGGTTGAAGGAAATGATTGCAAAGGACAAGAATTTGTTAACCACCTGCATGAAGAACATTCAAAGTTCTATATTTAAATTTGAAAAGGCCTATAAGGCATGTTTGGCTTTGTCCAAGTTTATTGAAGGTAATGAGAAAAAGGTGAAGGATCTTGAACATCAATTGGCTATCATTTTTGATACTTTTGATCCTTTAGCTATTGGCTTTGTTCAAAAAGAAAGTCAAGTAATATCTCTACTTGAAAAAATAAGATGCTTGAAGAATGAAAATGAAAAGATTGTTGGGAGAGTAAGTGAACTCAGAGGACTAATTAGTTTGAAGATTGAGATAATGGTAAATGATTTGAAGGAAGTGAAAGTTGTTGTGGCAGTTCGTGACCTAGAGAATCTTGATTCTATAGAAGCTCAATCTTACTTAATGTGTGGTGACCACATAATAGTTTTGGAGAGTCTCAAAAAGGTTTGTGATGGCAATTTAAGAGTGCTGAAGAAAGAATTTGTAGATATTTTCACACTTTTGTAAGTTACAACTTCATGTATGTATAGTTTTGGAAATTTTTTTTGCCATTGATGTCCAAGGGGGAGAAGTGTACAGTGAAAAATGTGTATTTACCCTAGGGGGAGTTTCTTGGAGTTCCTTTTCTGAGCTGATTCTAAAGATTCTTTTTGACGTTTTGAAGTGGCACCATCAATGCCAAAGGGGGAGATTGTTGGCAAGAGACACTAAAATTATGTTTTGGTGTTGTCATTGATGGCAACCCTAGTCAGTAATTGGGTCCGCATGACATCATTTGCTTATACCAGAAGTCAAATTGAGGACAATCAATAAGAATAGAGTATCTAATTGTTTGGTGTTCAAAAATTCACATACATATTTCCAGTTGTCATTTTGAGTTGTGGATCTCATGAAACATTCATCAGTATATTTCTTGTGTTATCTAGAAAATTTTAGTACCTAGTACCAAGTCATGTGCAAGTTTGGAGATCCAATTGACACTTCTTTGTTTATCAGTATTTTGGGGATGACTCAGTTGATATAATGTGTTGCAGATATTCAAGGAATGATTATTTGAATATTTTTATACTTGCTCATCTTTATTTGGGTCTGAGGTAAGTTGTGGTCAACCATTGTGGATGTGCATTGATAATTCTTAAGATCTGAGCCGAGTATGTCCAGGATCATGATGGGCCAAAAAGTGGCAATGGGGAAAAAATTATGTTTTTCATTGACCCAAAAAATATGAAAATGCCTAGTTGACTTTTTTGTGACTTGGGTGTTAGTTCACACCTCCAAAGAAATGCCCAAATCAATATTTCCATATCAAATATCTAATTTGGATTGGATATCCAATTTGAGGCAAATATATATATATACATATTTTGGGCCTGTAAAAATCATTTTACACATTCACAAGTCATAGGCACACAGTGAGGAGGTTCTTAGCATAACAGATATCCAATTTAGCCAATATTTGTTTTGAAAAGGTTAAATTTTAGATTTTTCTTTGCTTTGATTGAATTTTGAAGTAGATTTGTATAATTTTAGTTAGTTTTTATGGATTTTTTTTTTCAAAATAGGGTTTTTGATTGAATTTTTATGAAAATTTTGAGTTTAGAATGGATTTTGATTAAAAATGAATGTTTTTTATGAAAATGAATGTTTTTTATGGATTTTGATTTAAAAATAGTGTTGTTTATGTATTTGTATTAAAAATTAGAGAATTTTATAGATTTTTGTTAAAAAGTAGGGTTTTTTTTTGGATTTTTTTTAAAACTATGGTATTTTTACAATATTTTCATTTATATTGTCTAATTTCAATTAGATTAATTAGTTTTTAACTTTAATCAAGCATTATGGCTGTTGAGAATGAAAATGCATAAATTCCAAACAATCCACTAGCTGAGAATGAAAATGCACAAATGTTAAATGCTCCATGACCTCTGCAACCATCAATTAAAGAATTAATTGGTGAAAAATTGCAGCAATTGAGGGGCATTTCTAAAGTTTATATAAGAATCCCTCGATTATTCAAGATGTCAAACACATTGAAGGAAATAATTAAAAATATAGAAACCCTCTCCACCCAACATAATGCCTTTCACTTGTGGCAAGAAGACATGAGGGAATATTATGCATGTGGATTGGCTTATGATGATATGAAATATCTTAGAATAACCAAAGCCCAAATAGCCTCCTTATTTGTTAACCCCACACTAGTTTTCTGGTTAATGTTAATAAACCAAAAATTTCTATAAAATGGTGCATGCATAGGGACATTGTAGATAACTTTTGGGATTGTTGGTGTATGGTTTTTGATAAACCAGTGAACAACAATTGTGATATAACATTTTACTTTATTAAAAAAAATATATGTTGAGTTTGTTTTAGGGCATCATGTCAATTACTTTGACATTAAACCCTTCCAAGGTGTTGGTAGAGGTATGCCCCAGGATAGACTAGGGGTAGTTAGAGTAGTCTCGCACCCATATGTTCCTCCTCCTCCCCTTCCTCTGCCATCTCTAGTATATCATCTAGATATTATGCAGGATGCAGCCACATAGACTATCTAGGCTATTCACACTTTGAGTGGTCTTTTAGTTTCACATGATTCTATAGTAGCTTAGCCACATTTTGGTGATGTTTTCAATGGCTCGAGTGTTGTTGTATCATCCTTGTGAAGTCCACATACTTGTGTGCCACATACTTGCTCCATGTGCCGCTAGATATGCTTGGGTCCTCTTTTACAACCCGCTGACCATCCCTTGGACACTTCTGATTATGGCCTCCATGATGTGGACATTATAGATCAGATGCAGGGGAGTGGAGCGCACCCTACAGAGTCTTCTCCTGCTAGAGAGGGGGACATTGGAATAGTGACACAGGTAAGATTTAAGTTTTAAATTCATAACTTGCATTTTTTTAAATGAATATTAATAAGAGATAGTATAATGTACTAATATTTATTTACATGGTCTATTTAATAGTTGATATCTAAGGACGATCTCGAATAGGTGACTGAAAGCACCCTTAGGACCATTTCATTTGGCCTTGACACACACACACAGTATACATTTTCACACTCACTCGTTTACATTTTTTTACTATATACTTGCTTGTCATTTGAATTGTCATTAATGAAATTATATAACTTATATGTTTATCTTATTTTCCTCTTATAGGAAATACCTAGTGTGAGCGAGGTGCAGCCTTGTCCAGATTATGGAAGTGCAATGTTAGATAAGGGGAAGGTAATTGAACTCAAATTTGATTGAATTATGAATTTTAATATCTTATATTGATTATACATACATCAACATAGATTGGTAGTTTCATATGTACTTGTCATTTTTATGTACATGCAGTTATGAACTATACATCATTGTTGACAAGTGCGAGCAAGGTGCAGCCTTGTCCAGATTATGGAAGTGCAATGTTAGATAAGGGGAAGGTAATTGAACTCAAATTCTATTGAATTAATATTTATAAGATCTTATATTGATTATACATACATCAACATAGATTGGTAGTTTCATATGTACTTATCATTTTTATGTATAGGTAGTTATGAGCTATACGTCATTGTTAACAAGTGCCACAACACCTAAAGGAGTACGTATTGGAACACTTGAAGGAGTAGGTGTTGAAACACCTCAAGGAGGAGGTGTCAAAACACCTAAAGGAGATAAAGAAAAGGATCAGTGTAAGGAGGTATGTGTTTATTTTATTTTTTATTTGGTATTTATATTTTCCTACTACCAACAATTGTATGCTAACTTGGATCAATTTTATGTCTTTGTTCTTGTAGAAGTTGAAAAACCAACTTCATAGTCCCCAAGAATCACCTGCAAGCAATCACTATCACATGCAACAATTATTCAAAACAAAAAGAAGAGATGTTTTGTAAACCCCTTAGAGAAAATGTGTGCAAGAAAAAAACTAGAATAACGATTATTGAAAGTAATTATTTTACAAATAATACAAAATCCTTCAAAAATGAAATCATGCAAAAAAGTAAGGCTTGCACAACCCTAATCTTATCTTGAGCAAAAAGATAGCTCAACTAGATAAGGATAATAATTAACCTTGGAAATAAAATATGCCTAAGTAAACTTATAAAGTGTAATTAAATAATTAATTACACCAACACCCCCCCCCCATAAGTGCAACTTATGGAGAAGCAAATTATTATGCAAAGATGAGTCTCGGGAACAAGGCCTGATCAGGTACCCATTTACAAATGCAATGGAAACTAAATCAAATAAGGTAAAGGAGAAAACCACATGGGAACAAAACTCCTCCCCAAAATAGATTGCAAACTAAGTGATGAAAGATGGAGGACTCCATAAAACCCCCCAAGGACACCATCCATCACAAAGATAAATGAAAGAACCCCCTAGAAGAGAGGAAGAAAAAGGCCACATAGGCCCCCAAGAATGAAGTAGCTCCAATAAGATTGAAGAAACTGCATCTCCTGAAAGAAGTGAGAGGGAAGAGGTTGAATAAATGTAATCTCTGAAGGTGAAGTAGGTGTAGCCCAAGATGTCTCCACAGAAGTAGGTGTGGCCTCAACCAATGAAGAAGTCAAAGTAGGTGAAGACTGGATAGAAACCTCTAGAGATGGATGATCAACATAATCCTACTACACTGAAATAGAAGAAGCCACATTGATAGCCACAACAATAGCAATAGGAGGGGGAGGAGATGGAATGGAAGGCTCAAGAATAGGATCCGAAGTGAGAATACTAATTTTCAAGAATCCAAATCTCTCTTCTGAATGATGATGCACACTAGAAGTGAGAGGAACAGTTGTACAAACAGAAGCACCATCAGTAGCAAAATCAGTAAAGGAATACAATCGAAATGAGTGATCCACTATCCTAGTAGCAATAACTTCTCTACTCTCCAAGTCTCTAATGATAACTAAATTAGGTGTGAACTCCATAGCTCTCCTAGTGCCTCCATGTGTGATCTGATAGATGGAAAGAAGGTTGTTTATTAAGTGAGGGACACACAAGACATCCTGAAAGGAGTGGTCCCCAAAACTAATAGACCTCTTCCCTGTAACACTCATGTAAGTGTTGTTTCCCATCAAAATGGGAGACATAGTGCAAGGTTCAAGTGAATTGAACAATAGTCTGTGAAGATGCCATATGATGAGATGCTCCTAAACCTAGAAGCCATCTCCCTAATCCAATACCTGAAGAAGCACAAAGAGCATGTCCCTTCATATCTGATGAAGTATGTAAACTAGTTGTTCCTATGTTATGTTGTTCTGAAGAAGATGAATGAAGAGAAGAAGTTGATGTAGACATCCTAGAAGGAAAATCAATCTGATGTTTCTGAAGAAGATGTTTTAGCTCACCAATGTCCTTCTTGTAACAATTATGTTTTGCATGTTCTTCCCTCTTGCAATATGCACATGTAGTCTTCTCCTTCCTAGATGATTTCCCCTTAGAAGAGGAGGATGAATTTGAGGACTCCTTTTTTAGCTCATGAGGTTTGGAATCCTTGTGTTTATGTTTCTTGCCTTTTCCTGTAGAAGCCTTATGATCTTTATGCACTCCTATGATGCAATAAGTGTGTGAGATGATGAAGAAGGTTTCACCATGCCCATAATAGCCAACTTAGCTTTCTCTTGAGTGAGAGATGAAGTAAATTTATCAAAATATGGCATAGTGAATCTCATACCAAGTGCATCCCTAGTGGTATAAAAGGTAGATAACAAAATTGAATAATCTGGTCCAAACTTTGAAAAAATGAACAATATCAATAGAGAGTCTTCCTTCTAAACACCACATTATGAAAACGACAATCTAAGAGACTTAAGTTTGGTGAAAAAATCCTAGATGTTGTTAAAATCCCTAGGACTTAAACTAATAAGCTCATTCTCTAACTGAAACCCTCTCATAGTATCCTGCTTCCCAAACAAAGACTCCAAATTAGTCCATATCTCATTTAGTGTAGTGCAAGACTCAATATGAAAAATAAGGTCAAATGAAAGAGACAAACATAATGTACCATAAGCTTCATCACACCTATTAAACCATTTTCTCTTTTCAGTAGCACCTGTAGGTTCAATTTCTATACCCATCATTACCCTATACAATCCTTTGTGTTTCTAGTGAATCTCCATTTGCTTTTTCCAACCAAAATAGTTGAATGTAGTAAGGGGTGCAATTTTATGTGTATCCATGACAAAAAAAGTAATACATACTCTCAAATAAAAATAATAATGCTCGTCGATCTCAAAAAATACCCTGATTGTATGCTTCCGAAGAAAATAACTAAAAAGGTAAAGGCTGAGATCAAACAGGAATATCAGATACCTTGTAAAAAAATCTAAAAAAAATAGGTCTAAGATCTGTGTAGAACACTAAACTATCTTTCCAATGCCTATTTATTTTTGAAATGGAGCCAAGATGTAAAAGTTAAGCCTATCAGAGTGAAAACAACAAATTCTAGCTTTGATAGGCAAAAAAAGCATCAAAATTGAAAAATAAAAAAATAAAACCACCACCACTAGATCCAACATCAAATTAACTCTCTAGAAATATCTTGTTTTCAAAAAATAGAGATCGTATGCAAAAAATATGCCCGATTTGGTGAAAACAACTCCAAATTGCATAATAAGGCCCTCTGCAGCCCTCGGGGGCTAACAAAAAATGTCCCCTATTCACCTGGACAGACAAGGGGGTTGGCGGTCTAGCTCCTAGGAAAAGCCCCTAGTCACCCATGTGATTGGGGTAGGTACTAAAACTACTGACGGGGGCTGCGATTGGCTCCCGGTCCCCACGTGACTGTGAGTTGCAGGCGTAGAACCTGTAGGTGCTAAACTTGGCAGGGCGGAGCATGGCACAGGAGGAGCGGTGTGAGTGGAGGTTGGTGGCCCATTGGTGGCCGCTTGGTAGCATAGGGGCAGCATTGGGTATTTGAATGGGGCTGAGCAAAAATCCTTTAACAAAACTTTGATTTTTTAATTTTTTTAATTTTTTTGAATTTTTTGACCTTGATCTACGTGCCTTGGGGCCATACGGCCTTGGGGCTAAAATAGTTTTTTCCTTTTTTTCAACTTTCACCGAAATTGACGAAACGAAAGGTGTTTTTGGGGTTTTTGGACGCTCTAATACCATGTGAGAAACCAAGATTAGACATGCAAACCAAAAAACCTTCCACAGAAGAGAAAATCAGAAAAAGCAAAGTTATTGCAAGAAGATGTGCAAATATTATTTCCTAGGTTAATTATTATCCTCATCTAGTTGAGTTGTCTTTTTTCTCAAGAAAAGATTAGGGTTGTGCATGTCTTTCTTTTTTGCATGATTTCCTTTTTGAAGGCTTTTGTATTATTTGTAAAAAAATTACTTTCAATAATCATTATTCTTGTTTTTGCTTGCACATATTTGCTCTGAGGGGTTTACATAACATCACTTCTTTTTGTTCTGAATATCCATTGCATGTAATAGGTGATTGCTTGCATTTGATTCTTGGGGACTGTGAAGTTGGTTTTTCAACTTCTAAATGGTATCATAGCTCCAAACCTATGGCTGCCTATTTGTGATTTGAAGATATTCTCTCACAACTTCTTTTTCTGTGCAAGGGTATGCTAAAGTGTAATTAAATAATTAATTACACCAACAGTTCACATATATAGATTGACATTACAAAATTTAGTTTGGTCGGTTCTTTGAGAGGGGCATATTCTAGGACTCTTGACCCTTTGAAGAGATAGATATTTCAGGTAATCCAGATTAATATTTTAGAGTTCAATAATAGTTCAATGTATATTGATTTTGATGTTAATTATTCAATTTTAAATCATATAGTATAACTAATCTCAATTGTGGTTTGAATTTTTCTTATGTAGCTACCTTCAGAGCCAATGAGTGCTGCAAAGAGGCTCCATTTTGATGATCCACCAATAGTTTAGGATGAGATAGAGATTTTGGCATGTAAATTTTGAATAGAAATCAAGATGGCATATGCCACATTTTGTAAAACTTTGTTTGAGTTGGTGTTGATGCCATTTTTTTATATGGAGATACACTCAAGATTATTGGATAATTTTATAGATAGAAGTTGACAATCAAAATTTAATTTCTTCCTCATGTGCATGATTAAACTCTTTGAAAATTTAATCAAGTGAACAATGGTTAAATAAAAATGTACAAGAGCATAAAAAATAATGGTTGTATTATGTAGTTTATATTCATATCGCTGATTACATTGCATTGCACATCTTTCAAACTCAAAGCATTACTTCACATTGCATAACTAACAACTAGATGTTGATACATGAAAAAAATTCAATTACAATATAGTTTTTACAAAGTCAACCTAAGTAGTTATGCAATTACTTCACATTACATAACTAATAACTAGGAGTAGCTATCAATTCCAATTGCCTGTCATGGAATTTTATGAGACTACATTTCTTTGAGGCATTTTTTGAAACAGTTCACTACCTTGTCTATGCCACCACATTTTTCATACATGTGTACCAAAGCTTTTTATCAAATAGTTCACTAGCTTGTTGTTATGGCTAAAATCCTAAAATAAGTGCTTTCAAACAAGCTATGGATTGATGCAGAGTGGGGGTGAAAACATATGTGAAAACTACCCTTGACTCCTTTGGACCAAATTTGAGAACTAATAGCATACCCCTATCCTAGGCTAGTGAATTAGCCCTCTTTCACAAAGTGAATGCCCTTTAAACACTTGATCTTCACAAGAACACCCCAAAGAATCTTGAGTTGTGTCATAAAACAACAAATTCTAAGATTATTCTACACCTGTAGGTCCTTTAGCAGGATGTCCCATGAAACCATTTGTTTACCATGCAAATGCATAGGGTTTATTGAAAGTCCCACTTGCACAACTCCCTTGACCATGCCACCAACTCAAAAACCTCTATTATGACCCCAATATGCTTAAACATTAAAGAGATTCCCCCACTCTCATTGATTTTAACAAACTCTAGGCTAAAAGCTTCATTTTCATGTAATGATTTCCTCAGGACAACAACTCCAAGACACATAAATCATTTCCCCTTTCTTAAATGGACCTGTACACATTCCAATCATATTGTACAAAGCCTCTCCACCAAGCCACATGAAAGGTAAAGTAGGTGGAGGGCTTCAATAATTCATAATTTACTCAAAAATGAAAATTCTGGGTTCACTACTCGCCTTGAGAAAACTTGGTAGAAAAATCCCAAAAAATGAAAAGAAAGCACTCAAACCAACTTTAAAGGGGTCTCAGGCCTGCTTCCCCCTCATTCCACATGCTATGTAGTTGTTTACTTGTTGTGTAGTGGTTGAACAATGGAGAAAACACAATTTTTTTGTGTAGAAACTAAAAATTTTACAAAGTAACTCAATATGATCTTATTGATTCTTCACAAAATTACATTCATCAATCCCCAAAATGACTTCCTCAACCATTTTTAAGACTCTCCCCCACACAAATCAATTGACCAACTCCTAATAACTGACTTACAAACTAAGTTACCTATTCAAGTTCGAGGGTTCAGTTCGTCAATTTGGGGGTGGTTCGGTTCATTTTGGGTTTGTTAGTAAAAAATGCATGTAAAAATAATATATATATATATATATATGCAGCATAGAAGCATGAAATAGGATTAGAATATCACATAACATCATATAAACAACAAAACCACCATAAACTTGAATGACATTTAAAACATCCATGATAAATATTCATCATTGAAACATGAATTGTGGTAGCTTGATAGATAGAGTCTATTGATGCCAATGTTCAATTTGTATGATTTTGAAAAAAGAAGCCAATTGAGTAGATTTATCAGCATTCTTTAGAAATCATAAGAATTTATTTAGTACACTAGCCATTTTGATGTCTTCTTGCAATCTCAAATGCTAAATCTATGAAGAATTTAACTCTACTAACCACTAGTTTCCATTAAAAAGAAGGCAAAAAGCAATGGTCTCATGGATTTTTTTCACACAAAAATCAGCATTGGAGTTCAGTTAGAGGCTGAAAAACTACTTGTAACTACATAAATAAATCTTGTTCTACAACTCATATGACCTAAATTATTGTTCCATCACATCTAGATGGTTGTGTTTAGGTTAGGTATGGTCCCCTTTCATACCCAAAATGGCTGAAGCAATTCGAGCTACGTACAATTAGTGAAATCCCTTAAGAGTCCAAAGTGCAAAAGGGAACTAGTCTTTGATAGACTATTTCTCAGAAAATATGATGCCTACAAACCTTTTGTTTAAGGCTATGGGATTGTGTTGGGCCCCTCTACAATAACCTCTCTTGGTTTTTGCTATCTCAGAGGCGTTTTCCTGTGGTGGCAAGTTTTCAACTAAGGGAAAAGTTGTTAGATGCAAGCAGTGTAAAGTTGCAAAGTGGTGCAACTTTCATTCAACAACTCATGTGACCAAACAGATTGTTCCAACATGTCCAGATGGGTATCTTTATGCTAGGGATGGTCCTCTTTTGCACCCAAATATGTCAAATCACTCTGAGCTACTTTGGATCGACGATTTCCCTTAAGAGTCCAGAGTGCTAAAAGGAAGCAATCTTTGAAGGGCTATTTCTCAAAAACAATGGAATTTAAAAACTCTCTATTTGAGGCTATGGGATCATGTTTGGCCCATCTACAATAACCCCTCTCGGTTTTTTCTATCTCGAAGGCATTTTCCTGTGGTGGCAAGTTTTCTGTTGACAAAAAAGTTGTTAGATGCAAGCAGTGTAAAGTTGCAAAGTGGTGCAACTTTCATTCAGCAACTCATACGACCAAACAGACTATTCCAACACATCCATATGGGTAAGTTTACATTAGGGATGGTCCTCTTTTTCACCCAAATATGCCAAATCACTCTAATCTACATTGGACCAGTGATTTCCCTTAAGAGTCCAAAGTGCTAAAAGGTAGAAATATTTGAAGGGATATTTCTAATAAACCATGACATTTACAAACTCTCCATTTGAGGCTATGGGATCATGTTTGTCCCATATACCATAACCTCTCTCAGTTTTTCTATCTCGGAGGTGTTTTCCTGTGGTGGCAAGTTTTCAGCTAAGCGAAAAGTTGTCAGATGCAAGCAATGTAAAGTTGCAAAGTGGTGCAACTTTCATTCAACAACTCATACGACCAAAAAAGCTATTCCAACATGTCTGGATGGGTATGTTTATGCTAGGAATGGTCCTCTTTTGTACCCAAATATGTCGAATCACTCTCAACTACATTGGACTGGCGATTTCCCTTAAGAGTCCAAAGTGCTAAAAGGAAGCAATCTTTCAAACGCTATTTCTTAGAAACCATGACATTTATAGACTCTTCGTTTGAGGCTACAAGATCATGTTTGGTCCATCTACAATAACCTCTCAGTTTTTTCTATCTTGGAGGAATTTTCCCTTGGTGGCAAGTTTTTAGCTGAGGGAAAATTTGTCAGATGCAAGCAGTGTAAAGTTGCAAAGTGGCGCAACTTTCATTCAGCAACTCATACGACCAAACGAACTATTCCAACACATTTGGATGGGTACGTTTATGCTATGGATGGTCCTCTTTTGCACCCAAATACATTGAATCACTCTGAGCTACATTTGACTGACAATTTCCCTTAAGAGTCCAAAGTGCTAAAAGACAACAATCTTTGAAGGGCTCTTTCTCAAAAACTGTGACATTTACAGACTCTATGTTTGAGGCTATGGTATCTTGTTTGGCCCATATACAATAGCCTCTCTTGGTTTTTTCTATCTCAGAGTCATTTTCCTATGGTGGCAAGTTTTTAGCTGAGGGAAAAGTTGACAGATGCAAGCAATGTAAAGTTGTAAAGTGGTGCAACTTTCATTCAGCAACTCATATGCCCAAACAGACTATTCCAACACATCCGGATGGGTACATTTACGCTAGGGATGGTCCTATTTCTCACCCAAATATGTTGAATCACTCTGAGCTACATTGGACCAGTTATTTCCCTTAAGAGTGCAAAGTGCTAAAAGGCACGAATCTTTGAAGGGATATTTCTCTAAAACTATGACATTTATAGAATATTTTTTTGAGGCTATGGGATCATGTTTATCTCATGTACAATAACCTCTCTTGGTTTTTTCTATCTCAAAGGCATTTTCCTGTGGTGTCAATTTTTTAGCTAAGGGAAAAGTTGTCAGATGCAAGCAATGTAAAGTTGCAAAGTGGTGCAACTTTCATTCAGCAACTCATACAACCAAACAGATTGTTCCAACACGTCCATATGGGTATGTTTACACTAGGGATGGTCCTCTTTTTCACTCAAATATGCCGAATCACTCCAATCTACATTGGACTGATGATTTCCCTTAAGAGTCCAAAGTGCTAACATGCCATACCATCTATTGTACAGTCTATAGCTGGATGGTATAGCCATGGTAGATTTTATTAGGACTGTATAAGGTGGCTATGTGAGTTTAGAGAGTTGGAAACACTTGTACTTGAGTTGGTGAGTTTCCATGCATGGCAAAAATGAGTGAAATTAGGTGAAAAATGGTGCTTACAACTTGCTAATGTCAATGAAACATAGGGGTAGAAGGATTTAAGGTTGGATCAAGATTTTGCAGGTCCTAATAGATGTGTTTGATGAATTTATAGGGTTTGGAAAGGTTCAAAAGATTGATTTTCTTAAAAACCTCATGAAAGTTGCTAAAAATGAAGTTGCACCCAAGTTGGATTTAAGGAGAAAAAGTGGCAAGCCACTGTAATTTATTATATATAAATAGGAGATATTACAAAACCTAGTTCAAATGAGCATACTGATAGGAAAGAACCAAGAATAAAACCTTTGGTTGTAGCTTGATTAAGTACAAAAAGTTATTACAGAATTGTCCTAATAATAGTAACAAAGCATACACCTGTATGACTAATTCAACCTATGAGTTTTAAAAATATAGACCCTTTTACATTTTAAACATACCCTTTATACAATGCCAAACATTTGACCCATATTTCAAAAAATATCACTAGGTATAGATTATGCCCATACACAGTTATGACCTTTTTACATTGTTTCCAATTTGAAAATTCATATTTTACAAAATTTTCCTATTGGAGGCATTTAGGGCATAGTCTTCCACAATAGTAGTATGTTCACATTTTGGACTGATAAGCACCTGTACAAACCATCAAGGTAGCTAAGAATAACCAATCTATATTATTCTAAATGACACAAAATATGATGAGATGGTAATGCAAACTATAAAAGACGCTTAGTATAACCAATCTATATTGTTGTAATCTATCGCATACTTCTCAAAAAGGATCAAAGTTGTCTATTGTTGCAATAGTTCCATGATCAATCATGCCAGGAAAATTGCAGAAGTAGGAAAATGAGAAATCTATATTGTCACAATAGAAAAATTATTAGACTCACAAATCTATATTAATCTAAACAACTTGCATGATGATGAATTGGTGATGCAAACTATAAAAGATGCTTAGAATAACCAATATATATTATTCTAAATGACACAAAATATGATGAGATGGTAATGCAAAATATAAAGGATGCTTAGAATAACCAATCTATATTGTTCTAATATGTCGCATGCATCTCTGAAAGGATCAAAGTTGGTTATTGTTGTAGCAGGTCCATGATCAATCATGCTAGGCCTATCACAAAAGTGGGAAAATGAGAAATCTATATTATCACAATAGAAAAGATAACAAATCTATATTAATCTATACAACTTGAATGATGATGAATTGGTGATGCAAACTATAAAAGACACTTAGAATAACCAATATATATTGTTCTAATATGTCGCATACCTCTCCTAAATGATCAGATTTGGATATTGTTGTAGCACGTCCATGATCAATCATGCCAAGAATATCACAAAAGTGGGAAAATGATAAATCTATACTGTCACAATAGAAAAGATGCTTGGACTAAAAAATCTATATTAATATAAACAACCTGAATGATGATGAATCAGTGATGCAAGCTATAAAAGATGCTTAGAATAACCAATCTATATTGTTCTAATCAGACACATACCTCTCCAAAAGGATCAAAGCTGGCTATCATTGTAGTAGGTCCATGATCAATCTTGCCAAAAATATTGCAAAAGTGCATACAAAATATCACTATTAAAGACACCTACATTGCAATAGTATATAAAATATCAGTATTAAATAAAGAACACTAATGAACTTAAGCATAATGAACATAAGCATTGTACCTTTCATTCTTGAAAATTCTATTCAAGTGTGCCTAAAGGGTCATCTCTTTACTTAAGAGTATCCAATATTGCTTCATGATTAGCATTACTAAGTGTCCATAGGTTTTTTTTCTTTGGTATGGCATAATGCTTCAACAACTTAACATTTTTTGCTATAACAAGGTGTGAATACATGAGAATGGTTTTGTTTTTGTCATAGTCTTCAAATGTAGGTATTCCATTCTTTCTAATCATGTATGTTTGCAACCAAGTTCCTGCAACCATAACTAAACCTGTAGGATGCATGAAACCATCATCATCTTCCATCAATTGTGTTAGCTTATGCTTTACCCACACACATCGAGCCAACCAATAGTCTAATCTCTCTTCATTCCCCTATGGTGCAACAACTACAAAAACATGTCTTGGCTATAGTAGATCTGAAAGCAAGTCGTAATCAACTGAACTTTCCATTGTGTCATTTTTCATGGATATTGTTTGAGATAAAGGAGTTAGATATTGTGGAACCCATGTATCCACCCACTCACTTGACTCGCATTGATCCCACTCACACTAAATAAAACTCTGATAAAAACTAGCCAACTCTCATGTCCAAATGGTCCATCTGCTTGCATCTAAGCTTTGAAATGAATGCATCTTTAAAGAATCTTTGATTGTATGACAATCCAATCTACATCCCACTATAGCCTCCTCAACCAACCAAAAGAATCTGTGCACTATTCAACCAAGTGTCCCTCTATGTGACAATGTTGAACTACACCAATCAACAATAGAACATGCATCGCTGAACTTTTTTCCTAAAATCTTCAATTTCTCCTTAACCAGAGCTCTCTTTATGCATGCACATGCTCCATCATGCTCCCCTTTCCCATGTCTAGCTTAAAAAAAACTCCAAATATGAGGTACATCCCTCTTTGCATGCATTCTACTCAACCAATAAAACATACGAGCATTCTTGAATTGACCTGTGCAATTATCTGACGAAATTAGATGTCGACCCAGTGCTATATCATGCTCCTACAAGAACTCAAAAAAAATCTTGAAACAATGTTGGACATACTCAGATGAGTGAGATCTATCATCACTCATATTTGCAACAACAAGTATTACAAATCTTAAGAGACACTAAATAAAATGGCTTCAAACCTTCAAAATTCCTTTGCAAAATTTCCACATTTAGATGTGTTTTCTTTCAGTGATACTCTAGAGTTGTCATGCCAAAATTGTTGAATTACCTTCTTTACATTATCGGTTAGCTTCTTATCAACACATGGAAGCCTCCCAAAAAAATTACATGTGTCATTTCGAAGAGGATCATCTATTCTTTCTCTTCTTGCAAGTGCTCTATCCAATTTTTATGATTTAAGTCAAAATCAATACAAGTTTGTCTTATAAAGCGATCATTTTTCAATTGATGGCTTACTAGGGCAATTGTAATGAATCTCCAAGTAGCTCTCTTATCCTTTTCCTTGTTATTTTTTCCAATAGACTTGAGAGCATTAAAAATATTTTTAACAATAATAGAATTTTTTTCAGTCTTCTTGTTCACATGAATCTTCAATTTGGCTAGAAAAGGTTTCATCTTTTACATATTTAGAAATTGTACAAAAAAATTTCATTGCTCAATCAATTTCTTATCACTAAAATATTGGTTGAAAAGTCTTCTACCCCACAACCGAATAGTTTGTGTTGACCTCTTTCTTTCAAAATTGTTTATAGTGTTCTCATTGAATTCAAGTAGCCATTTAGGGGTTCTTGAAGGTCTTGAATTTGGAATATGTCTTTCTTCCACACAAGGTTATTCATTTTTCATGTGATC
>VDFB02086081.1:365509807-365568833 GCA_007258455.2 Sequoia sempervirens
GAGAGAGAGTAGAGGGTTTAGGGTTTCAGGGTTTAGGGCTTATGGTTTAGTGTTAAGGGTAGAGGGGAGGGAGAGGGAGTTAGTGAAAGAGAGGGAGCAAGTCAGAGAGAGATAGAGGGTAGAGGGGCGAGAGATAATAGTGACTGAGTGAGAGGGAAAGATATAATATTTAAATATTTTATATATTAGTAATATATATATTTAAATATTTATACATCAACTAAAATATTGAAATAATATTTAAATATTATACATAATAATATAATATATTATATATTAAATACATAATTTAGTAAGAGATTATCATAAATTGTATATTATATATTACATTATAAACTATATTATATATTATTGTGGATGCTAAAATCTATAAATGGCTTATAATCTAACACACACATTAGCATGGTTAGATGTTAAAACAAAGAAAAATTTAAACATCCATATGAGATAATCTAACATGTTTTTAAATGCTATCAAATAACAAGATAAATAAAAGCATACCAAAAAAAACATGAAGTATATCTATCCCATATTGGATTGGTGCTACTTTGATGTGAAAAGTAGCCCTTTCCCAACCCTTGACAAGCTTGATGATGAGGATGAAATGGAAAAAATTAGATCTCAATTGAAGAGAGTAATTTTACATAAGATTGTAGATGATTTGATGAAGAATCAACCCTCTACTTATAGATTCTCAAGTTGAAAGAATGCTCATAATAGAGAAATGTGGGATAAAGATTGGACCAATGAGATGAGGCCACTTGTCAACTTGTGAGTTGTTGAGGAATGTGCAAGTTTTGGTTAAAGTGCCAAAGAGGGAGAGATTTCAAATTTGAATTTGAGAGTTAAATATTGATTTTGACTTGTACAAGAGACATGTAAGACCCATTAAATGCCTTGTTGGATGTACATTTCAACTTGCTTTTGAATTCAAATTTGAGGGAATATTCCTCAAAGATGCCATGTTGATGGAAAATGATGAATTTATAAATGAGTTAAAATGATTTATTGGTGCAAGTGGAAAAAGCTAGAGGATGTGATGGGTGATTAGATTAGGCTAATTAGGATTAGATTATATTAATTGATGATTAGGGACTTTGACCCTTTTGAATTAAATATTTTGATTTATTTAAATCAAAGGGAGATAAAAGGTGATTTCAGACTTAATTAAATAAAAGGTTTGATTTATTTAATCAAGGAGGGTGATGTCAGGATCAAATTTGATCTATTTAATTTAAATTCATGACTTTAGGAGATTGATAAATAAACATGATTTAATTGATGAATGGATGAATATGACCTAATCAAATGCATGATATCAATTTCACGTGTCTACATTTTGCCCCTCTTTGAAGCAATGTACTTGTTGCGTTGTTTCAAAGAATAAACTTGCCAGGATCAAAATTGAAAAAATATATAATTTTTCGGATGCCCTGACGGAAAGAAGTACACTAGTACATTGCCCCCTCAAGATATTGAGTAAAAAGATTCGATTTGAGGGTTGATCTCACGATAAAGAGGTTCAAGATGGACATATGGATGGTTGTGATGATGATGCAAATGAAATGATTTTAAGATGCTCAGAATAATCAGTATATATTATCCTAGACAACTTAAATGATGATATGATGCATTTGAGATGGACAATGTGATAGATGATGTGATATGCTATGATTATGAGATGGATGTTTTATGCAGATGCTTAGACTAATAGATCTCTATTATGATGATGATACAAATGTAAGGCATGTGAAATGATCGATGCTTCCTATTATGTATGATATGAATGATATGTGGTATGCTGACAGTTTTGTGGATGCAGGATGGATGCACTGATGATGATGATTAACTACTCATGACATGATGTTAGTGTGGATAAGAAGAAATTGGGTGATGACAAGAGGATCCAACAATCCAACTTTATGAGAGATGATGATGATGATAGATGATGATTCACTTATCAAGGATTGGTATTTTAAAAGGGCTACTTACCTTATGTTTGATAACACACGTTGGTATGATGCATCAAGGTAGACAGAACCAAGATGGCATTGTACCTAGTGCGATAGAATTTGACTCAACAAATAGATAGGAGTATTCTTGTTCACACCTGACATATGGAAACCTTGCTAGGATGTACCTAAAAAAGCAATTATTTGCCAAGTTATATTACAAGAATGTCCAACAAGCATAGCAGACAAAAGATAATGATTGTTGCCCCATTCCTATCTCTCTAAATCCTTCGTTCAGATATCATCGAGAGGTCCTTGAAATGAATGTAATAAAATAAATCAAAAGACAAGATTAAGTACACAAACAAGCCAATGTTCTTCATACCTTTAGCCAGAGGGGTGTGTTTTGATAGGATAAGAATCCAAAGTGATATCCAAAATGATGACCATTGTCGGAATGATATATCTTAGGACATGCATTGTATAGGATGATGATGGTTTGATAAGTTGATTGATAGGATGTTGATATAAAGTGGACTGACATGTTTGAAAATGATCAAGAGTTTGATTTTTCTTTAAAGGTTTGTTTTTTGCTTTTGATTTTTTGCATGAAGCTTTCTTTTGCTGATTGTTGTGGTTGTTTTTGTTTGTTTTTCCAAAGGGTGAGGGTGACAGTCAGTTTATTATGGATGATTGATTATCGTGGGTCAAAGCGAGATGAGACAGATGAATTTTTTTCAAATATTTGGATGTTTTTGACATTTTTGGAATGTTTTGAGGCTATTTTTGGTATTTTTTGAGATTTTCACAAATGTTTTGGTTTTTGAATTTTGTGATGTTTTGGGGTTTTCTAAGATTGTATGAATGTTTTTTTGGATTTTGCTATGATTTTGGATGTTTTTGGTTTTTTGTGTTTTTCGAATGTTTTTGTGATTTTGATGTTTTTTCAAATGTTTTTGGATTTTGATGTCTTGGGGGCTGATCGAAGATTAGCCTTGCCTACATTTAAGCTTAGAGACGACATAGTTCAGATTCCAATGTTTTTGACATTTTTCTAACTTTTTGAGTGTTTTTGGATTTTTTTCATATGTTTTGGATGTCTTTTTGATTTTTTGGTTTTCTGATGTTTATGAATTTTCACATGATTTTGACGAATTGGATATGGATGTGTGTGATGATATCAGTGCTCTGTTTGAGGATTTTGTTGAAAACCAAGCTAAGGTTGATTGATCGAATCGATGGATTGATGATGATAACATTGTTGATGATACACAACAATCCAAGGATAGTGTTTAGAAACACAAGGATTGAGATGTTGATGGGATTGATGATGATAACATTGTTGAGGATGCACAACAATGCAAGGATTGATTGATCAGGATTGATAATGATAACATTGTCGAGGATACATGACAATGCAAGGATAGTGTTAAGCAACAAAAGGATATCCCGAGGTGATGATTTTTTGATTGGATTTTATTGATCACGATTGATTAAGCTTGATTTGGAACAAAAGTTGTTCAAATGACTTGATGTGATGTTTGAAGTGTAAATTAGATGCGATTGATAGTTATTTTTTTGATTGATGTTCGATGAAAGATGAAGCTTGATAAGGAATATCTTCTCTTCAAAATATGCCATGGGCTAGTGATTTGGAATTTTTTCTTACAAGTGGTGGACCAATTTGATTTTATGTTTTCCAATGTTCGTATCACCACATAAATTGGAGGATATAGATCAAGATTTTCTCCCGAAGCAAGATGTAAATATCTACCCCCAATATCTAGCAATGTATGGAATGTCATGGATGGATGCTTGGATAGGCGTGTGGATGGATGGATATGGATTATCTTGTGATAAGATAAGGTGATTAGATAAAGAATGCTCATTTGGATAATGTTTCATGGCTCAAATAACGTTGGATAGGATAAGATCAATGAGAATGATCCATGTCAAGATGTTTACCATAAGCAAGTGTAAAGTGTGCCCCAAACCTTTATCAAGATCAAGATAACTTGGATGATGGATGCAAACGTATGCACATGGATTGGATAAATGGCTCATAGTGACTGGATTTATTATGGCTGAGATGGATGGAATGTCAAATTTTTTATAGATGGGATGAGATGCTTTCTCCTGGAGTGGCACACGTAAATGCTCAATTCTACACATGACGCCTGTTTTCTAGGTTTTCATCATGGTCTTGCCCAAAGTGCCACTGTTGTGGTTTTCACTAGAGGGCAATTTTTTTCTTATTGTTTTTAATCTTTTTTCTAATTTTTTTTGCATTTACATATTTTTTTATGTTTTTGAGTTTTTTGAAAGATTTTTAGCTCATGTCGAGTCACAAGGTGTTGCTGATGTAGATGCCCCTATCATAATGTGTCATCGATATACTGCTTGAAGAAACTGCTTTACCAGGATATGTGCACTTGAATGCAACTTTTGAGATTCCTGATCTACTTTATTGATACTAGGGTTAACTCTGTCTCTGTGTGTACATCATGATAGAGTGCCTTCAAAATCCTTATGATGAAGGGTCATTGCCAATACATGGTCAATTTGAGAATTGTATATCATGTGTGGGGGCGTGGATGGAGTGTGTTTAGGGATAAGAGATAGATTGGTTGACAGTTTGGAACCTTTGACTCTGCAAACTTGGGAAGATGAGCAATGATGGGTGGATATGAAAGTGTGCATGGAATTAGGACCAACTACTTGATACACTTTGTACATCACTTGAAAAACCTTCTTTTCCTTTTGTGGACATCTTTGATGGATACTTTTCCCTTTTTTATTTTCCCCCATAGTTTCTTTGACTAATGGAGTTTGATAGGGATGATCTTTCTTTGTATTATTTGGTATCCATTTGTATTTGATTTGTTTGTTATGCTTTCTAGCTTCTTTTTCTTTGATGACATTTTTTGTTTTTTGATTCAAATCTTTCTTTTGACATTTTACCCAATTCATGGATGGTATGATGGGTGGATGAAGATTTGTGATGTGGCTAGTTGTAGTATTGACACTAGTTTCATCATAAGGATTCCTCCTTCTCCCTATGTTGATGTTTGCTTGAGATGAAGTTTCCCCCAGTATGGTGGTAGTAGTACCTTCATGCTTTGATTTTTCCTATTCTGAGAGCTCTTGTTCAGAATGAATTCTCTGATAAATGACCGCCGTAGGTGACATTGTTTCAATTTGCTGCTCTGCTAACTTTGAATTATACTGTTCTGTCTGACTTGTTTTCTTAAGTGGATAATGCTAGATATCCACAAACCTAATGTCCTCAGTCTCAATTTGGGATATATTTGATCCTGATGTTGACAACTCAATAACCTGCTCTTTTTGTGTAATAATGTCAGGAGTAAAAAAATCTTCTTCTAAATGAATATCATCTATGTGTCCATCCATAGAAAGCATCTCATGGGTAGATCGAGGAGTATGTACTATGTGGATATGATCATCTTGCATAGATAAGAGAGTGTCCATTATATTATTGTAGTATCTTGAAGATACAAATTCTTAATCTTGAATGATTTCAGAGTTGCTTTCGTCATGCTTTGGATCAAGTTCTTGACATGGGCCAGTTTCAAAGGATGGATGGATTATAAAGAATTCTTGGATGTCTTCATTAGACATGGTAAGTGGTTCAATATCCTCAAGTGTTCAATATTGGTAACCATGAGGTCGAAGGAGGTCAACATGTCTTGGAAAGGACCACTACTAGACTTTGGTGAAAGATGTTGATTATGCTTTGGGATTAATTCTTAAGATATGTCCTCTAACTCATAAGGCAATGTAGAGACATTTCTAGCATGATCATAGGTCAATGGATTGTGCATTATGTCAATAGGATCAAACAATCCTAACACTCCTTGAAATAGATCACTAAAAAGTGGCTCTTGATGTATGGTGAGTTGATCATTGGATGAGGTGGAAACATCTTCAATTTGATCATTGATGTAAGGAAAGCTAAGGTGCAAAAACAACTCTCCTAACATCAAATCCTTAAGGAAGAATGTAGAGACACTTTTAAATTTTATAATTACAATCCAATTAAGATGCACTTGAAAGAGATAACAGAAACAAAGAATTAGACAAACACATATGAACACCAGATTTACATGGGAAAACCCTTCTGGGAGAAAAAACCCATCACACCAAGAGAAGTCACTTTGTATTACAATAATGGAGATTACATATAGAGATCAGACTTTTCTTTCTTATGTCAATTTATAGTAGCTTTCACAATGATCAACCTTGCTAGACAATATTCACGTTATAGTCTTCTTAGAATAGAATACACACTGATACACATTGAACTATTCACCCAACCATCGAACCGATCCTTTGAACCAGATTACTTTTGCAATCTCTAAGTATATCCATGATGCCCCTATCTATCAATCTTCCTCTCAGTAACAACTACAATATTCCAACTGCTAGCAGTTCCCATTCAGCTTCTTTAATTGGTCGAATACAAGCCACATAGGATAGTCTTCACTTGGTCAAATGCGTTCACCCTGTGTTGGCATGTCAGTGAGACAATAATCGTGTCTCCTCGATGCTGTGAAGTCAACATTTGATATTGCCAAGAATTCATACTATCGGTAATATTTTACATCAATTCTAGAGAGCTATCGCTAAGACTTCACCATTTTGCCAAGACCTCATACCGATGAGCATCACTTGTATCATATCACCAAGACTTATCGCTTTTGCTGAGAGATCATACCAAGCCTTTATGTTATACCGAAACATTCAACAGTTTCCAAGACTTATCACTTTCACTAGGAGATCATACTGAGGTTCAGAAGTTATCCCAAAGTATTCATCTATCACCAAGACTTATCTCCATCACTAAGAGTTCTTAGCGAGCCCTTAGTGTTACCCCGATGCCTCCACTTGTCGCCCAGAGTCTCCCCAATATCCAATAAGAGTGGCCTATAGGCCAGAGATATTCATATCAGTAAGACTTCATATCAAGCCATCATATGTTACTCTAAGTGTATACTATTGGCAAGACTTTTCTTCATTATTGAGAGTTCATAGTGAAGCCTCTATGTTAGCTCGAAGACTCTAATCACCATGAGTCTCCTTGACCACCACTTGACACTGATCCGTCGGCAAGAGATCAACTCAGGCAGAGTGAGATATAAATTGTGAGAGCGATCATAATGTCACAGTGATAGATACATTCAGCATGACTGAAGCAAGGTCACAGCGACTAGAACTATTCACCAAGGTTTCAACTACTAGTCGAGCAGACACAAAGCATGTCACACCGATTTAGCTCTCTTAGAGGTTTCAGCCTATGAGATTGAGGCATATATTCCTAACACATCTCCCACTTGACGAAGATCACACAGGCACCTCCAGAGCACAACAAAACTACTAAAAATCATGGGCACTAAGGCCCATTGAATTGGCACACCACCTGAACTTTTCTGTGCTCATTGGCTTCGTCAATGCATCTGCAACATTCTCCAGAGTATCAACTTTTTCCAAAATTACCTTTCCATCCTCCACCATATCTTGTACAAAATGGTACTATACATCTATATGTTTTGTCCTAGCACAGAAAGTAGGATTCTTTGCCAAAAAAATTACACTCTGACTATTGCAAAAAATAGTTATTTTCCTTGCATCAAAACCAATGTTAGAACACAAACATTTTAACCAAACTGCTTATTTACAAGCATGTGTAGCTTCCATGTATTCAACCTCCATAGTGGACAATGCGACCACAACCTACTGCTTACTCATCCAACTCATTGCACCACCATTCATCATGAAAATGTATCCACTAGTAGACCTCCTACTGTCAATGTCCCCTGCCCAATCAGAATCTACATAACCTTGAATGCTAAGAGTCCTCTGTGATTCAACCAAGTTCCCATGGTAACACAAAGTATATTCTAAAGTCCCCTTCAAATATCTAAACACTCTTTTCACAACATCCCAAAGTGTTCTTCTAGGATTAGCCATAAACCAACTAAGAACTCCCACTGCTTGAGCAATGTCTAGCCTTGTACAAACTATTGCATACATAAGACTGCCAACCACACTAGCATAAGGCACATTGGTCATGTCCTCCATCTCAGTAGGATATTTTGGATAGTCTTCAACAGATAGCTTCCTTCCATGCAAAATTGGAACAACTAGCTGCTTGCAATCATTCATGCAAAATCTCTCTAGAATAGTCTTGATATACTTACTCTGACAGAGCCAAATTTTTCTACTATTCCTATCCCTGGTTATCTCCATCCCTAGAATATATCTTGCTAGATATTCTTCAACAGATAGCTTCGTTCCATGCAAAACTGGAACAACTAGCTGCTTGTAATAATTCATGAAAAATATCTCTAGAACAGTCTTGATATACTTACTCTGACTAAGCCAAATTTTTCTACTATTCTTGTCCCTAGTTATCTCCATCCCCAGAATATACCTTGCTACACCAAGATCTTTCATTTTGAACTTAGTAGACAACTAAGACTTAAGATCGGAAATCATCAACTTACTATTGCCTATGAACATCATATCATCAACATAGAGAGAAATAATAAGCACTTGATCACTTTCAGCTTTATAATACACACAATGATCAGATTTTGATCTTACAAATCCCAAAGTTAATAAAAAAGTATCAAACTTCTGGTACTACATCCTAGGAGACTGTTTTAACCCATACTAAGACTTTTTTAACTTGAAAACCAATTTCTCTTTACCTTTCTCCACAAAGTGCTCAGGCTGGGACATATAGATTTCTTCTTCAAGATCACCATCAAGAAATGTTGTTTTCACATCCATCTGTTTGACCTCTAAGTCATACATTGCTACAAGGGACCAAAGAAATATAATGGACGTCAGCTTAGCTATAGGAGAAAAAATTTCCCCATAATCAATTCCCTCTACCTAGGAATAACCCTTCGCAACTAACCTCGCCTTATATTTTTCTATGCTACCATCTAGACCAATCTTCTTTTTAAATACCCATTTGTAGCCCATAGATTTTTTGCCTTTAGGCAATGGCACCAAACTCCAGGTATCATTCTTTTCTAATGATGCCATTTCTTCATTCATGGCTTCCAACCAAGAGTCTGAATCAGACATTCTAAATGCCTCTTTCATAGTCCTAGGCTCATCAGTGCTAGAAATTAAAGGATATGCCCAAGTAGAATCTATCAAAGAGAACCCATACTATCAGGTTGCTTTCCTTCACAAGTTGACCTCCTCACTTGTTGAGGCTGAGGTTCTTCTTCTTCTTCGGAAATTTCAGAACTACTTGAGCTCTCCTCAGTTTCAGGTACATTTTGAATTTTCAATTCCTCTTTATCTGGTGTCGGAAGAATTCCAATTACATCCTTATTATTTTCTAACTTTTTCTCTCACTTCAGATCCAAGGTAGAAGGCTTCAGCTCACAAAATATTACACTTTTGTTGTAGAGAACCTTCTCCGTATGAGGATTTGAAAGCTTGTATCCTTTTATGCAAGCACTATAGCCAATAAAAATACATTTGACAACTTTTTTCTCCAATTTAGATCTTTTCTCATATGACACATGTGCATATGCCTCACAACCAAAAACATGAACATGTCTAAAGAGGGCTTCTTACCAAACCACGCTTCCAAAGGTGTTTTATCAACAAGTGTAGAATTTGGAGAATGATTTATTAGGTAACATGCTGTAGCAACTGCCTCAGCCCAGAATTTCTCCTCCAAGCCAGCACTACTCAGCATACTTCGTGCTCTCTCTATCACTGTCCTATTGAACCTTTTTGCAACTCCATTTTGCTATGGAGTATAAGGTGTAGTCTTATTTCTTTTAATCCCATGGTCTTTACAGTACCTCTCGAATTCATCAGAACAAAATTCACTACCATTATTAGTCCTTAAACATTTTATTTTTCTTCCAGTCTGATTTTCTACAAGGTTCTAGAATTCCTTAAACCTACTGAACACTTCTGATTTAATTTTCAAAAAATAGACAAATGCTCTTCTCTAATAATCATCAATAAACGATACATAGTACCTTGACTTAGATAAAGAAGGAACATTCATTGGACCAAATACATCAGAATGAATATAATCTAGCAAACCAAAATATTTATGAGGACTGGAGGAAAAAGAAACACGGTGTTGTTTTCCATATATACAATGTTCACAGAATTCAAATTCAAGGTTACAATCTTCAAGCCCCTCAACTAGGTTTTTATTCTTCAAAGTTTTTAAACCTTTCTCTCCAATGTGGCCTAGCCTATGATGCCAGAGCATAGTCTTTTCTATTGGAAGTTTAACTTCCATAGAGTTTACACAATTAGGAACATTTCCCTCTTTTCCTCCATGAGTAGCTTTCTGTGACTTTACAGAGACACTGTTGCATTGAACAACATGTGCATCCAACTTGTACAATGTACCAATATGAGCACCCCTTGCTAGCACCATTGAGCCTCTAGTCATCTTGCAGCCATTTCCAGAGAATGTGACTTGCACTCCAATATCATTTAGCATACTAAAAGAAAGTAAGTTTTGTTCCAGACCTGGTAAATGAATTACATCATTAATTCCCTTCACTCTTCCATCAGGGAATTGAATTCTGACTCTTCCACGGCCAACAATTTCCAAAGTTGAATCACTTGCCAAGTACACCTTTCCACCATCATATTCTTCATACTTTGTGAACCAGTCTCTATGAGATGTCATGTGGAAAGATGCTCCAGAATCAATCAGCCAGACATCATCCGATGCCTGTGTAGCCAAGGCTGTAATGAAGGCGTCTACATCACTCTGAGAAGAATCATTGTCAGAAGAATATTTCTTCTTCTTCTTCTTCTCCTCTTTAAAATCCTTTTGGACATGACTAGGTTTCCCACAGTTCTAGCACTTCACTTTGGACTTCTTGCCAGGAGACTTTGATCTCCCTTCTGATTTTGATTTAGATTTCTTGTCCTTCTTCTTGTCTTTTTCTTTCGATCTTCCTCTAACAGCAAGGGCCTCCTTTGCCATCTTAGAAGATTTCCTTCTCATCTCTTCTGATAACAAAGAAGAAACAACATATTCCATCTTGAAATTGGATGTTGTACTCCTAATAGCCATCACCAAGTGATCCCATGAATTTGGCAAAAAACACAATAAAAGCATACAACAATCCTCTTCAACAATCTTCACACCAACAGATGTTAACTGTGCAATCAACATGTTGAATGCATTCAAATGATCGGCAACAAATCCTCCCTCATGCATTCTCAAAGCATACAGCTTCTTCCTCAAGAACAATTTATTCACCAAGGACTTGCCCTGATAAATAGATGCCAATCTCTTCCACAAGGAAGATGTAGTCTTCTCTTCATGCACATTGAGAAGAATGAAGTCTGCCAAATAGAGCCTTATTAGCCCCTTAGAATTTCTATTTGCAAGGTACCAATCTTCTTGCTTCATGCCTGTAGGCTTTGTTCCAGACACAACAATCCAAAGATCACAATCAACAAGTAGATCTTCCATTTTAAGTTTCCACAACTCAAAATTGTTGCCATTGAATTTCTCTATTTCAATCTTTCCTAACGTGCTAGCCATCTCAATCTATAATTCAAATTAACAAATTTCTACAAGACTCCCACTAAATAGAATTGACTCAAAAACCCAATGTACCCACAAGGATAACACAACTAGCTAGGCTCTAATACCACTTGTAAGGAAAGCTAAGGTGTAGAAACAATTCTCCTAACATCAAAACCTCAGGGAATAACGCAAAGACACTTTTAAATTTTATAATTACAATCCAATTAAGATGCACTTGAAAGAGATAATAGAAACAGAGAATTAGACAAACACATATGAACACCAGATTTACATGGGAAAACCCTTACGGGACAAAAAACCCACCACACCAAGAGAAGTCACTTTGTATTACAGTAATGGAGATTACATATAGAGATCAAAATTTTCTTTCTGATGTTAGTTTACAACAACTTTCACAATGATCAACCTTGCTATAGAACATTCACGTTACAGTCTTCTTAGAATAGAATTCACACTAATGCACATTGAACTATTCACCCAACCATCGAACCGATCCTTTGAAACAGACTACTGCAATCTCTGAGTATTTCCATGATGCCCCTATCTGTCGATCTTCCTCTCAGTAATGGCTGCAACAGTCCAACTGCTAGTGGTTCCCATTTGGCTTCTATGATTGATCAAATACAAGCCACATAGGATAGTATTCACTCGGTCAAAGGTATTCACCTTGTGTTGGCATGTCGATGAGACACTAACCGTGTCTCCTCAATGCCACGAAATCAACATTCAATATCACCAAGATTCCATACTATCGGCAAGATGTTACACTAAGTCCAGAGAGCTATCGCTAAGACTTCACCATGTCGCCAAGACCTCATACCGATGAGCATCACTTGTATTTCTATCGCCAAGACTTATCGCTTTCACTGAGAGATAATACCGAGCCTTTATGTTATACCAAAAAATTCAATAGTTGTCAAGAGATCATACTGAGGTTTAGAAGTTATCTTGAATTATTCATCTATTGCCAAGACTTATCTCCATTGCTAAGAGTTCTTGGCGAACCCTTAGTGTTACCCCGATGCCTCCGCTTATCGCCCAGAGTTTCCCCGATATCCGATAAGAGTGGCTTGTTGGCTAGAGATCTTCATATCGGTAAGACTTCATATGAAGCCACCATATGTTACTCCGAGTGTATACTGTTGGCAAGAATTTTCTTCATCACTAAGAGTTCATAGCGAAGCCTCCGTGTTACCCCAAAGACTCTAATCACCATGAGTCTCCCCGACCACCACTTAACACTGACCCTTCTTCAAGAGATCAACTCAGGTGGAGTGAGATATAAATTGTCATAGTGACATAATGTCACAGTGATAGATACATTCGACATGGCTGAAGCAAGGTCACAGTGACTAGAATTGTTCACCAAGGTTTCAACTGCTAGTCGGCTAGACACACAGCATGTCACACCGACTTGGCTCTCTTAGTGGTTTCAGCGTGTGAGATTGAGGCATATATTCCTAACAATTGATGGATAGATTTTGATCATTGTTTTCAACAATTGTGGTGGAGGGATTTCTGATGTCCTCAACCATAAGGTCAAATGATGTTGGCATTTCTTGAATTGGATAATTGTTCGGTATTGTTGGTGGATTTTCATCATCATTGAAAAGTGACTCTTGATCTATGTTGATTTGATCTTCAGACGAGATAAAAACATATTCAAGGTGTTCATTGATGGATAGATCTGGATCAATTCTTTTAGCAATTTTAGTGGGGAGATTTTCAATGCTATCACCCATGGTTGAATGTTCATCGTTATCCCCAATAGTTATCATTTTTCGTCTATGTGCTTGTGTTTTTTGGGTAGCTTGAGAGGCTTGTTGCAATTGTTGAGCTTGTGTTTCTTATTGCGTGGCTAGATATTGTTGGATGGCCTTTTGGTAGGACTGGTGAGCTTTTAGTGCAATGTCATATTGTCTTGCTGCATTTGGTTTTGGTGGTAGTGGTGGCAGATTTAGAATTATGTTGGATGTAGTGACAAGTGGTTGAGATACGCTTAGAGCGATCATGGTATTGAGGGGTTGAGATATGATGCGTGTGATAGGGGTGGTTGGAGTGATCGAGGTGATAGGAATGGTCAGAATGACCGAGGTGATAGGTCCTTGGGAGACCATATTTTGATTTGTTGGGATTGATGTTGTCATTTGATTAGATACCATCTATTGGTGTGATGTCGATGGTATATTCAAAGGATTTGATGTGATGGCTTGATTAGTCTTAAGTGGATTGATTTGGATGGAGTGATTGGTGCTAGGTAAAGGGGGAATCCCTAAACCAAGGAATGATGTTTATATGGGTAATGGCAGTGGAGATGTCTCTTGGCGCAATGACTTAACTATTTTGGTAAGTGCAACAATTTGATCTTGCCAAATTTGGTCTTGACTCCCTTGATATAGTTGATTTGGTTTTTGTTCAAGTAAATTTAGGATGCATACTTGTGGTTTTTGAATGGGATCATGGACAAACTGATTTTGGAAAATGTTCTGATTTGGGATGACACTCAGATTTGGCATGATAGGTTGAAATTGAATATTGTTGATGTTGGGAATCACATTGCCTTGACTTAGGTAACTTTGATTTTGCATGGTGTTACCTTGACTTGGAGTTGTTAACATCTTGTTTGGATTTTGAACAATATTCATATGATTTACAAACATATGTATCCCAAATTTTTCTGGATTCATGTTTGAAAAACTTGTATTTGGTACATTCACATTTGGCATGTAGGGATTTGGTGGGATGACGTTGTTCGTTTGAAAGCTCATGCATTGATTGTTCGATTGGTGGATTCTTAGGTTTGGAATTAGATTTAAATCTACCATTGGGAAAGGTGTCCTAAACTTTGATTTGGGCATACTCACATTTTTTGTACTATTGACATTTGTCGAAGGTAATGATCCCATGTACGGTTTGTATAGATGTGAGTGTTGATAATCAATCGACATTGTAAGGATTTGATAGCTTAGTTGACTTGGGTTACTTATGATGTATGGATCAAGTTTGTATTCCATGTTCCTCTTATGTTTTGACCTTGTTGCAAAAGTGACCTCTAAGGTTCTTAGGACCAATGACGAGATGAAGGATGAAAAGGGGAAATGATATAAGTGTTGAATGTTTAGGGACTTTAGATCAATGCTAGACTTAGGTCTTGATTTTGATTAGTTTGTTTGGTAAACCCTAAGATGTTGGATGTTATCTTAGGATGAACTTGTTCAAAATATTGCTAATTTAACTAGAGGTATGAGAAAGGATGCATTCCCATAATCCTAACTAAACAAGGTGATCTTGATTTTGATGATTTACCCAAGTCTAGAATGATGTTTCTAGAAGCTCTAAAGTTGTTTGGTGGGATGGGTTTTGATAGATGTTTGGGATGGATGAAGTGTTTGATTTAGTCCTAAATGAATCTAGGAAGGACTTTTTTACTAGGCCAAGATAGTGAAGAACATGCCTTTCTCTAAGAGTAATTCAAACCACAAGACCAATGTTTTCTCGAAAGACAATAAAAAGATAAATAAGCACGTGTGGGGTTCAATTTGAGTTAATCTTGTTTAATGAATTGCTTTTACCACAAACACACTTCTTGCTTAGTTTTCAAATTGAATTTCTATGTCTCAATTCCTTTTCATTCCACAAGGACCATTATGTGAAAATCAAGGTTTCAAGAGCATAGTTTCCTATTGTTGACTTTGGAATGAACAAATCGAGATATATGTCTTAGTGTTTAGAAGGCTTCTAGGGATAACAACCCCTAGTGACAAGCAATAACACGAGGACTATTCAAAGGTATTTGTTCCTTACAAAGGGTTTGAAATTATGATGATTCCTTGAATGTTGGTTTTCCAATGTTTTTGATCAAAGCACTGTGTTTTCAAACTGACTCACAAGCAATATAATATCCTAGCTCATTTGGTACAATTTTCTTAGTGGGCTTGCCTCATTCCCTTCATAGTAGAAGAGATGATTTTACATGCAACCAATGAAAAAATATAAAGGTATGTTAAGAATGAAGTCTTAACCTCTATATTTTAACCAAGATTGGACATGGCAAGTAACTTCTTGGAATCTAAGTTCCAATGCACCACTTTGATAAACTCGTTTGATGGACTGGTTGGCTGCTACAAACAAGGATTTTAGTTTGGAATTTCTGTTGGTGGAGATTGAACCATATGGTGAGAGTCCCCTTTCGGATCCGTCTCGTCAAAATCAACTGCGTGATATTGGCGTTTACTCCAATACCCACATTTATATCCTAGTTGGAAATACTCTTGGCTTTAGAGTGTTACCGGTTGAGTCGTTCCCTTGGGTGAGTACTTTTTCCCCAAGGTAGGCCCTCTAAGATAGACAAAAGTGAGTAAACATATTCATAGTTCGATCAACCTTCGTTTAGAAACAAAGGGAGAACACATGGAATAAGTTTACTCACACTTGCAAAGTGTTTTGTTCAATTTTTAAACCCAAACTGAAGTGTGGAGGCAATCCTTTATGTAGCTTAATGTCATAAAAAGGACTTTTGATTCTCAAGGTCATTGTGAAGCATGAGAGAAATGCATACACCCTTTTAAATGATATTACTTTGTATAAGAGGTTACGAAATACGAAAAAAACATGTTCATTTTAAGCCTCAAAGTAATGATTTTGATTCTTTTTAATGCACCAAGATGAAGTGTCAAGTTTATTGTTCAATTCTTAGCCTCAAACAAAATGTAGTGGGTTTTTGTAATGTTCATTTTAACCCCTTTTGCAATGGAAATTGAAAGCCTAGGTAATGTTCATTTTAAAACCCAAAAAACATGTGAGTTAGCCTAAAACAAAAAATTAAGGCATGTGACAGAGGCTCAAAGCATTTAAAAATACTTTTGGGTTTCAAGTTTTGATTTCTCAAATCCTTAACTCTAATATTGCATTCATTTTTTCTCAACTCCAACTCTTGATTCCAATGTTGATTTTATCTTTTTCCTTAGTTCTCCTTCATTGCTTTCCTTTGTTAGCTCTCAATTGAAGAGAGTAACTTTTCATAAGATTGTAGATGATTTGATGAAGAATTAACCCTCTACTTATAGCTTCTCAAGTTGAAAGAATGCTCATAAGCGAGCAATGTGGGATAAATATTGGACCAATAAGATGATGCCACTTGTCAGCTTGTGAGTGGTTGAGGAATGTGCAAGTTTTGGTTAATGTGCCAAAGAGGGGGAGATTTAAAATTTGAATTTGAGAGTTAAATGTTGAGTTTGACTTGTGCAAGAGACATGTAAGACCCATTAAATGCCTTGTTGGATGTACATTTCAACTTTCATTTGAATTCAAATTTGAGGGAATATTCCTCAAAGATGCCATGTTGATGGAAAATGATGAATTTATAAATGAGTTAAAATGATTTATTGGTGCAAGTGGGAAAAGATAGAAGATATGATGGGTGATTAGATTAGGATAATTAGGATTAGATTATATTAATTGATGATTAGGGACTTTGACCCTTTTGACTTAAATATTTTGATTTATTTAAATCAAAGGGAGATGAAAGGTGATTTCAAACATAATTAAGGTTTGATTTATTTAATCGAGGATGGTGATGTCAGGATCAAATTTGATTTATTTAATTTAAATTGATGACTTTAGGAGATTGATAAATAAACCTAATTTATTTGATGAATGGATGAATATGACCTAATCAAATGCATGATGTCAATTTCACATGTCTACAATTATATATTAAATTATAAACTTTATTGCATTTTTAAAATCATATATTATAAACTATATAACATTTTTCCAACACTATATAAAACATATCTGATATTGGATTCAAATTGGATATCCGATTTGAATAGGATATCTGATATTTCTGACACAAAATTTAGTGCCTAGGGATTTTCCTCGGGCTTCCTTTGGATTTTTGTTCAGACCTGCCAATCCTAAGAAGTCAACACAATAAAAATGTTTAACTTACCTTGCTTTTCTAGACTTCGCCCATGTGGCTGATGACTTTTTTTTAACCCAAAATTGATGAAACGAAAAGGGTTTATAAAGGAGCTTCTCAGCTTTCCACCAATATAAATTATACTTTATTTTGAATCTAATAAATTATTATTATTCATTTTCTATTAGAATTACAACTAAAATCCTAATTGATAACCTGATTGAAAAACATCTATATCTTTCAAACGGTATCACATTTTTAAATCCAAAACATACTTGATACTATAGGATTAAAAAAATTGAATTTCATGAATTTTTGACCAAGTTAAGGTGGTACATACGATTTTTTTATATTTATTAAAAGTTGTAATAAAAAATTCATAATTAATTATTTACTTAGAAAAAAATTACAAAAAAATATGCATCACATCTGTACATGAGTCTTCTACTTATATCTAAAATCTTATAAGAAATATATTATGATTTTATTATGGTTAGGGTGGTCAGATAGACACCTACTTATTTTTTCCCTGAAATTTAAATACTACGGCATTGAAATTTCAATTTTTCACCAAATAGATTTTTTTTTAGAAAAATAAACCTAGTAGTTTAGAAACTACATTCAATTTTCCACAGATTCTATTATTATGTATTTTTGAAATAATATAGATAACTTGTTCAATTTTTTGCATCAAGTTTCCTAACTTTGATTTTTCTAAATTTTCATTGCCACTTAAGGGGTTGTTTTTTCCATGATGATCCTACACATACCTAGCCTACAGCTGCTAACATTTTTTAAGTCTTATTGAAGTCAACTTGTTGCAATTAAATTTCTAGTCGTGGATATATATGTATAATATTTTATATCATTTTAAGGTGTATGTGTGACGTGTCAATGTGTATTGTGAATATTAGAAGGGTGTTAGAGCGATTTTATGCATATTTTCACTTGTGCATAAAGATTTTGTTGTGTGAGTCAAAGTAGAGGAGAGTAGAAGTTCAATATTAGTCAAAAGGACAGAAGATTGACATCTGAGTCTAATTGGAACTGTAATCAAGCATTTATAGATGGTGTTCTTTTAGTTCATTTTCTTGGATCTAATCCAAATCTCTGTAAGGAAGTGTGCCTTCCTATCTTGAGCAGTGAGCTCTAGGTAGTGAGCCTAAATGCAAGTGCATTTCCATATTGCAAACAATTTTTTGAGTATACTTAGATTATATTTTGGATTGGCCATCAACCATTTTTTTTCTCCTAGGAAGGTTTCCATGTAAAATCCTTGTGTTATGGTGTTGTGGTTATTTTCTTTTTGTTTCTGCATATATCTTTTGGTTAAATGCTTTAAGTGGGTTAATGATCAGAATAATAAAGTTAATTTTTGTAGAACAATGATTCACCCCACCTCTTAGTGTTACTTTTTTCCAACACAACCAATGAGATTTACAACATATAAGATGAATAGAATTCTTTACTAAGGAAGTCTTATCAATGTTACAACTAACTCTATAATGGCTCAACTCTTTGTTGTTGTCATAGCAACTATGTTTACTACTCTACACGCCACTACTTCAACTTTGTTCCTCTCCTTCTACTTTAGTGCATTCTCTGTTTGCCTCGATGCATAGCTATACTCTTCTTCTACTCTCCTTTTTAATTTTTAGTATATTGATTTGGGATTTCTAGACCACTATCTACTCCAATCTTTTCTTAGCATACTTTGACACACCCTTTTTCCTATTTTATGTAGTTGACATTTATGGTGATCACCTCAAGATCTTCTATTAGGGTAAATATATTCTTCACTTTCCTCTTTTTCCACTAATCCACACAATATTAGTTCCTGGACTCAGAGAATTCTTCTTCCTTTCCATCATACCAAACCTTAAAATCATATATGTAGTTAATGCTCTCTCCTTATCCTATGATCTGATCTTGATTCTTGTTTATGTGGCCATCTGTACCATCATTTTGTGCATCAAATCACATTACATTTGTTGTTAAGTTAGTTAGAACAATAAATTTCCATCTCTAGGTTGGTCTACAATTGAAACCCTATTTACACGTATTTAGTTGTTTGTGATCACCTCGTTTAAAACTAGGCCACCAATCTTCTCCCTTTGTACCACAATCCTACGTTCTTCATTCATTATCACAACTTTAAAAAACAACCATTTGATAAATGGTCTTCTAAATCTCCTTCATTGATAATGTCCTTTAAGAACATTCACCTCCATTTCCTTGAAGTAGCATTTTCCATTGGATTGCGTATTGATCAATCTGTGCCATCCCCCTCTATCTCGTTAGTACTAAAAACAAGCCCACAATATCATTGGAGGTTGATGGACTTATGCCATGTGTCTTGATTTCTTATCCCCCAAATACTTCGATTCACAACAACAATGTGTAGCGATGATGCCATGTGTCATGCATCATTCGATCAACTTTGTTTGATCTACACCATTCCCTGTTTCCTCAAAAGATATGAATAGGTCCCACCATATGTGTCATGGGCTAGCGAGCACCGTCAGATCATCCTCTTCATCTATATCACCACTATAGATCAACCTAGTTTTACCACCTATTCATGATGACATCATATCTTATCCATTTCATTTGTTGTGGTCGTAGGTCCCACTTTCCTGGTCATTGAATACACTCTGTCCACTATGGATTTCTTTCCACCAATCCCTGCTTCCCTGCAAGACTTAGCTAGGATCCACCACAAACACAATAGGCTAGCGGGGAGACTATTAGATCTTGCAGTCTCCACCAACACTGATGATCCTATCAAAAGGAAATATTTACACAAGAATTAGGAAAAATTAAATGCTGCAAACATCTACTTGACTGTCAAGAATCACTAGGTGAAGGGTTTGGTTCCCCACATGACATAATAGGCTTAAGCTATCACTTAAGCTACCTACAACTGAAAAACATAGGTCACCATTAAATTAGAAGCGTTGTTCTAGTGCCATGATTGCATGTACCTAGGGTTTTAACCCGAAAATCCTAATTCTTGTCGAGAGCACAAATAATCTTTTTCTGAGCATAGCCTTTATCCTCTAGTCCTTCCAAACACATTTTTGAACTATTCTCAGAAAAACTATGTTAGATCTAAGATCATATTTTTCTATAGAGTGCTAAGGAAATTTACCAAAATTTGTAGCCTTCACTCCATCTTCCAGGTTTACAATACACTAACATCACTAGACATCAATGACAATATTTTGACATCAATGTTGGATCCCCTTCAGCAGAATTAGTTCCATCTCACACCTAATCCCATTTTGAAATCAATTACAATAATATGTCAATAGAACCTGTGAATATAAAATTCCTCAAGCTCCCTTCAGGTTGTTTTGTTTCTTGCTATGTACCAGCCTACACCTCAAATTATTTGAACGTCATCGGGCCTCTTTTTGATATGATTCATTGGCTACCACCACATGTCCACTAGGACCTCCTCATAGCGATTTCTTATTTCACTCTTTTTCAGGCTCTAACCTGCTTCCATGTGTGAACACTATGAGCTCTTTATAGTTGATTCCCTTCACTTTTCAAATTGGGTCCCATCCATGATCCACATACCTTGTCTCCACATATACTTTTGGGTAGGCCCCATAGTTGGCACCGATAGTAAGGAATGCCTCCACATGTCTTCATTGTGCAGTATCTGAACACAATGAGGAGGAATCAACGAGTGGCCTCCGACCTACTAACACATGTCTCTTTCATGGGGACTTCATCGAAAGGAATGAAAGATCAAACTTCATGCCTCGTGAAGCTACCACATGCCTTAGCTGCCTTCGTTGGTGAGTGACACTTGTCTACATGGGGTGTTTCTAGGACCATTTCCATCATTCACAAGGAATAAATCTGATTGGGAAGTGACTGCGTGCTATGAACCAAATCTTTTCTGTTACAATGACAAAGGGATATCATTGTTGCAGCCATCATTGCTCAAGATATAGAATATTTTCTATTACTGGCCCACCAAGCGGTAGGATTGTTGGCTATATATACTGCTTCTTGCTTCTGAAAATGAGTTTGGAAGAGATAGAAAAATTAGGGAAAGACACCAAGCCTTTAAAATTTGTTTTAGATTATTGTATGAGACTCACAAACTATGTCCTTGTTTGGCCTTTTTTTTTTCTTAAGATATTTGATAAAACATTGATACTGTGCCATTATTGACTTGAATTGTTCATTTACAAAACTTCTATGATTTTAATACAAGTTTGTTCGTTTAGATCATTTCTTTGACTCCTATTTTCAGTAAATGTGTGTAATAATTATTTATGTCATTAGATGAATTGTTTAGGTCCTTATCCTTGATTTCTATTATTCCGTGACATAGAAGATTGTTGATCAAGCCCTTAAATAAAATCTCAAAAGATAGATTTACTATGCCTATCTCAACTCCTTGGTGCATCACCTTAGTTGGATCTTTATTTTTTATATCTACTTCTTTTTCCCATTCCAAAACCCCAATTATAGAAGAAGTCGACTTCTTTAAAAACCTAGAGGACACTCAGTTTAGTGTAATTGGTCCCCCATTAACTAAGTTTCTCATAAAGGTTGTTACTTTGCCAATTTTTGGCATCAACAGTTTTCTTTTTACTGATACACCCAATGGGACTACTTCAATGAGTCTAAAATATAAGAGGGTGCATGATCCATTGGCCTTTTACTAGGTCCCAAATAGTGAATAATCCTGGTTTATTAGTGCCACCACTAGGGACTGTACAAGCCACAACCTAAATTGTGAATCTTTTGCTTCCCCCACCCCTTTCATTGGCCATGTTTCTATATGTTAACAAAAACTATTTGGCATGGGATGGTTTAAGTCATCTTGTTGCACCAGTAGCACCCACTTTTTGGGCCACTATCTTGGTCTCTACTTTAAAATATAAGGAAAACTATAGTGCAAAAAATGTCTTCCTAATGCAAAATAGTCTAGAGAGAAGTGCAAAAACATTCATTTAACACACATTTGAGATACACATTCATAGTACAACAAGATAGAAAAATAAATTAACACATAGAGATAACACCAGATGTACGTGGGAAAACCCTTATGGGAGAAAAACCCACCACACCAAGTAAAGTCACTTTGTATAATAGTAAACATATTACATACAAAGTTACAGACTTCACTCTCAGATGGTAACTCACATCAGCATCACCTTGGTCGACCTCGAGTCACAAACATACAGTTCATCTCACTCATACTTTCAATGCTCATATGACATAGTTCTAACTACCAGCAAACAACCATTAAGGTTTCATTTAATTTTAGTTCCTTCACCGATAAGCTTCCTTCATCTTTGGTTACACACAACACTATGCAACATGTATCAAGCTTCCTTGTAATAAATTTGGTTATAGAGAATATTGCCATATTTGCACTCTGTCAAACCCTGGGTCAGTTCATGCAATAAATGCAAACATATCGCTAACAAGAAATAAAACTTTCGACCAATGATTGTTGATTTACAATAGCAATGTAAAATAAACAAATGAAATTATGTCACGTGTCGACACATCACTCATCCATCTCATTTTACTATCCTACCAAACTGTCGGTCATTCCTCGTGGTCTCCACCAAGACAGGCATACACTGCTTACGCAATTCTAGAGAATCAAGATGGGAATCTACAATATTCGTAACAAGTCTCTGAGAAAAGACTTAAATTTTTAACTCCCAACCTCCAAGTGGTCCCCACATCCATTGGCATCCAAGTCACCATCATACACTGTTGTCACCATCCATGTAGACCGGTCCCACCAAACCATTGGCTTGTCGCCCTATCAGAGAAACACAAACTTCACAACCCCCAGTCAGAGGTTAGGAATTTCCCAAACATTGCGACACTGAAGGAGATTGGCTAGTCAAGAAGTTAAGTAACTTCTGAACTCTATGACAAGGTTCCAAGGTTAGAGATTGCAACGATCCTGTGACCAACACACTGTCACCTAGTTTCAAACTTCTAGAACCCTATGACATAGGTTTCAAGCTTCAAGTTTTGGGTGATAGGCCCAAAATGAAGACCAACAAGGGGAAATTTTCCAAGTCTTTAACAGAGGTTCAAGCCAGCAAGTTGAGGCACATTTTCCAACATGCTCCCAATTGACAAAGACTTACTACTTCCTCCAAACTCAAACTTAATGAAGATCGTAGGCCCCAAGGCCCATCAAATTAGCACACCACGTATACTTGTCTATACTCACGAGCTTTGTCAATGCATCAGCAACATTCTCCAGAGTATCCACCTTTTCAAGATTAACCTTTCCATCCTCCACTATATTGCAAACAAAATGATATTGTACATCAATGTGCTTCATCCTGGCATGGAAAGTGGGATTTTTTTCCAAATAAATAGCACTCTGACTATCACAACAAATCATAATCTACCCTACACTAAACCCTATTATGCAATTTTGACACACACACCCCACTTGAGATAGGGACTCTCTTTTCTCACTTTGCTTTCGTTGTGTATGTGTTGTAGGGTCCTGAATTGGTCCCCTTAAGGGATTGATCTTTCGGAATTGGTCTTATCTCACCCTTGTACTTCATGTTCAATCTACATTTTAATACTCTTTGCAATGCTTGCTTAATGCATTTGCTCTTGGTAAATGGCCCCATATTTGAAAATTTGATTTTGGAGGAAAATTGGCTAAGTTATGATGAAATTCGGCTAATCCGAGGTACCTTGGATTAGCTGAACCTTAGTTCGGTTGGCTAACATGAGGTCCCTTTGATTACCCAAATCTGGCCTCCTATCGAATCACCAAAATCTATCGAGCGTACCACATGGCATTTATTGCACTCTTAATGCACTTTTTTGGAAATAAATGGCTAATTAGTTGGGTATTTCCTCATTTTACACTTCACCACTAATAGATTAAGAGAATTTCACCTCCATCTTGCCCTTGAATCAAGCTTTTTCTTTCATTTGCATGTTCTTGAGGATCATTCTAGGGTTTCAAAAGGGTTTCTTGTTAGATATCCTTTGTATTCTTCACATCACATGGCCATTTAAGGTATTTTTCTAGTTACTTTCGACTAGGTCTTGCTTGTTTCATGCTTCATTGGCGGTCCTGTTGCAATTTAACATTGATTAAAGTTTGGAGCTTTAATTTTAAATTGATTTTTCTCCTTTTGTTTGAGTATGTGGGCATGTTTCATGAAATCAAAGGGGATTCTCTTTTTGTTTGCATTTGAAATCTTGAGGGTCATTGAAATATTGGGGTTCTCCTTGTGATTTTATCTAGATTTTTGTGTTGAAACCTTGGAGGAATTCATATTGGTGTGCCTTGGTAGTGTACACTAGCCATATGTGATTCAATTGAATGGTTGAATAACCTTAGGAGTCTTTGAAATGAATTGTGAAATGTCAATCATTCCAAGGAAATGGCTTGCTCTCATCCCCTTCGAGTTTGAAAAAATGAGCCAACAATTGGAAATTTTTGCAATATGGGGGAAGTTTGACTAATCAATGTAGCTTGGATTAGTCAAACCTTAATCTGGCCAAAAAATATGAGCCCTCTTAGATTGATCGAACTTCCCACTAGTCCACAATTTCACTATCCTGCATTGAACGTAATCGACACTTAAACAAATCTTGACCCATTCTTTCAAATGTCAGAAACCCAGTGCACAGGCTCATTCCAGAATGCCTTGGCATACTAACAAGTTTCATTTTCTGAGGATCGAAAGTCAAAATGTGAGTATTATGAGAAGGTTTGGCTAATCCAAGGTAGCTCAAATTAGCCGAGCCTTAATTTGGCCAAAAAATCTAGGCCTGCTCAGATTACCTAACCCCCTTCTATATTTTCCTTCCTAACCCCAAATGAATGATTATGGATTGTGCATGGATTTTAATGATAGATTTCAAGAAGTGGTTAATTAGAATGCATTTTTTTGAAATTAAGCAATGCCATCTTTGGAATGGGTTATTGGCCATGCATTGCTAATGAATCAATGTTATCATCTCTATTTAAATGACATTGTAAATATGTGGAATTGCACTTCAAGTTTATTAATCAATCTATACATTGGTTTATTTACATATCCTTCATCCTTGATTTGCACCAAGCAGGGTATATTCAACATGTGCTAACAGATCTCATAATGTTGCATTATGTACATTTGGGTAATTGTGGTTTATCTTGCAAATGCAAGGTGAAGTGAGTCCTAATAAGAAGACGAAGGCTACTTTGGTACAAGAAGTCAAGAGGAACGTTGAGAGGATGAAGTATGATTTCAAAGGCATCTAGCTTAAATCTAAGATTTCCTCGACTTGGGCCAAGATTGGAGACACAAATCTTGGACATGTGGACTATGACGATTTCCATCAAAGAATATATGGCAATGCACCAACTCAACTAGCCCAAGTGATCACCCACACTAGTTTTGAACAAGCAGCAGGATTCACTCTAACACAACTATGCCTAGAGCTAGTTCTAGAGTGTGGAAAGCATTATGACTCCAAAAAAAGGATCATAATTGGACCCCAAGGGAGAGTTATGGCTAATCTCCCAAAGGAATCCATTGTAGAACTTTTCAATATTTCTTTGCACCACCATTTGATCAAAGAGATAAACATAGGTGAAGCAATTAATTTTTATGATGAGGATCCTAACAGGGCTTTGGAGATCATGAACAATTCTTGGATACTAAAGTCAAAGCCTCATTATTCCAAGATGCCCAAGTAATTTCACCATAGTGATTTCAAGTTGGAGTACCAAGACATAATAACCCTCCTAAGCAAGGTAATGGGAGTGGAACAAGCTCATGTATTCCATTCTTGGATGTTCTTCCCCATCACATGAATTGTAGCTAATAAGCATTACCGTTGGGCAAGGATCATAAGAAACAACTTGGATGCTCAATTGAGAAGTGTACAGGAAACGAATAAATTCACCATGACATCCTATCTTGTATACATGTTGGCACACAAGACCAAACACAAGGGTTTGAGCTTCCAGGGAGTATTGGAAAAAGACAAAATCTAGGATGTATATCCTCAATTGTAGTACAAGACTTACAATTAAAAAAGGGAAAAATATGCTTTCTTCATGTTCATTCCAAGGTTGTTGTAGAATTCCTTTTATGTTAGGATAACCGCAAATTCTATGGACTTAATCAAAAAATATGGGCAGTGGTTCATACAATTTCCAAAGTTTTCATACATACAAGTGTAAGGATCCCCTGCCGTCTTACTCAGACTCCCAAGGTACCCAACCAATAAAATTCTAATGCTAGAGTTGACAAGGCAGATGACACCCTTTGAAGTAATTCTACAAATGGATCTAAAGAAGGGGTTAGGAGCTAAATTTTCATTGATGATTTGGAAATTGGAATCATGTCCTTCCATTCAAAGTGCCCAACATTCTAAAAAGGAGATGGCATAGTTTGAGATTTACTCCCACACAAATAGAAATCATTTTGACCCATATGGTAGAGAGGTGAAGTTGGCTAATAGGACATTCTGACATGTGGACCATATTAAGGACTACTAGGAAAAATGCAAGGACAGCTTTGATGTTCTCAGAAGAAGGTTCTCTTGGATGCCTCTCAAAATGATAAGGTTGTACAAGATAGTGGAAGCTCCTAATCAGGTGCAAGATGAGGAAGTGAACCTAGTACAACCACATGATTATGAACTTTATAGAAACAATCCTTTGCCACATATAAACTGGTCTAAGGAGGAAGCATCATATCTTGAATGAATAACTGAGCCAGTCAAGGAATATTCAAGGCAATGGGTAAGGAAAAAGGTGCAGGAATTGGAGTTTGATGGCATCAAATTCACATATGAATTGATGGGAGACATGGAGTCTCATTTTGAAGAAGGAGCTTGTGGTGGAAAGGATGATGTTTCTGAGTCCCAAGGTGGTGAAGAGTAAGAAGGTAACAAACCACTGATAATAAAGAGGAGAAATAGAAGCTAGAAACAGGTAAAAGAAGGGGAGAAATTATCTCCCATGGCCGAGAAGACTCCTCAAGTAAATACTATATTGCTACAGAAAGTGAAACATCTCAACCAGTGAGGAAAAGGAGATTGGTTACAAAGAGATAGAAGGTAGCAAAGGCTAAAAAGAGTGATGTAGAAATTGATGCTCCTTCTTCAATTGAGGTTGTGGAGATAGATAGTCTTGGGGAGAAACCCCAAGTATATGTGAGGAAGATCCCTCCCAAGCATAAAGCATCTTAGGTAGAGGAAGAAGAGGAAGTAGGGGAGAAAGTATAAGATGAGGAGGTTCCTTTTACTGACAATCCTAAGTAGGAGGTGAATATGGGGATTGATTCTCCTCCTCAAAATGTACAAACCTCAGAGGAAGTTGTTCGAGAAAACAAAAATATATCTAATGACCCTAAGAAGCATGAATCAGAGGATGATGAGGTCTCTACTCCTACCAATGAGGAATGGAAGAAAATTTTGCAGGAGATGGGACATTCTGTATTGGGTACACATGATAGGAATGTTGAATCCTAAGTAATTCAAAAGAAGCAATCCAAATATCCAAAAAAGGAGGTCATTAATGAGAAAAAATATTAGGCTAAAATTAGGGAAATGAATGACAACCCACAACAAAATAGAGGTGAGCAGGAAATACCTTCTATGGAAGATAATGTGGAATAGCCAATAGTTCCATAATGGATTGAGAAAAGGGCAGGTGAAAATGTTGGTGTAATTAATTATTTAATTACACTTAGCAAAAGTTTACTTAGGCATATTTTATTTCCTAGGTTAATTATTATCCTTATCTTGTTGATCTATCTTTTTTCTCAAGATAATATTAGGGTTGTGCATGATTGCCTTTTTGAATGCTTTTGTATTATTTGTAAGATAATTACTTTCAATAATCATTATTCTACTTTTTTGCTTGCACATATTGGCTCTAAGGGTTTATAAAACATCTCTTCTTTTTTGTTCTGAATATCTGTTGCATGTGATAGGTGATTGTATGCAGGTGATTCTTGGGGACTGTGAAGTTGGTTTTTCAACTTCTACATGGTATCAGAGCTCTAGACCTGTTGCTACATGTTCGTGATTTGAATATATTCTCTCACAGTGTTTTCATTTGTGCAAGGGTTTGAAGCCAAGCTATATTTTTGTGGATCTAGCAGTATGCAAATTTTTCTATGCATTTTTGGGCCAAATAGACGTCGCCATTGCGATCAGAGCACCCAAAAACTACAGAAATGCATTTCATTTTGTCAATTTTGGTGAAAGTTGAAAAAAAGGAAAAAAAATTAGCCCCAAGGCTATACGGCCCTAGGGAACAAACTCCAAGGTGAAAATTTCAAAAAAAAATAATTTTTTGTTTTTTTAAAATCAATATTTTTGTAGGAAATCCTACGCCTCTCATTTTCAAAGGCACCACTGCTAGGGATCCGCCCAGTGGCCACCCACGCACCACTGCTCCTCCATCGGTGGCTTCCCTCCCAACATCGCCCCACCACCAGACCTCACCTCAGCCCCCATGGGCTCCCTGGGTGTTATCAATGGTCACATAAGTGACCAGGAGCCACCGATTTGTGCCCTGCGAGGATTTTCTCCTAGCCGCTAGTCATAATGTGACCAAGCGCTTGTTTTTTTAGCCCCAGGAAAATTTTTCCTATAGTGGTCGGTCATGTGAAGAATCAAGGGCCAAAGGAAAAGGTGCTTGTTTTTTGAGCCTAATTAGCATTAAAAGTGCCTTTTATAGGCCTTTTTTCATTTCTTCATAACTTTTACAAATGGAGGCCTTTCTTCAAAAATGAGATATCGTCAGAAATCTGGTTCAACGCTCTTTCTAATGGTGGAGGTTTGATTTCTTTATTTTTTAGTTTTGATGCTTTTTTCACCTGTCAAAACAAGAAGTTGTTGTTTTCACTCTGGGAGGCATAACTTTTGTGACATGGCTCTGTTTTCGAAAACAAATAGGCATTGGAAAGATAGTTCAGTGCTCTACACAGATATCAAACTTGTTTTTTCAGATATTTTTACTAGGTATCTAATATTCTTGTTTGATCTCAGCCTTTACCTTTTTAGTTATTTTCTTGGGAAGCGTGTAATCAGGGTACTTTTTTAGATCATCGAGCATTGTTTTTTTAATTTGAGAGTATATATTGTTGTTTTCTATCATGGATACACATAACATTGCACCCCTTACTCCATTCAACTATTTTGGTTGGAAAAAAAATTGAGATTCACTTGAAACATAAAGGGTTGTATAGGGTAACCATGAGTACAAAAATTGAACGTACATGTGCTATTGAAAAGAGAAAGTAGTTTAATAGATGTGATGAAGCTTATGGTACATTATGTCTGTCTCTTTCATCTGATCTTCTTTTTCATATTGAGTCTTGTACTACACCCAATGAGATTTGGACTACTTTAGAGTCTTTGTTTGGGAAGTAGGATACTATGAGAGGGTTTCAGTTAGAGAATGGGCTTATTGGCTTAAATCCTTGGGATTTTGACATCCAGGAGTTTTTCACCAAACTCAAGTCTCTTAGATTGCAGTTGTCATAGTGTTGTGTTAAAAAATAAGACTCTCAGTTGATATTGTCCATTCTTTCTAAGCTTGGACCAGATTATTCAATTTTTATATCTAGCTTTTATGCCACTAGGGATGCACTTGGTACAAGATTCACTATGCCATCTCTTGATAACTTTGATTCATCTCTCACTCGAGCACAATCTAAGTTAGCTAGCATGGCATGGTGAAACCTTCTTCCTCATCACAGACACTTATTGCATCACAGGAGCCCAAATATTAGAAGGCTTCTATAGGCAAAGGCAAGAAATAGAAACAAAAGGATTCCAAACCTCATGATCAGTAGAAGGAGTCCTCAGATTCATCATCCTCTTCTAAGGGGAAATCATATAGGAAGGAGAATATTACATGTGCATATTGCAAGAGGGAAGGGCATGCAAAACATAATTGTTACAAGGAGACTGATGAGCTAAAACATCTTCTTTAGAAACATAAAATTGATTTTCCTTCTAGGATATCTGTATCATCTCCTTCCTCCCATTCTTCTTCTTTAGAGCAACATGATAGGGGCACAACTAGTTTACATACTTCATCAGATATGAAGATACATGCTCTTTGTGCTTCTTCAGGTATTGGATTAGGGAGATGGCTTCTAGATTCAAGAGCATCTCATCATATGGAATCTTCACAAACTATGTTCACTTCCTTTGACCCTTGTACTATGTCTCCCATTTTGATGGGAAACAACACTTACATGAGTGTTACAGGGAAGGGGTCTATTAGTTTTTGGGGCTACTCCTTTTAGGATGTCTTGTGTGTCCCTCACTTGACAAACAACCTTCTTTCCATCTATTAGATCACACATGGAGGCACTGGGAGATCTGTGGATTTCACACCTGATTTAGATATCATCAGAGACTTGGAGAGTAGAGTAGTTATTTCTACTGGGATAGTGGATCACTCATCTCAGTTGTATTCCTTCACCAATTTTTCTATTGATGGTGCTTCTATTCCTACAACTATTCCTCACACTTCTAGTGTGCATCATCATTTAGAGGAGAGATTTGGATTCTTGAAGTTTGGTGTTCTCACTTCAGATCCTATTCTCAAGCCTTCCCTTCCATCTACTCCACCTCCTGTTGCTATTTTTGTGGCTACCAATGTGGCTTCTTATGTTTCAATGCAGCAGGATCCTGTTGGTCATCCATCTCTAGAGGTTTTTATTCAGTCTTCACCTACTTTGACTTCTTCATTTGTTAAGGTCACACCTACTTCTGTGGAGACATCTTTGGCTACACCTACTTCACCTTTTGAGATTGCTTTCATTCGGCCTCCTCCCTCTCACTTCTTTCAGGAGATACAGTTTCTTCAGTTCTTTTGGAGCTACTTCATTTTGGGGGGGGATTTGTGGTCTCTTCTTTCCTCTCTTCTAGGGGGGTTCTTTCATGTATCTTTATGATGGATGGTATCCTTGGGGGGTCTTATGGAGTCCTCCATCTTTCATCACTTAGTTTGCATTCTATTTTGGGGAGTTTTTTTCCCATGTGGTTTTCTCCTTCACCCCATTTAATTTAGTTTGCATTGCATTTGTAAATGAGTTCTTGATCAGGCCTTATTTTTAGGACTCATGGGAGGGTGTTGGTGTAATTAATTATTTAATTACACTTTAGCATAAGTTTAATTAGGCATATTTTATTTCCTAGGTTAATTATTATCCTTATCTTATTGAGCTATCTTTTTGCTCAAGATAAGATTAGGGTTGTGCATGATTGCCTTTTTGAAGGATTTTGTATTATTTGTAAAAAAATTACTTTCAATAATCATTATTCTAGTTTTTTGCTTGCACATATTGACTCTAAGGGTTTAGAGAACATCTCTTCTTTTTTGTTCTGAATATCTATTGCATGTGATAGGTGATTGTATGTAGGTGATTCTTGGGGACTATGAAGTTGGTTTTTCAACTTCTAAAGAAAAGCCTATAATTGTGCAGGAAAAAGCTCTGAGTTGGGATACATTGTTGGAACAATGGGGTCAGCCCAAGAAAAGGAAAAGAGATAGAACAATTTCAAAGATACACAAGATGAATTCAAAAATAGAGTTGTTCATGTAGCAGTACCTCCAGTTGATAAATTCAAGGATGAGATCCAACCATCTGATTACAGAGTATAGACTATCAACTTAGGGCCAACTACTAGAGAGTAGGAAAAGGAGAAGTTCTGAGAATCTTCTCAAGAAAATTTGAGAAGGTTGGATAGTGAAACCATGGAAAAGGAAAAATTCAAGAGGTAGTTGAATTTTGTGTATAGGTATGTCCAACATTTGATGAAGCCATTGTAGGTTCTAAGTGATGAAATTATAATTACAGAAGGATTATTGCCCAAAGTAGTAGTTTCTGAAATTGAGAGACTACAGAACTTTGTTCATCATACCCAAGACTGGCTTCAAGATGTCAATAAGAGAGGAGATGAGGAAATTGAACAAATTCTCATAGTTCATACCGATTCTTCTGGTTTCCTTCTACATATTTCACAATTTACAACAAACTATAAGGTTGATGAGTCAATTGTTGATGAGCTAAAGAAAATTTTAGAGATACAAAGGGATGAATTGGCTCAGTTGGATATCTCTCCTCACAATATAATTGATAAGGTAAAAGGATGGTTAGAAGTTTGGAATTACAAGAAGGAACTTCTTTCCAAGGTGTTGAAGAAAATAGAAAAATATAGGGAAAGATAAAAGAAATCTACAATGGTTGCATTAGTTTTCTGGAGATATTCACTAGAAGAAAGAAGTTTGGCTAGAGAAACATGAATCTTGGTACATTGTAGGCATGGTGGCATGAAGTTTATGCCCCTTTTGATAGTGCTCCAATAGCAAAAGAACATCTAGAAGATGTGACAATATATATTTCCAGGTTGGACAAATACCATGAATTACAAATTGAGTGGAGTAGGGTGATGTTGCAATATTTGGAGGAGTTTAAAGCTCATAAGACAAGAATCATATTTATTTTGGTTCTAGACCCAACGGATGTAAAATAAATACTTGAAAAAGTTAAAGAACTGACTGATAAATTGGAAGCTGACAAGGAAGGAGAAGTCAGCCAAGTTGTTGCCACGTAGGATTCTCGTCAAAAATGTAGAGGGTGATGAATTTTAGTTAAAAAATAATAATGGGACACATCTTAGGAGTTTTAAGTCACCTGGGGGCCCCACTGATAGGTTTTGGAATGCAGTTTCAACTTTATTCAAAACCTACAACACTAGTCGTGCATGGATGGCCAAATTTGGTAAATTTGGGTGCATGCATGGCTAGGCTCTGTGGGCCATTATTTTTGGTCACCCTGTGGATTATTGTGCTATAAGTTGAGGCTCTTCCTTCATTTCTAGGGATTGGACATGGTTAGGAGAGTTGAGAATTATTGTAATAGCAGCAGTTGAGCTAGAAGTTAGAATTTTTGAGGGAAAGTACTAAAACATTGAGAATGTTTAATTGTTGCATACTTGGGTGAACCAATATAAGTAAATGCATTTCATTTTGGTGATATTTATTGTATCATTTCATTTTGCATTGTTCAAACCATTCCATATCTATAAGATTTCTTGAGAGTTATTGATTGCATGTTATATTTTAGAGTTAATTTTGACACAATGGTGTTTCTAATTTAATACTTAAAGTGTTTGAGCAATCCTAGTCCATACTTTTAGTAGCTTTTCGATAGTATGATGTTGTGAAAAGTTATCCTATGCCTTAATATTTAGTGCTAAGTGCAATGGTGGATGTTTTTTCATTTCAACATTGATTCCTATGAATGTTCACCATTTTAAAATCTTTCATCCTTAGAAGATTGCACTATTTCTGCAAGATTGTAGGTTGAATCTAGGTTGAACAAAAATTGGTTTTGAAGGATTGGTTTGCTTTAAGTACCATATTGTTGCACTTTTGATCCTAGATTTCACTTACTTTGGAAAATCTCTCTCAATCCCTTATCTTTTACGTTCTTTCAAGTTTGGGTTAGTATAGGATCATTGGAAGCCTCAAAGTAGTATAAAATCTAATGAGTTTGAAAGTTTAACATTTTTTTTGTAAGGCCCCTTAATGATTACATGCATTTTCACATACTATCTAAGTTGTTTATGCATTTTCAATACCTAACGTTAGAAACCTTGGGGTTATCTCTTGAGGCTTGCTGATAGAGATTTACCTTTCAAGAGAGATAGGATACTTGTATTCTATTTGAGTTGTTGCCATGTAGAAAACACCATCAACAAACTTGATATTTGAACATAAATGTCTAAGCCAAATGGCTTCTTTGCAAGCGTGTGTTGCTACCATATACTCTGCCTCATTAGTAGATAAAGAGATTACAGCCTGTCGCTTTCTCATCCAACTAAGTGCTCCACCAAATAACATGAAAATGTATCCACTGGTGGATCTTCTATTGGCAATGTCCATTGCCCAATCAGAATCCACATACCCATGAATGCTAAGAGATCTTTGTGATCTCACTGAGTTTCCATGATAACACAAAGAAAACTATGAGGTACCCTTAAAATATATGGAAACCCTCTTCAAAGCATCCCAATGCAGCCTTCTTGGGTTAGCCATAAACTAACTAAGAACTCCCACTACTTCGGAAATGTTTGGCCTAGTATAGACCATTGTGTACATTAAACTACCAACAACAGTTACATGTGGTACCATGGTCATGTCCTCCATCTCGACAAAATACTTTAGATAGTATTCAACATATAGCTTCATTCCTTGCAACACTAAAACAACTAGCTACTTGTAATCAATCATTCCAAATCTCTCCAGGATAGTATTGATATACTTACTCCGGTTGAGCCAAAGCTTTCTACTTCCTCTATCCCTTTTTATTTCCATCCCCAAAATATACCTTGTCACACCCAAATCTTTCATTTAAAACTTTGTAGACAACTAAGATTTAATATCATAAATCATAATCTTACTATTTCCTATGAACAACATATCATTCACATATAGGGTAATAATAAGCACACAATCATTTTCAATTTTGTAATACACGCAACAATTAGATTTTGATCTCACAAATCCCAAAAAACAACATAAAGGTGTCAAACTTTTGGTAGCACATCCTAGGCAATTGCTTCAAACCATACTAAGATTTCTTTAACTTGCAAACCAAGATTTCTTTACCTTTTTCAATAAAGTGCTTAGGATGGGACATATAAATTTCTTCTTCCAGTTCTCCATGAAGAAATGTTGTCTTCACATCTATCTACTCAATCTCTAAGTCATATTTCGTTGTAATTGACAAAAGAAATCAAATAGATGCCAGCTTAACTATAGGAGAAAATATTTCTCCATAATTAATTCCCTCCATCTAGGAATACCCTTTCATGACCAACCGAGCTTTATACATTTCAACACTACCATCCAATCTAGTATTTTCTTAAATACCCATTTACAATCAACAAGCTTTTTCCCTTCAGGAAAAGGTACCAAATCCTAGGTATCATTCTTTTTAAATGATGCCATTCCTTCATTCATGGCTTCCAACCAAGAATTTGAATCAGACATATTAATTGCCTCTTTCACAGTCCTAGGCTCATCTACACTAGTAATCAAAGCATAGGCATAGTTCGAATCTAGCATAGAAAATCCATACCTATCAAGTTGATGCTTTTACTGTGTAGACCTCCTCATAGGCTAAGGTTTTGGTTCTTATTCTTTAAAACTCTTAGAGCTACTTTAACTCTCCTAAGTTTCAGGCACACCATGTAGTTCCTCTTTATCTGGAGTTTGAGGAATTTCAACTACATCATCCTTCTTTTCCTTTATATTTTTCTGTAACTATTGACCAACTATTGAAGGCTTCATCTCATGAAAGATTACAATTCTATTATACAAAACCTTCTTAGTGATAGGATTCCAAAGCTTGTATCATTTCACACCAACACCATAGCCAATGAAGATGCATTTAACAACCTTGTTCTCCAACTTTGATCTTTTCTCATTCAACACATATGCATATGCCTCATAGCCAAAGACATGCATATGTCTCAGAGAGGGCTTCGTACTAGACCATGCTTCCAAAGGTGTTTTGTCAACAAGAGTTGAAAAAGGTGAATGATTTACCAAGTAACATGTTGTAGCCATAGCCTTAGCCCAAAAATTCTACTCTAGACCAACACTGCTCAATAGACTTCTCACTCTTTCCATCAGCATCCTGTTAAACATTTCAGCAACTCCATTTTGTTGTGGAGTATAAGGCATAGTTTTATGCCTTTTAATCCCATGGTCTTTGCAGTACCTTTTGAAATCTATAGAACAAAACTCACTGCAATTATCCATCCTCAAGCATTTAATTGTCCTTCCAGTCTAATTTTTTACCAAGTTTGTAAACTCTTTAAACTGACTGAACACTTCAAATTTACTCTTAAGAAAGCACACAAATTCCCTTCTCAAGTAATCATCACTAAACGAAACATAATATCTAGACTTTGATAATGAAGGAACATTTACTAGACCAAATACATTAGAATGAGCATAATCTAGGACACCAAAACATTTACGAGGACTTGAAAAAAATGAAACATGATGCTACTTTCCATAAATACAATGTTCACAAAAATAAAACTCAAGGTTGCGATCAACAAGCCCTTCAACAAGACTTCTATTTTTTAAGGCTTTTAAGCCTTTCTCTCCTATGTGACTAAGTCTATTATTCCACAACATGGTCTTCTCTATTGGGAGTTTCACCTCCAAGGAATTTGCACCTAGAGGAGCTTCATTCTCCTTCTCTACTCAGGCAACTTTTCTTGAATTTACATAGACGTTGTTACATTGAACAAGATATGCATCCAGCTTGTACATAGTGCCTATGCGTTCACCCTTAGCTAGCACCATTACACCTCTATTCATCTTATAGACTCCACTCAAGAAAGAGACTTGCACACCAACATCATTTAGCTTACTAACAGAACGTAGGTTATGAGCCAAACATGTTATGTGTAGTACACCATCAATCCCTTTGATTCTTCCATCAGCGTATTATATTTTGACTCTTCCACAACCAACAATCTCCAAAGATGAATCACTTTCTAGGTACACCTTTCCACCATCGTACTACTCATACTTAATGAACCAATCTCTATGAGATGTCATGTGAAAATATGCACCTAAGTCAATTAGTTAGACATCATCTAAAGCCTGAGTCACCAAGGCTGCAATGAAGGCATCTACATCACTCTAAGAAGAGTCATTGTCAAAAGATTTATTCTTCTTTTTCTCCTCCTTACAATCCTTTCGGATATGACTAGTCTTCCCATAGTTCCAACATTTCACCTTGGAATTTTTACCAAGATACTTTGATCTCCCTAGAGATTTGGATTTAGACTTCTTATCTTTCTTCTTTCCTCTCTCCTTTGATCTACCCCTAACAACAAGAACCTTCTTGACCATCTCCAAAGACTTCCTCCACATTTCTTCTAACATTAGTGAGGAAAGCACATCTTCCATCTTGAAATCAGTTGTTTTACTTCTAATAGCCATTACCAAATGGTTTCAAGTGTTAGGTAAGGAACATAACAGAAGCATATAATGATCCTCCTCCTCTATTTTCACACCCATAGACACCAACTATGCAACAAGCATATTACATGAATACAGATGGGCTGCTATAGATGCACCTTCTTCCATCTTCAAGGAGTACAACTTCTTCCTTAGGAATAACTTATTCACCAGAGAATTTCCCTAATAAATATGACCAAGTTTCTTCCATAAAGAAGTTACAGTCTTCTCCTCATGGGCATTCAAGAGTATAGAATCAGCCATACAAAATCTTATCAACCCTCTAGTTTTTTTGTCTATGTGGTCCCAATATTCTTGTTTCATACTTTGTGGCATAGTTCTAGAAACAACAATCCAGAGATCTCTATCCACCAACAAGTCTTCCATTTTGAGTTTCCACAACTTAAAATTGCAGCCATTGACTTTTTCAAGTTCTAATCTACCTAATGTATTTTCCATCTCAAAAATCCTTTTGCAAGACTCCCACTAAAAATAGGATTAGCACAAAAAACCAGCCCTACTCACAAGGATAACACAACTAGCCAGGCTCTGATACCACTTGTAAAGAAAACTATGGTGCAGAAAACATATTTCTAATGCAAAATCCTCAAGAGAGAAGTACAAAAATATTCATTTAACACACATTTGAGATACACATTCAGAGTACAATAGGACAGACAAAGAAATTAACACACAGAGATAACACCAGTTATATGTGGGAAAGCCCTTATGGGAGAAAAACCCACCACACCAAGTAAAGTCACTTTGTATTACAGTAAATAGATTACATACAAAGTTACAAAATTCACTCTCAGATGTTAACTCACAACAGCATCACCTTGGTTGATCTCCAGTCATAGGCATATAGTTCATCTCACTTAGATTTTCAATTCTCATACAACATACAATGAATTCTAACTACTAGCCAGCAACCATTAGGGTTTCATTTATCTTTTGTTCCTTCATCGAAGAGCTTCCTTTCTCTCAAGTTACACACACTATCATGTAGCATGCATTGAGTTTCCTTGTAATAAATTCAGCTATAGAGAATATTGCCATATTTTCACTATGTCAATGCCCAAGTCAGTTCATGCAATAAATGCAAACATATCGCTAATAGGAAATACAACATTCGACCAATGATTGTTGATTTACACACACCATGCAAAATCAAAAAATGAAATTTTCCCACATGTTGACACATCACTCATTCAACGCATTTGACTATTGTACCAAACTATCAGTCATTCCTTGTGGTATCCACGAAGACACACAAACACTGCTTGTTCAATTTTGGATAATCAAGATGGCAATCTACAATATTCGCAATAAATCTCCCGAAAAAGACTTAAATATTTAACTCCCAACCTCCAAGTGGTCCGCATATTCGTCGGTAACCAAGTTGCCATTGTACGTTGTCTTCACCATCCACGCAAACCAGTCCCACCAAACCATCAGCTTGTCGCTTAATCAGAGAAAAAATAAACTTCACAATCCCCTGTTGGAGGTTAGGAATTTCTCAAACACTATTCTTATGCTTCCCCTTTGGTGACACACATATGCCTCAAAATTTCCTATGTGGCAACCTACAACAAATGGTGGTAGATCAGCATAGTCAAGGCACAACATTTGACTATGGAGGTTATGTATATGCCCATCCACAAATGGAAAACATGGTACTTACTGCACAAATGCAAGGGATGTCCCTAGAGCAAGAAACTGATATTACTCCTGATCATGTTCTCTTCTCATGGATGGAAGAGGAAGAAGTGGTGTTTTTCAATGATGCATCCACATCAAAAGCTCTACAAGTTTTGTCTAATTACAACACTCACTTAAAGAGGAGATTCATAGGTGAATCCGTCACACTACAACTAGCCAATCCACAGCCAAAAAGTGCTTCCGACAAGACACCTAGTACCTCCACAGCTACACAACAATGTCAGCTGCAAAGGGAAATCATTATAACTAGAGCTAAGGAGTAGAATCTTCCAAATATGTAACCCTTCAATGTGGTGGAACAATTAAAAAAAACATCCAATAATGTGTCTCTTTGGGATATCTTAGCTATTCTGGAGCATAAGACCTTGCTATAGAAGGCCCTCTGGAGGAAGATCCAATCATTGAGCCAATAGAGCAATCACTCAAGGGGAAGGCTATGGATCAATCACCACCTGCCAAAGTTCTCACAAATAGCATAGAGGAAGCCCCTACCAAGGTTAAAGATAAGTTGAAACCGAAATACTTCTTCCTAACCCTCATTGTGGGAGAGAAATTATTACACAATGCCATGATTGACTCTAATGTTAGCACTACAGTCATGCCCGAGTAGATACCTAAAGCCTTAGGACTTAGCTATAAGACTTTAAAGAGAAGGGTTATGCCACTTGATGGGAAAAAATTTGAGATTTTAGGTGTCATCAAGGACCTTCCCTTGACTCTGTTCTCCTACCCTAACATCATAGTTCTATAGGATATTATGATCATATGCATCCCCCTATGTTCAGTCTCTGCCTATCCTAAGAATTCACTTCAAAGATAGAAGGGTATCTTTCACTAGACTGGTCATAGTTGATCCTAAGGACCAAGCATGGAGCTAAAATTAAAATAGTTTCTAAAGCTCTGCATGTGGAACATGTGGCCAACGAAGCCATGATCAACTTTGAGGATGCTCACACTTCTTTCACTAAGGAGGAAACATATTGCACTGAGTTGCTAGAACATATAAAAGTGACCAGAGATCGGACTAATCAAGAAGAAGTCCTCTTGAGTGAATACAAATATGTTGATCCCTTTAGAAACTATCATGCTACTAGGTTGGGGACTTATGTCATCTTCAATGAAGAACAAGAGATTTTGAAGGTCGTGGAGGAATCTAAAAGTGATCAAGCCTCAGAACCATGGATGTTGCACTTCAATGGAGCAAGATGCAAAGTGGGCACAAGAGTTGGGATATGTATGATATCCCCACAAAATGAAAACACACTAAGGTCTTTCCACTTCCAGTTCACTTCTTCAAACAATGAAGTTGAATATGAAGGACTAGTGCAAGGCCTAAGTCTTGTAGAGTGGATAGGAATCAAGCAATTAATGGTGTTCAGATATTCTAAATTAGTGGTTAACCAAGTATAAGGGGCCTCTGTTGCAAATAATGTTTGTACGAGATCCTATAGACATCAATTCTAGGAACTGATCATAGGTTTTGAAGACTTCAATATCCAAATAGTACCCCATGAACAAAATGTTGATGTGGATCACATGGTCACAATTGGATCTTAGTTTGACCCTGCCTCTGACCTAATTCATAACAAACACTTTGTATGAGTGATAGTCCAACTGGAGATTCTAGACAATGACCAGAGCTAGAAAGTGTTTGATAGTGATGAACACAATGCCCCATTTATCCAACAGTTAAGAGAATTTGCTAACGAACTCCACCAAAGATTGTTGAAGCATACAATAGGAAAATCATTTAGCTAATGTCCAATAAACTTCCAAAGGGAATTTTCACTCTCAAAAACTTGTTTGATTTTGACGATGCAGGAAATGATAAAAGGAATTTTGTAGTGGATAAAAGTGACTATGCAAAACTTCAGGTTGGAGATGGAAGAAAGCTCAAAGTTGGGAAGGACGTCCCACATCATGACAAAGAGATGCTCATCAACTTCTACAAAAAGTATCAAGGATTAGTGGTCTTGTCATATGATGACCTTAAGGGATATGATCCTGACATCATCTAGCATACAATAGAGCTAACAAAAGGCACAAAACTAATCCACCAAAATCAAAGGCCAGTGAACCCAAAGATCAAAGCATTGATGGCACAAGAGTTGACAAAGCTAATTCAGTCTCAAATCATTTTCTTTATCAAGCATAGCATGTGGGTATCCAACCTGGTTCCAGTCTAAAAGAAGAATTGAGACATCTTCCTATGTGTTTACTTTCAGGACTTGAATAGATCATCCCTAAAAGATCATTATTATTCGTTGCCTCTATGGAATCAATCCTATAAATGGTGGTAGGATTGGAAATGTTTTCTCTACTATATGGATTTTTTGGTTACAATTAGATCTAAGTCAAAGAGGAATGACACACAACAATGTTCACTACCAAGTGGGGAACATTCACATATGCAAAAATTCCTTTTAGTCTCTCTAATGTGGGAGTTGATTTCTAGTTGTCCATGGATATTGAGCTTTTAGTGAATTGATCAACAAGATCATCATAATCTATTTGAATGATCTAACTATTTTCTACAAAAATAAGGATGATCACTTTGATCACCTTGAGATGGTTTTCAAAAAATTCCAGGAGTTTGGGGTATCCCTGAACCCAAAAAAATGTCTTCAGAGTTCTGCAAGGAAAGCTATTGGGACACGTAGAGTCCAAAAAGGAATTATGATTGATCCCAAATGGGTGAAAGTGATCAAAGAACTTCCCCTACCAGTCAACAAGAAAGGAGTCCAATATTTCCTAGGGAAGGTAAAATTTGTAAGCAAATTTATTTATGATTTTGTAGGAATGATTAGGCCAATCACCCTAATGGTGAAAAAGGATCAATTATTCAAATGGACTAAGGAAGCTAGAGAAGCCTTCGAGAAGGTTAAGGATGTTATTTCTTCTACTCCTATGTTGGTAAATGTAGACCTATCAAAGGACTTTATAATGTATGTATTCAGTAGAAAATCAAGCATTGCTACTATCTTAACTCAGAAACATGATGAAGGAAAGGGAGAACATCCGATAGCATTTCAATCCAGGAACTTGAAGGAATATGAGAAAAACTACAACTTCATCAAGAGCCAAGTGTTTTCTATTGTTAAGGGACTCAAGAAGTTCTGACGCCTAATATCTTGCAATAAGGTGATTGATTATGTCACACATTCTAATGTGTGTGAATACATCATGGAAGGATAAATCACCAAAAAGAGGTCTAATTGGATCACTAATTGAATATGAAATTGAGGTCAAGCCTACCAAGATTGGATGAGGAAGATGACTATATGAGTATTTGGCGCATGATGAAGAAATGGCAGCCAAAGAAGAGCAATAGGAGCTAGTTCTAACAAATGAGTCCAAGTTCAAAGGTTGTTGGCTAGTGGACCAAGTAAGGTTCATGCATATAGGAAAATATTCGTCGGGCCTCCCTTCTCAAAAGAGAAGATTCCATTGGCTACAAAATAGAGCATATGCACTCATCGAAGGGGTCCTTTTCAAAAGGAACTTCAATGGTGTTCTATTGTAGTGTGTCACCATAGAGTAAGCAAAGAGGATTCTTGACACTTTCCACAATAGTCCTGCGAGAGGACACTTCTCTATGAAGACTACAACCATCAAAATTATGTGGGCTCGATACTTTTGGCCTATGTTATTCAACAAATCATACTCCTTGGTAAAAATTTGCAAGGAATGCAAATTCTTCACAGTGAGAAGAATTTTTTTTGCAATGCCTTTCAATCCAATAGTGGTTGATGAGCCATTTGTGCAATGGGGCCTTGATGTCATCAGAATGATCAATCCCACTTCCAATGCATGACATAAATGGGTTCTAGATTCGACAGACTACTTCACTCTAGAGGTGGACCAAAGCCATGCGCCTTAAAAATGTGACAAAGGCAGAGATAGTGGAATTCCTTGAAGAACTAGTGACAAGATTCAACACTCCTAATACTATCATCTTTGACAACACCAATACTTTCCTAGGCTCTAAGGTATGTCAATTCACACTCATGGATGGAATATTCTTGAAAACATCATCAAACTACTACCTATAGGGGAATGGTCTGGCTAAGTCAACTAACAAAAACCTAGTCAGAATACCAACAAGAATGGCATAAAAACCTTCAAGTGACGCTCTGGGCGGACCACATAACTCCCAAGAAAGTCCCCAAGACTTCGTTGTATGATCTCTTGTATGGAAAAGAAGCATTATTTCCTATCTCCATGGAGATCCTGGCACTGCAATTGCTCAAAACTCTTGAGGTAGAGTGAAATGTCTCCATGGAGGTACGACTAGCCAAGTTATTGGAAGTGCAAGAAAAAAGGGGAAAGGCCTTGATAGATATTTCCAACTACCAGCAGGTGGTTAAGAGATGGTTCGACAAGAAAGCTTTTGACCAAGGTCTAAAGTGCGGGGACTTAGTGCTAAAATTCAAAAAAGAGTTGCAAAGCTAGGCCAACATGGGAATTTTGATAGCCTTTGGGAAGGCCCTTTCAAAATAATTCAATGCAAGCAACATAATGCATATGAAATAGAAAACATGGAGCAAGAATCATTGGGGATTCCTATTAACAAAATCCACCTAAAATTGTTCAATTAAGCTTTGCAATTGTTCTGCTAGTGTAATTATGTGAATAGTTTAATTATTTTCCTTTCTTTTGTGTTTTTTGTTGGTTGATCTTTCAATAATTAAATCCTATAGTGGAAGGAAGCATAAACAAATGAACCCATTATTGCAAAGTGTAGAAATAACTAAAAGCAATCCATGGAGCAGAGGAAAATGAAACCCATATGTAGAATTGAAGTGAACACATATATGCAGGAAAAGACAAAGAGAACCACATTACAAATCAAAAGATGGAGGAAAAATGTTAACATAAGTTATATTTTCATTATATTTATATGTACTTTCATAAATACATTGTCAAAATGGTTCAGAGGCCATGCTTTTAGAGTATATATCTATATACAGGTAAGTGGACCAAGATGGTTCCCAATAAGGGGGCTTAAGTGGCCACTTTTTTTCTAAAATCAAGAAATATTGACCTTGGATGTGAAATTGAGGATAGTTACACTCAAAATTTTGAGATGGAACAAAATAAAGGATCGAAATGCTCTGAGTCTACTTTCTAAACTACCAATTTATTTTGAAAATGGTCGAGATTAAGGGGTTCAAAATGGGGACGTACACAAATTGCTTTTTTTTGTCAGAAAAACATAACATAACAACTCTTGTACGACCCTAGCATGGTGAAATTTTTTGTAGTATTTTTAAAATTGCTACAGTTAGAAGTTAGCTAATAGTATCTAGTTGATGCATAGTTTTTCTGATAATTTTTTCATGAATATTATATTTTTTACTAATTTTCTAAGTGGGCACTTCATGAAAAAGTAGAATTTTGGCCGTGCTCCCCCTACAAAATTTAGAAAGTAATTAATTTTAAAAAAAAAATTGTAGAATGGAGTCTAGTTTCTAAAAATATAATTTATTTGAAATCTCGATGAACAGTTAATTTATAACAAAAGAAACACCAAACACTACTTTTTGGCAAAAAAGAGACATACAAAAAAAAAAGAAATTATGGATGAAAGGCTTAACATTATCAGAAAGTGAAAAAAATTACATATTTGGATAGCTAAGAGAGAATCTAACATTACCCATGTGTTTGATTTTGTGGATACTAAGCCAAATGCAATGCTGACGATGAGCACAAACCTGATTATGTGAAAAATTGTAGAATTTGCAAAAAACATGTCTCTGGTCATTGGGAATGCCCTCCAATCCTTTGGGTTGGTATTCCAAGGTACATAACTTTCACTTTTCTTTTAATTTTAATGTGAAATAACGAAAGTGCATTATAACACGCTCGTGCTATGAGCTTTCAAACTTTTTTTAAAAAGTGGCCACAAAATTGCTGCCCAACTTCATGCACCTACCCATACATTCTATATCTTCTTTATAAATAGCTACAATAAAGCCTTTTTCCAGACATATATACAAAAAATAGACTAACGAGTATTAGTTCTTAAAGCATAAAAGGAAATGTTTAGTCTCGGGCATGTGCAGTAGCAATGGAGGCATCAACAATAGTGTCAGAAATGTCTTCATTAGCAGGACCAGTAGTAGCATTTGCAGGAGCAATCGTGAGCAACAAAGAGAACACCAAGGTCCTAAAGTGGGTGTACTAGTCGATGTCATAAAAAGGCACCATGTTGTATAAGAAAAATAGGAAGTGGCATGCACAGGTAACCCTCTGACAATGTTATTCTTGTGACTGGATGCAAAAACAACTCAGGAACAACACCCATGGTACTATTGTTTCTTCTTTGATGAACTTGTAAAGGTCACTCACCATTGGAAGACCTCCACCAAATGCAACATTCACCACCACCTCTCTAAGGCTACCCAGGAACTTCTTTGGAAATATCTCAAGCACCAGGTGAAGAATTAATGGCTTGGGACCTGGATGTCAAGCATGGATGCCACAAAATAAGAGCACACATCAATGTTTAACACTTTATTTGTCTTCATATTCAAGATAATCCCTCCCTAGAATCCACTTCATCGCTATAATGGCTAGAGAATTCTTATTCTTGGTCATTCTTTTGAGACGCTTGGTTGATATTTCACCAAAGGAAAGTTGTATGGGATTCCTGGTATACTAGCCTGATTGGGGTATTCATGGTGGTAGACTCTATGCAATTATCTAATGCTATCTCTACATGTAGACTACCTAAGTCTAAGCTCTATCTAAACTCTACGCAACTACTAACACTAAATGCTAAGTCAACTACCTATTACTAATTCTACTCAAACTGCTAAGTGTGATTTCGCTATTTCCTAAAGTGCCTATTTATAGAAATAGTCAAGAGAATCATGGTAATTTGTATACCATAAGCATGATTCTAATCAAGTACCATCTCAAAAATTGCACCAAGGCTTACTCAAATTTCCTGCCCAGTTGTATCTACTAAGTACACTTTATTGCATGCAGGATTAATAGGAGCTAATTAACTAGCATAAGTTGGTGGTAACCATTGGTGGTAGTCTACACAACAAAATGTTGAGGTGTCATTTTGTAGGCATTTTCCAATCTCCAAAGTAGAACTCATATCTTTTGAAGCACTTATTGCATATTTGGGCTTAATCATTTCATTTGGGATATTAATTGCCATGGCATACAAATGCTTAAGCTACCTTCGAATTGCTAGCTCAAGTTTGAAGAAAATCATGCTGAAGGACATTATTACCAAAGGTCATTATGAATTCTTGTCATTTCAAAATGGAAAACAATTCATTTCGCATGAGAAAATAACTGGCGGTACATGCCAAATTTAATGCTAAAATAAGAGTGTTGTTGGCCACCCCAAGAAGGAAATAACTAAGCATTGCATGCAAAAGTTTAGCATTGTGAATGCTTTTCAAACACGCTACCTAGAGAAAAAGAAGTTTTGAATGAAACTAGAGCCAAAGAAAATTATAGAAGATTTGGGTTGAGTAAAAGTCTCTAGCAAAAGGGAAATGGCAGAAATTTCACAAGTAGAGGCATAGGTAGAGGCACAAGGAGAGGCAACACAAAGCTTGTTTGATGCTATGCATGCAATATCAGTTGTTTATGTCTTTGAAGATGTTTCTTATGCTTTGCCTGGTATACTAGAGAAGCCAGAGTGGGTCAACACATTGGCCTTGGATAAGCCCAAAAGTTACAGGGGACCAAAGCCTAATCAAGGAGGAGTGGGATACTATTCATGATTCCATCCTAACAAAGAACCCAAAGTATTTGAGGGAGGTGGCCTGCAAAAGAATGAAGAAATTCAATGACCTAAAGACTTTGGTGTAGAAGCTATGGTTTAGCGGGCTTCCACAGTATATTCTCTCATTTGTGCACTATTTCTCAGAACTAGTCAATGCAGCCATCAAAAATTTCAATCCACGCACTAACACAGTCGAGGGTTGGGAGTTGAAAGTTCATAACTGCCTAGGAGCTATCTAGAATATGTTGTGCATCCCCGACCAAAGCTCTGAATCAGAAAAGATAGAGCCATTCACTCCAAAGAAGGGGGATGAGATATGGAGAACCAGACAAGAGGCTCTATAATTTTATAACAAAGAAATCCAAAGGCCTAAGGAAGATCATAGAAAGCCACCTAAGATTTTGGCACTACACAATGCCTTCCCCATGAACATGCAGGAAGCTTTCTCAATGTTGGTATTTGTTTGAGGTTTGGACACTGACAAGAATGTGTAGGAGTTCTACTTGGGTTTGGGTTTCTAGTTTCATAAGCAACATTCCTATTTCTAGTATGACTTCGCACAATTCCGTGTTGATGACATGATAAGGAAAATAAGGGACTACCAAATGCAATAGAGGTTCTTGTTCCCTTCCTTCCTTGCCCATATGCTTTTGCATTAGAAACCCGATTTCTTCAAGAAACATGTGAAGTTGGCTATATTTGATGAATCAGGAAAAAGAAGGCCAGTTTCTATATGGACTCCTCTCCTCTCCTCTACTTATGACTATTATGCATTTTCAAATTATTTCTTGACTTTGATCCTACTAGATTTGAGAGGGGAGGATGGTATTGACTGACTCACTAAGGAGCAGATAGGGTATATGCAAAACTTCACTCCCAAATGTGACTAGTTTCTCATAATGGATTTCACATTCATCTAAATGCATGGCTTCACTGAGGAACTATTCCTCCTTTTGGCATGTGTCACAAATAGGGTGCTAGCCCTTGAAATCTTATGACAAGTATCCATTATCGACTACACCATTTATGGAGGACCAGCTAAGAAGAAAGGATTTTTTGTCTGCTCATTGAGCTTAAAAAAAATGGTAATGGCTAAAAAGAAGACACACAAGATACTAAAAGATAAGTTGGATCATCTGGAGTTGGTGATGATTTGTGAAAAATGGAATTACGACCCTGAAAATGACTTGCCAAATGAATTTTTCAAGGTAGTGAACAACCCCCGACCTTCCTAGAAAAAGAGGTGAAACCTGCTACAATATCTAAATGATCTATTGGTTGACTTGATTCACATTCCTATAGATGATAGTAGGCCACCATGGCTTAAGTTCTACTTCACTAAGGTGAAGTATGATGAGAAGAGTAAAATAGGAGTTGGCCTTTGAAACAAGTTATTAAGATAAGAAGGATTGAGCAAAGAAAAAATTAGATATTTTTAGGTATACCACCAAGAAATCAAGCAACCTGAGGTCCCTTATGGAAGTGTGGAGTTGGATGATCAATTTGTTAAATTATGGAATGATGTACACATTGATTCTAATGTGAGCACTAATAAGGATGATGAGTCCAGTGAGGAGTCTGAAGTGCATACAGGGAAGGGAAAGGAGAAGGAATCAAAAGTGCCATCAATCTCTGCTTAGCAAAAGAGAAAAGTGATGGAGCAACCTAGCCAGGTTCCTTTGAATGTGTGGATGAACATACTGAGAGCCTCACAAAAACTCACTTGGACCACAACAAGGAAAAGAATGACTCAACAATAGTAAAAAACCGTAGAGGTGGACTCCCCGCCCAACAAGAGGCAACACATAGAAGCAATTATTGAAGAGAGTTTGCAAGAGCCCACAATAAGCTAGGAGGTCGTGGTGAGTGAGGAACTACAATCATCTAGATAGCAGGTAACATTTTCTCCCTCTTCTCTTACTTCACAATCTTTGGTGTCCCCTATTGTATTCACAACACCCATCACTACAAGTGTTGGCCCTTCCTTTTCCACTTCTACCACAATGGTTGCAAGAGGTTTCACCCCATTCTCTTAGGTGATGCCATTTATCTTGATGCCTCCATAAACTCTTTCACCTTTCACCGCTGCCCAGTCTGCATCTACTATCTCCTCATCCTTTGCAAGCATAGCCACCACTAACACCCCTCCTGCTACAACTATATTAAGCCCAACTCAGTTTGCCCAGCAAATGGATTTCATCATGACTCTGCTATTGCCATAACACCTAATGAGTCCTCCCACTAGGTCATAAACTGAGCTTTGGTACATCCTTTCTTTCTCCCCATAGACATCTACTATCCCAAAGAAGAAAATAGCTGAAGATGCTACCCTCACATTCCCTTTCACCATAGCTCATGGTGCACCTTTCACAGGTAGGCTAGTTCAGTGGTCAGCCCAATTTATGGCATAGGGTGATGTTACAAAGGAGTCATGGGCTATTAGAGTGCAGAAGCAAAAGGCCAAGGATGCCAAGAAGTTGGAGGAGCCATAGGTGTATACTGTTTTCAATGAAGCTTAGAAGGAGATCTATTTTAGAACCATGTATCCAAACATCGTCAAACTGCAAAGGGAGATGTAGCCCAATGATTACAATATGTTCACCATGGGACTCAAACTAAGCATAGCCCAGCCATAGGAAAAAGTTGAGCTCATGGAAGAAACACAATGAGTGGTGATCACTGATTTCCTCAAGTCTATTCGCCAACTAAAGAAGAAGGAAGATGAGTTGAAACTGGTGAAGAATCAAGTTGATGTCTTAGTGGCAAAAGAAAAAGCAATGCAAGTAGAAATTGTGTGTTTATTAGAGAAACCACATGAAGCAAAGGTACAATACTGAATTTGACACCATTTTCCGATGGACGTTCATCGTTCGTTCAACAAATCTTTGTCAAACAAGCAACAAAATGATGAAAATATTTTCGTTGCTATTTTTTTGTCAAAAGGACGATGATGAATTAAATGTCAAAATAACAGTGCAAATTCATCAGTCATCGGCATCATAAAATGACTGGGGCTTTCGTCAGAATATCGATGAAAACTTCATGTATCCATCGATGAATTACACTAGAAGTTCATCGCCATTTCGACGAAATGGGCAAGGAGTAGTGTTGAAACAACATCAGATATTCCTCACCATTTCAAAAAAATGGGCAGGGAGTAGTGTCAAAACAACACCAAACATTCATCAAAAGTGCCAAGAAATGGGCAAGTAGTAGCATTGAAACAACACCAAAAGTTCATCAAAAGTGTGACGAAATGGGCAAGTAGTAGCATCAAAACAACACCAAAATTTCATCAAAATTGCAACGAAATGGGCAAGTAGTAACGTCGAAACAACACCAAAAGTTCATCGAAAGTGTGATGAAATGGGTAAGAAGTTACAGCGAAACCTTTGTCACAGCTATAGCAACTTCGTTGAACCTTTTCGGCAATTCATCAGTGGGTTTCATCAAAATTGCGATGAAGCAATGTAATTTTTTAAAAAAAAAATATTTGTGGAAATGTACCATAATGGAGACTGACGATTGATCATACATACAGACTGCATATTGGTTTGATGCTTCAAAGGATGCATTTCTTATATTTAAAAGTGCATTACCTTATTGAGCTTCTCTTTGTTTTGAGAATAGTTTAATATTCTCTACTTAACAGGGCAAACCACATGACTGTGGAAGCTCATTTGGTCCCTCCCCTCCCCCTCACATCACTCTCAATTCCCCATACCCAATCATATAACATTAATCATTCATTCATCCATTAATAACATATAACATTCATTCATTCATCCATTAATAACATATAACATTCATTCATTAACATATAACATTCATTAATTAACATATTCACATTCATTCATTAACATAGTATATTCACTCTTTTAGTTTTTACATATTATCAAAAATATGGTTGTCATGATATGATTACAATCACTTTTTTTTTGTTTCTTTTTTAAAGCTACATAAAGTTATAGTGGAGTATCATTTTCTAAATCAATATATGTCTCTCCTTTAGTTGTTATTCCCTCTGCTTGTGAGCTTAATGTACGCCTAGTCGTCTGCTCATGACATGGATGCCGCTGCAAGGGGGGTCTGCAACAATAAGAAAGAAATGTTAAACTAATATGTTTTATTATTATTGTTACAAGTATTTCATGAATTAAAAGAACATTAGAGTGGTTCTCTTTACCTGTTGGGTCCACATCATGTTCCTGAACTTTTGTTATAGACTCATGCTCAACATGTTGAACACCCTCTAAATCCTGGTCTACAGTTGAAATATGAAAGGTTACATTAATTAATACACCAATTGAAATTAAATATGTTTAAGAAAACATGAGGGTGGTCCTCTTTACCTGATGGGGCCACATCATGTTCCTGATCTTCTCTAGCCTGATCAGGCTCAACACGTTGATCACACTCTACATGCTCTAAAGTTGAAACACAAAAGGTTACATTAATTAATACACCAATTGCAATTAAATATATTTAAAAGAACTTTAGAGTGGTCCTCTTTACCTGATAGGGCCACATCATATTCCTGATCTTCTCTTGTTGGTGTAATTAATATTTAATTACACATTAGCATAAGTTTACTTAGGCTTTATTTAATTCCTAAGTTATAGGTTTTATCCTTATCTTGTTGAGCTATCTTGTTGTCAAGATAAGATTAGGTTTTTGCATCTTTCCTTTTATAAAGCAAATTATCTCTTGTAATTATTTGTACTTTGAATATATCAATTTGCACATCTTTTGCAAATCTCTACTTTTTCATTTTTCTCTTATGTGGAAGGTGATTTTTCTAGTTTACAATCTGATCTTGGTTTCTAACATGGTATCAGAGCCTCGATTTGCAGCCCCTTCTTAGCCTTTTTGGAGGAACACAGTGTAGAGCTCATTTGAGGTCCCTCGAGGGTTTTATTCCTTGAGAACATTTATGTAGCATCTTGGATCAAATCGGGGTTTAAAAGTCAGAAATGACTTTTATTTTATTCATTTTCATCACCATTTTCCAAATATGTGAGGGTTGTAAGCTCTGTGATTTTTCTAATAGATCTGGGGCTCACCTGATTTTCAGTGCACTTTAGGCCCAAACGAACCTTGCCGTTGGATTCGTAGTGCCCAAAAACCCCTATTTCCATATAAAATTTGTCCAGTTTTGGAAAAATCATCCAGAGAGGCAAATTTTTTTACCTAGGGGCCATACAGCCCTCAGGCACGCATTCTGATGCACAGAAATCGAGAAAATATCAAAAAAGTATTAAAAAAATCAAACATATGGGAGGATTTTGGTGCCACCCATTCAAAAGGGTTCAGCCACCCAGCAGCCATTGGGTGGCCACCAGGCAGCCACCAGTGGCTTCCACTTACACTGTCGTCGACCTTTTCTGCTAGCCCCTAAGGGCTTAAAGCATCAGTCGATGGTCTTATGGGCAACTAGAGCTGGGCTTTTAGCCCCAGCTGAGCTTTTAGCCCCAGCCCTAGTCACATGGGTGACCAGGGGCTGCGCTAAAGTTCCCTAGCCACTAGCCCCCTGGTCTGCCCATGCGACTAGGGGCCTTATTTTCTTAGCCCCTGAGGACTTCACATGGCCAAATCAGACATTTTCAGAGCAATTTCATAGAAACAATCATAACTTTCACATACGACATCTTTTTTTTTGCAAATAAGATATCGCCCGAAAGCTATTTCCAAGCTCTACATGATGGTGCGGGTCTAATTTTTTTGGTTTTTCTTTCTTGATGTCTTTTTCAGCCTCGGAAGTTAGATGTTGTCATTTTCACTCCGGGAAGCATATCTTTTGACTCACTTATCCATTTTTCACGATTTTCACGGCGTTGGAAAGTTGGTTTTGGCGTCTATGCAGATTTGAGGTCATTTCCAAAAAATGTGTAACTTATTTTATGCATGCATTCATTTTTGTTTCATGTGCTAGGTTTGCATTTTTGCCTATGTTTATGTATTTTTGCATTATCTCCTTCTGCAATCATTGGGTATTGTAATAATGAACTGATATAAAGTTCCATTAAGGGGGGTTCTTGCATCCATCTTTCATGTTGGTGACAACTCACATGAGTTTTTCTGGTTTCCTATTGTCTCCTTCTAGCTTCTTTCTTGCTTAGCTAGACACATTGTTGGTTTGCTTTGGTTCACACTTCACATTGGCATTTTATAGTTCTTGATCTACATTGGTTCAAATCTTTCTCATTTGAAGGCCATTTTTTTTATGGTTAATGTTCCAGAATCTTGATGGTACTCATCCTATGGGAAGTTTTAGTTTCAATTTGGCATTGGCTTCAAGAGACACAACTTCCATATTTGTCATCATTATGGGTCCTTTCATCCTTTCATCTATTGTTGCTTACAGATTCCAGGGTTGATCTAGTTTGACAGTTTTTAATGTTCCTTGGCATTGGGTCTGCTATTGCATTTGTGATTCTGATTGGTATTTTGCAAACAAAAGTATTTTTTCTTGCTTGTTGGATTTGGGGTTCTAGTGTTGCTTCATCAGAGTTCTTCTAGTGCTTCTTCGCAGCAGTTCATATCACTAAAGGGGGGTTTTTCCCACTAGGTTTTCTCTCTCTTTACATTTGTACATGAGTACTTGATCAGGCCTTGTTGTCAGGACTTATCTTTGCATAATAATTTTGCTTCTCCCTAAGTTGCACTTATGGGGGGGTGTTGGTGTAATTAATATTTAATTACACATTAGCATAAGTTTACTTAGGCTTTATTTAATTCCTAAGTTATAGGTTTTATCCTTATCTTGTTGAGCTAGATCTTGTTGCTCAAGATAAGATTAGGTTTTTGCATCTTTTTTTTAATAAAGCAAATTATCTCTTGTAATTATTTGTACTTTGAATATATCAATTTGCACATCTTTTGCAAATCTTTGCTTTTTCATTTTTCTCTTCTGTGGAAGGTGATTTTTCTGGTTTGCAATCTAATCTTGGTTTCTAACATCTCTAGCCTAATCATGCTCAACATGTTGATCATGCTCTACATTCTCTAAAGTACCAGGATGCACACCATGACCTTCATCTACATGTTGTGCTCCACCCTCACCAAGCTGCATTCCAATGTCATGTGCAATATTATCATTGCTTGAATGTTTAAAACAAATAGGCATGTAATTACTTTATGGTGCAAATTAATATTGAGTCTAGATTGCACAAGTATTCAATTTTAAATAAATTTTATTGATTTTATTTACCTACGTGTCAGATGCAATGGAAGATTGTGTTTTCCTAGTCAAGACTCTTAGGCGTTCAGCCACGGCTCCATACCCTTGCTGGAAGGCAATCTTCAGGTCCTCTTCTATGGGAACTATGTTGAATTCAGAGCCCTAAATTTTTGCATAAGATCATGGATTTTTCTTCTATGGTGTGATAAAACCAAAATGGTTTTCGGGTATGTGCAGGATCATCATGCAAAAAAATGCCCTTAAGTGGCAAAAAATTTAGAAAAAGTTAGTGTTAGGCAACTTAATGTAAATATTTGAATAAGTTATCTATATTATTTCAAAAATATGTAAGAATATAATTTGTAGAAAATTGAATGTAGTTTCTAAAATACTAGGTTTATTTAAAAATAAATAAAATCTATTTGGTGAAAATTTGAAATTTCAATGCGATTAGTACTTCAATTTTAGGGAAAAAATAAGAAGTAGGTGTGTCGACCACCCTAACCATAGTAAAATGATAATATTTTTTGTAATATTTTACATATAAGTAGAGGACTCATGTCCGGATGTGATGCATATTTTTTGTAATTTTTTTCCAAGTAAATAATTAATTATGAATTTTTATTACAACTTTTAAAAATATAAAAACTGGACCACCTTAACTTGGTCAAAACTTCATGAAATTTAATTTTCTTTTTAATCCTATAGTATGTGAAGCATAGAATGTGGCATGTTTGATTCAAAAAATATGATATTGTTTGAAAGTTATAGATGTTTTCAATTAGCCTATCGATCGATCAAGACTTTAGTCATAATTCTAATAGAAAATGAATAATAATTATTTATTAAATTCAAATTAAATCATAATTTATATTTTTGGAAAGCTGAGAATCTCCTCTAAAAACCCTTTTTGTTTCATTAATCTTTGGTGAAAAAAAAGTCGTCAGCCACATACCCCCATAATATTGCCATTTTTTGGCGCACCATGATCCTGCACATACCCTTTCAATTTATTATAATTTGGATGCAATATTTCATTTATTGACAATTACATTTCATGTGACTAATTTCATATAACCACCAGAGCCAAGTTTGTGTTGCCTGTGCTTTTCTAGTCTTGCCTTTGTTGCCTTCGATGTGTCAGGCAACCTATGAAAAGTTTGAAATATGTTAGATTATGTAAAAAGAAAGAGTAATCAGTATATAATTACATTTTTGATAGTATCACACATAGCAACATTAATCGTTTGGGGAAAAAATCAACAAACCAAAAGTTTAATATTTTTTGAAAAAATTTGGAAAAAATCTAGAAAAGATTAGGAAAACATTGGATTTACAAAAAAACACAGAAATTTAAAGACAAACAGTCAGAAGACTACTTTTAAAAAAAAATTAATCGCATTTTCATAGCATACAGACATTGAGAGCAAATAAAATATAGAGTTCAATCCATGAATTATAGAAAATAGATTTTTGTTGGTTATATTCATATCGTTGATTACATTGCACAAAACATACTACAACTGCATAAATATCAAATAGTGACAGTTATCTATGCTACCACATTTTTCATACATGTCTACCAAAGCATTTTATCAAACAGTTCACTGCCTTGTTGCTATGGCTAAAAGCCTAAAATAGGTGCTTTTGAACAAGTTATGGATGCTTAGAAAAAATCTATCAAAGCATAATAGTAAGTAATAGCATAGACAAGGTAGTGTACTATTTCAAAAATTGCCTCAAAGAAATGTGGTCTCATGGTGATGGAATTTCATCACAATCCATAGCAATTTGCTTGTCATGGCATTTGTTATGGCATTCCATCACCATGAGACCACATTTTTTTGAAGCATTTTTTCCAATAGTTCACTACCTTTTCAATGCTACCACATTTTTCATACATGTCTACGAAAGAATTTTATCAAATAGTTCAATGCCTTCATGCTATGGCTAAAAAGTAAAAACCTAAAACAGGTGCTTTCGAACAAGCTATGGATGCTTGGGAAAAATCTACCAAAGCATAATAGTAAGCAATAACATAGACAAGGTAGTGAATTTTTTGAAAATTTTCCTAAAAGAAATGTTGTCTCACGGTGATGGAATTCCATGAAAATCCATAGCAATTTGCTTGTCATAGCATTCGTCATGGCATTCCATCACCATGAGACTAAATTTCTTTGAGACATTTTTTTCAAGTAGTTCACTACCTTGTCTATGCTACTACATTTTTCATACATGTCTACCAAAGCATTTTATCAAATAGTTCATTGCCTTGCTGCTATGGTTAAAAGCCTAAAATAGGTGTTTACAAACAAGCTATGGATGCTTGGAAAAAATCTATCAAAGCATAATAGTAACCTTCTCCATCTTTATGGGAAAAAAATTCTCAGTCACCACAAGTGTGATCGGCAATGTTCCCGTACTAGTAATATGAGAAGATCCAGGAAATGTTGCTAAAACATCACCAGTACTAGTGGCCTCTGCATCCCCAAGTACATGTTCTGATGCATGTTCTGGTATGTGTTTGTTTCTAGAGGGTGCATTAACAGATGCCTGCATGGTATGTGTTGCCGACATTTCAGACGATAATATAGGCATGGATGATGGGGTCAGATGATGTGATGTATGTGTAGGAAGATCAAAATGGACACTTGTACCAACCCTTACTCCTTGGGTAGCACTTGCAGTACCCTGATCATGGCCAAGAGCATCATGAGGAGGCAAATAACCCTATAAAAAAAGCACATATTTTAGTTCATGACATAAAAGAGTACAAAATATAAAACCATGAATGAACTTATGTTATAATTAAAGACCTCATGATAGCTTACCTGGAAGTTTTGTAATCTCTTAGTCAATACTTTAACCCTCTCTCTTATCTCATCTATTTGAGGCACTATGAACATCAACTTAGTCATTTCTTCATTGCATTTTTTTTGGAGCTTCTTTATTGTATCAAGAGGTTTTGTTGAATAAGTGATGTCATCATCACAAAATATTGACTGCACCTCACTATGGATGCTTTCCTCTACTGTTGGTGCCTTTCCCCGATCAGTCGACTGCAACAAGAATATTAAAAACATTATCAAAATTAACCCAAAAAACTTATGAAAAAAATATAATAATAAAACATTTTGCTCGTATCTAATTTGTACAATTACAATGAGGTAAACCTATTGGGTAGAAGTGCCTAAAGATACATCGTGATCTATGCTCTAGGCCAGAGCCTTCTCAATATGATCAATGTCCCATTGTGACAAAAGTTAAATATAAAAAAACATTACCGAAATGAAACCAATAGACTTATGAAAAAAATATAAGAATAAAATGGTATATTGGAGTCATTAATTGGAGGTTGGGTAAATGGTACATAGTACATACCACCCCCATAGTAACTGTGTTTGTAACTAAGTGATTCAAATTGTAATCAATTAGCAACTCTTCCCCTCTAGTTATTGATTTTATTGCATATACGAATACACGGTTTCCTTTGCACACCTCAAATATGCAATTGGGTTGCTTATTTGTTGACCCTAGTCGTGTACTATTTATAAACCCTGCAATATTCCTTGATGCTTTTGGCCTTCCATCAATGTACATAGCCACTCCTTTATTTTGATCCTTATCTTTTAATTGTATATAATTTTCTTATAGTGAATGCCTATGCATACTTCGTGTATATCGAACCAGTTGCATCCAATATTTGTAACTGTAATAGGGTCCAACATACTCCATCATTTTAGTAACTTTTTCATAACATACCTTTATGCCGTCCATGCAAAATAGGCCCAAACCATGTAATGACGATGGTGTTATGCGATATATCCTCTCATTGACACAAAAATCAGTGTTTATTGGAGGAAGTTCCTTTGGTACCCATTGTTTCTGTGGATGTTTGTACCTCAAGGGCACCTTGACATCGCCTATGCTCTCATCATCATAAGAACATGACCCCCCTTCAGCAAGTAAAAATTCCATGCTTTTAGGGAATATTCTTCTAATCTTTTGACCTCTAGTTGATCTCCCTCTTTTAGACATACTACATGTCTCGCTTTCCTCTTCTCTTCCTAAATTTTCCTCGCTCGAGGAAGAAAGATATGACAAATACCTATTTGATGGTACCTACACTCATAAGGATATTGGATGAAGTTCTTTCATGGTGATGTGATGCCAAGGTGACATTATGATTAATCTATCATTTCATCGCTAGAATTTCACAGGTTATAAGGTAATCAAGTCTTAATAGATTGCAAGCTATTGTTACTACCATCCAAATTTGTCCATCACAAATCAAATCTACTTAACGTTTTAGCTCCCAAACTTTGTAACAATTGTTAAATGTGACTATGGTCCACCAGTTATGCAACCAAGGCCTCAAATGTATTCTCTAATTGTAATAAAAGGACTTTTTCTCTTCATTCAAGTAAATAAAATTGAAGGTACACACCACCAAGTGGTTTATTGGACACCTACATGACTAAAAATAGCAGCAAATTTACATTTAATTTCCATATGTCTAAGTGGTTAATGAGGAGGGTGTGTGTACTAGGCCTGGTTAAGTCATCATAAGTTTACGCTTTGGCAATAATTTTTTTTAAGTCATATTAAATCTTCCTATTTCTAATTTCTAGGAGATTTTTGGTATGTTTTAAGGTAGGATGATTGATGAAAGAGCCCAAAGGCTAGCCTTTCTCCATGGTATCCAGGTACACATAGCAATGGTCTTCTCTTATACGGGGTAAGTGCACCAAGATGGTTGCACTTTTGTGGCCACAAAAGTGAAAAATGAGACAAAACGCGTTCGCGTTATAACGCGTTCGTGTTATAATGCGAACGTGTTATGGCTTTTTAAAAGCAAAAAAA